>CP094635.1:8543687-8858430 GCA_023657505.1 Camelina hispida | reverse complement strand
GCTTATTATCATTATTAAAAAGTATATTTAACATTTTTTCACTCTTTCGGATTTAATGAAATTCATCGTTGTGTTGTAAATTACCATATATCGTTATTAAAATAAATGTTATTTTGCAAAATTAAAATAATGATTTTTAATATTTTTAATTAAACAAAACTCTATATGTTAAAATTTGTAACTAACTAAATTCAATAATAATCTAGAAAATAATTTTGAAATTATTTTATTTGATCCCAAAAATCAAATATAAACTTACAAAAGTGTTTTTCAATAATTTTCAAAAATACAAAACTTCGAAGAACGGTTTTGAGTTACTTATCAATAAGGTCTCCGATGCTTCTCAAAGGAGTCCTCAACAGCAAGATGAATATAGGAGTCAAGTGAATCTCTGTAATTTGCAGAAGGATAAATTTAATCAGTATTTTTTCATTACAATTAATCACATCAAATAAAGTAAGATTTTACTATTACCTTAGGTCTAAATCTATATACTTTGTATCATCCAAATCTTTGATTCTTGACTCATGATCAACGTAATTGTACCTAAATATTTAAAGATAGTCAGATACATCCACATATTTCTAAAATATATAATTGAAATAACATCCAAAGTAAAATCTCTGACTTACATGAACATATATAGTTCCATGAAATTTTCACTTCCTCGGATCCTCGACAATTCGACATCCATCGCCAAGGTTATGAAACAACCCTTCCGCTTTTTTTTTTTTATACTTTAATTTACTAGTGGTCCCATACCCACTAACAACCTAACAACAATCAATAAACAAATGATAACCAAATAAAAATCCAATTCCATTAAACCAAAGAATGCAACAACAATAATCCAATAACAAGGTAGCAACATAAACCAAATAAAGGAATCTCCAAAAGCTAACATCCTACAACGTTCCATTGACTTAATCTAGCAACCTAACATCAGCTAGACCACAATCAATCAAGCCTCTAGAACATCCTCCTCCTCATCGCCTTTGATCCCACGATCACACTTTTCCTTTACCTGCACACCACAAACAACAATTGAGATGCGTAAGTATTATCATAAATACTTAGTGAGGCCATCCTCCCATCTACTGGGTTATACACACAAGCAGATGAGACCTCCCAAGTCATCAAACAACAAGAACACAATCAAAACATCAAACCAGAAAACAATAAGACACGGCAAGAAACAGTGTCGACCGATGCTAGGAATGGGTGATCGATGCTGCGAACAAGTGCCGACCGATGCTCCTCAAACGGTACCCATCGATGCTACTCAACACTGGTGCCGACCGATGCTCCTCGAAATGGTATCGATCGATGCCTCCTCCGCAGACACGATCTGCGCGAACACGAACGACGAAATCCGAAACCCAACCATCTCGAATCCATTCCAAACTCACCCAAATACCTCAGAAATCACTGGAAAACACAAAAGCAACGAACCCAAGCAACAAAACAACACAAACAACAAAGAAAACACACAAACAAGAGAGATCTCATGCTTAGATCAACCATGGTCAAGCACTCACCTTTTCTCAAGAAGATTCTGAGCAGAAGAAACGAAATCCTCACTCCTAGCAAGCTTCTAACACGTTCCCAGCTCCAAAACTCTCAAGAACAGCAAGGAATCTCACCAAATCTCTCTTAGGAATCAAGAACTCTCCTTTCTCTCTTTTTCTCTCAAAAACGGCGACGAACAAAAAACACGACCCTAGGTCGCTTTCTTTAAAACTCGAATTAGGGATTTCCTGAACCAAACCGAACCATTCGGCAATTAAATCAAACCGGTCGAACCAGAAATTAGTGGTATCGATCGATGCCACAAGGGTGTCGATCGATACTCCTTCCAAAACACAAAATCTGGTTCGCGGATGTTACAATTCTCCCCACCAATATGGATTCGTCCCCGAATCCCGCAATACCGTCCATCTGCCAAGGACCTCCGTGCCACCGTCAACACGGCCCGCACGTCCCCAGACCGACTAAACATCATCAGTCAAGGTTTCGTGCCACTGTCGCAACAGCCCGCACACCTCCGACTGACCTCGAGGTCTCCTCTAGCCAATATACTCGCATCATAACACTATTTGCTCACAACCAGTGCTTCCCCGTCCGTGGTCGCAACCAACGAATCATGCCGGCTCGCTATCAGGCCAACCGCCTTAAGCTACGGCATCCAGGAAGTCACTCACCCACCTCCCGCTCCGGGTCGCAACCTCGAGACATACCGGCTCACTGCCGAGCCTCGGCTCACAGCTACGGTATCCAGGAGCCTCACATATCCCGCTCTCGGGTCGTCACCTCCGCGCTCTCGGATCGTCATCCGAAGCAACATACCACTCCCACTCGGCCACAAAGTCCATCGAGCTATCGGTATCACGTGAGTTGGGCCCACACGGCCTAGAGCAAAACAAATACTGATGCCAACGAGTATCTCCCGGCTAGATCTACCTCAACATTTCCACAAAACTTTCCTTTCTAGAAAACTTTCTAATTCTGAAACTTTCCTTTGTGGAAACTTTCTATTTATGGAAACTTCCAAAATAGAAACCCGAGCTATTTCTCTTTTCCCATGACAATCACAGTCAACATAAAGAAAAATACTCATCTTATTAATCTCAAAATGTCATAATCGTTACAACTCAACGAAAATACATCAGAAAACAAAAATACAACAATCGGAGCCATCAACCCGCATCCCGAGCACCACCTCATCTTGATACTTAGTCGCACAACCAACCACCCCTAAGCGACCAAATATCAAGAGAGATGGGCTGGAATACTCCGTACCCGCTCCAGCCACGGACTACAACTCGGACCCGGCTAGACAAGCTCAAGCGGTCTGCTTCTCAAACCACTTCTTAAACCTTGCCTTCATCCTCGCCTCGGGCTCCCAAGTCTGCTCCTCTACTCCGTCACAGTCCCACAGACTCTCATCAAAGGAATCTTCTTCTTCCGGTTCCTTGACTCTCCTCTCGAGCACCCTCAATGGTCTCGCCTCTAAAGTCATGTTAGGCTGAAGATCCTCAGAATCTTAGCCAACAACTGATCACCCTCGTGAAGACACTTCCTCAGCATCGACACATGAAACACCTTGTGGAACGCACGCATAACCTCAGGCAACTCCAGCCTATATGCCACTGGTCCCACCCGCTCAACCACTCTGAACGGACCCATGTACCTCGGACTCAACTTAGTCTCTGTCAAAGACCTGTTCGGACCCCGCAACATGGCCATCTTGAGGTACACTCTATCACCAACCTGAAACTCAAGATCCTTTCTCCTCCTATCAGCATAACTCTTCTGCCGATCCTGAGCTTCCTTCATGTTCAGCCTCAAACCCGGATCTTCTCCGAGGTCTCCTGAACAAAATCTGCACCAAATATGCTCCTCTCCCCCACCTGAGTCCAACATAATGGTGTACGACACGGCCTCCCATACAAAGCCTCATAAGGAGCCAATACTAGCCTGGTAGCTGTTGTTATAAGCAAACTCCACCAAGCTCAAGTGATCTGCCCAATGACCACCCCAATCCAGCACACACATCCTCAACAAATCCTCCAAAATCTGGATCGTCCTCTCCGACTGACCGTCCGTCTGAGGATGATAGGCTGTACTCATATGCACCTTCGTGCCCATCTCTGCCTGAAACGCCCTCCGAACACCGAAGTGAACTTGGAATCTCTATCAGACACAATACTAGCAGGCACACCATGCAATCTGACTATCTCCCTCACATACTTCTTGGCCAAAACCGCTGCTCCATCAGTTTTCTTGATGGCCAGAAAATGTGCAGACTTAGTCAAACGGTCCACAATGACCCAAATAGCATCAAACGTCCTCGACACAGGCAAACCTACCACGAAGTCCATCGTGATCAAATCCCACTTCCACTCAGAATAGGCAAACTCTGCAATAAACCACCAGGAACCTGATGCTCGCCTTCACCAGCTGGCAAGTATCACACTTCGCCACCCAGTCCGCTACGTCCTTCTTCATCCCGACCCAGTGATAATACCGCTTGAGGTCACGGTACATCTTGGTCGCCCTGGATGAATAGAGAACTTGCTCGAATGAGCTCTCAGATCTCCTGCCTCAAATCCTCACCCTTGGGCACACAAATCCGACCATGCACAAGGATAGTACCATTAGCAGAAACCTGATACTCGCACCCGCAGCCTTAGAGGCATTCATCAGCCCCTCATCGCTCCCGAGCTAACCTCACTCTGCTCAACAACCGCTCTATCAGCTGCCTCCAAACCCAAAGGTTCCTCTGAGATAGCACACAAACTCAATGCACTAATCTCACCTACCAATGTCTCCATATCCTGCTCCTGAGCCGAAGCCACCCTCTTCCGACTCAAGGCATCTGCAACCAAGTTAGCTTTACCAGGATGGTAAGCTATATCCAGATCATAATCTGCTACTAACTCCATCCAACGCCTCGCCTCAAATTCAGCTCGCTGAGTAAAAATGTACTTCAGGCTCTTGTGATCTGTAAACACCTGCACCTTCCCACCATACAGATAGGATCTCCAAATCTTAAGAGCAAAGATCACTGCTGCCATCTCCAAATCATGAGTAGGATAATTAGCTTCATGCTTCCGCAACTGCCAAGCATAAGCTATAACCTTCCCCTGCTGCATAAGTACACAACCCAACCCCACTCTAGAAGCAGTCTGTATACACAACATAAGGCTCGTCCTGCTCAGGCAGTGCTAACACCGGCGTGGTAGTCAACATCTGCTTGAGACTTGCAAAGCTCGCCTCACACTCTGGTGACCACACAAATGGGACATCCTTCCCTGTAAGCTTAGTCATCGGCTGGGCCATACTAGCAAAACCCCGAACAAACCTCCTGTAGTAACCTGCTAACCCCAGAAACTCCGAATCTCAGTGGCACTCTGCGGCCTCGGCCACTCCCCGATGGACTGAATCTTCTCTGGATCCACCGAAACTCCCTCAGCTGAAACAATATGACCCAAGAACCCCATCTCACGCTGCCAGAAACTGCACTTGCTCAGCTTAGCAAACAACTTCTGCTCCCTCAGCTTCTCCAACACTGCCTCAAGTGTACTGCATGCTCCTCAGACTCTTAGAATATACCAGGATGTCGTCGATGAAAATGATGACTGACACGTCCCGAAACTCCCGGAACACGCTGTTCATCAATCTCATAAACGCAGCTGGCGCGTTTGTCAACCCAAACGGCATCACCACAAACTCGTAGTGCCCATACCTCGTCCTGAAGGCTGTCTTCCTCACATCCGCCTCATGAATAGGAATCTGATGATATCCTGACGCCAAATCGATCTTGGAGAACCAAGTAGCACCCCTCAACTGATCCAACAACTCATCAATCCTCGGAGAGGGTACTTGTTCTTCAGTAACTCGGTTCAAACCCCGATAGTCAATACACAACCGAAAACTCCCATCCTTCTTCTTAACAAACAGCACCGGAGCTCCCCACGGTGAACAACTAGGACGGATAAAACCCTTGCCCAACAAATCCTCCAGCTGCTTCTTCAGCTCTGCCATCTCTGCTGGAGCCATCCTGTAAGGAGCCTTGGATAACGGCATCGCCCCGGTTCCAGCTCAATAGTAAAAGGATCCGACCGAGATGGTGGTAATCCCGCAATGACTGGAACACATCCTCAAAGTCCTCCACAACTGGAATACCGCTAACCGTAGACTTCCCCACTGACTCTGGCATAGATATAGTAACCAGATAAGCCTCACGGCCCTTCTCGATCATCTTCCCTGCCTGAACGGCTGAGATCACGAGACTCCCGAAGTCGGTCTAATACCCTGAAACACCAACTTCCCTCCTGGACGCTCAAACTCCACTCTACCCCGATAGCAGTCCAAATGCACCCTATACCGATGCAACCAATCCATACCAAGAATGACATCATACAACTCCACTGGACTGATAAGCAAATCCGCTGGCCACGACTCCCCGCGATCTGAATATCAACTCCTCCAGCTCGTCCAATAACCCTCAGGAACTTGCCTCCCGCAACTCTGACAAATCCTGAACGCTCCAGGATCCCCTCTGATCCCCGCACTCGGCACACTCGGAGTAATGAAGCTATGAGAAGCTCCAGAATCAAACATAACATGGGACTTAAACCCGCCCACCAACAAGGTCCCTACACAAACCCTATGTGTTGAGAACCTAACACTTGACCACAAGCAAAACAAATATAATCTGAACTATTGAATTAACCAAGTTCGAATCTCAGAAGTTATACCTGTGATCGCTCCGCACTAGTGCCACCGGCTCCTGTCGAGTACACCTGAGACGTCGGCTCGATCCAACCCACCGGCTGCACACCGTGCTGCACCACCTGCTGCATCCCTGGCTGAGCTCCGGCCTGCAACACTGCTACTGCCCTCTGCTGCAACTTGGGACAACGAGGCTTGATATGCCCCGTCTCTCTGCAGTAGTAACACACCGAGTATCTGCCCGCGCTCTGTCACCGCCCGCTGCTCTGTCACTACCCGCTGCTCACCTCTCTGTGGACAGCTAGTCACCTTGTGGTCTCTGCTACCACACCCAAAGCATCTCGCACCCCCATGCCTCGACCTCTGCATGACATCAAACTTCCGCTTCTGCCCTTGCGCAGGCTTGCCGCCCTTGCTAGGAACAGAAGACGGCTGTGTGGCTGCACTGAAGAACTGACCACAACCACCTGTGCCTCAAATCATCCTCTATCCCAGCTGCAACCTCAACCAACTCTGCTCTGGTAGCATAGCTCCTCACTCTGCACCGAGTCCTCAAATCATCCCGCAGAGCCAACAAAAACCTCCGCACCTGAGCCGCCTCTGGCTCCCATGCCCTGCCTGCATACCCCACAAGCCGACTGAACTCGCATCCAGCTCCCGCACTGTACGGTCTCCTGAGTCAACCCCAAGAACCGTGCCTCCATGCGATCAAGAGCCTCCTGAGGAAAATACTTGGAGTTAAACTCCTCACAAAATCTCCCCAAGTCATACCCTGCTGCACCCTCCGTGCTGTCACCGACCTCCACCACACACGTGCATCTCCTGACAAGTAAAACACTGCCAGATCCACTTGTACCGGTCGGGACACCTAAGCGAAAGGAAAATATCCTCCATCCGCTTCTTCCACTCATCCGCTACACTCGGATCGGTACTCCTGAGAAATACCCTGCTCCCACATGCCGCAGCTGCTCCATCATCCGCACATACTGTGCATCCACTACCTCGGTCCCCGGCTGCACACCTGCCTGCAAACCCGCTGCAGGCTGCACCACTGGAACCTGTCCACCACCCACTGGCGGCACTACTGGATCCTGCCCACCAACCACCGGCGGCACTACTGGATCCTGCCCACCAACCACTGGCGGCACCACTGGACCCTGCCCACCAACCACTGGCGGCACAACTGCTGGAAGTCGCTGCAAAGCCTGAGCCACCTGAGCTAGCAAGTCAATCAAGACATCCTCCCTGCCCGGAGCACCTCCTGCTGCAACCCCCACACCCGGGCAACACCGTGACCAACACCGTCACCCAAACCAGCCTGGTCTCCAGACACTATAGGATCAGCCTGTGACTCCGCTACTCACTGGCCATGCTCTGGGTCTCACTCACTGGCCACAGGAACCTGACCTCGTCCCCGACGACCACGACCACGACCACGTCCACGACCCCGACCACGACCACGACCACGCCCGCGACCAGCAAACCTCACCTCTAACCATCTGTATCAACCAAGAACAGAAGGCTAAGCAAACAATAATCCTATTACACAAAAGCACAACTTACCGTGGAATCACAAACAGGCTCGAAGAGGATGTTCTAGGACTTCATGCCACACACAATTGCCATTCACACAATCAATTATAGCATGTAATCCTAAACATCAACAGCAAAAGCACAATGAACCCTAGACCTAGAACCGTAAGGGCTCTGATACCAAAATGAAACAACCCTTCCCGTTTTTTTTTTTTTATACTTTAATTTACTAGTGGTCCCATACCCACTAACAACCTAACAGCAATCAATAACAGCGGATAACCAAATAAAAATCCAATTCCATTAAACCAAAGAATGCATCAACAATAATCCAATAACAAGGTAGCAACATAAACCAAATAAAGGAATCTCCAAAAGCTAACATCCTACAACGTTCCATTGACTTAATCTAGCAACCTAACATCAGCTAGACCACAATCAATCAAGCCTCTAGAACATCCTCCTCCTCATCGCCTTTGATCCCACGATCACACTTTTCCTTTACCTGCACACCACAAACAACAATTGAGATGCGTAAGTATTATCATAAATACTTAGTGAGGCCATCCTCCCATCTACTGGGTTATACACACAAGCAGATGAGACCTCCCAAGTCATCAAACAACAAGAACACAATCAAAACATCAAACCAGGAAAACAATAAGACACGGCAAGAAAACAGTGTCGACCGATGCTAGAATGGGTGTCGATCGATGCTGCAAGTGCCGACCGATGCTCCTCAAACGGTACCCATCGATGCTACTCAACACTGGTGCCGACCGATGCTCCTCAGAAATGGTATCGATCGATGCCTCCTCTGCGACACGATTGCGCGAACACGAACGACGAAATCCGAAACCCAACCATCTCGAATCCATTCCAAACTCACCCAAATACCTCAGAAATCACTGGAAAACACAAAAGCAACGAACCCAAGCAACAAAACAACACAAACAACAAAGAAAACACACAAACAAGAGAGATCTCATGCTTAGATCAACCATGGTCAAGCACTCACCTTTTCTCAAGAAGATTCTGAGCAGAAGAAACGAAATCACTCCTAGCAAGCTTCTAACACGTTCCCAGCTCCAAAACTCCCAAGAACAGCAAGGAATCTCACCAAAACTCTCTTAGGAATCAAGAACTCTCCTCTCTCTTTTTCTCTCAAAAACGGCGACTGAACAAAAATAACACGACCCTAGGTCGTTTCCTTTCTTTAAAACTCGAATTAGGGATTTCCCTGAACCAAACCGAACCAATTCGGCAATTAAATCAAACCGGTCGAACCCAGAAATTAGTGGTATCGATCGATGCCACAAGGGTGTCGATCGATACTCCTTCCAAAAACACAAAAATCTGGTTCGCGGATGTTACAGGTTAGGAGAACATTATCATCTAGCATTACCGATGTTAAATAAACAAATTATTCATTATCATAATAAACTGTACTGAATTACTAAAATAATTATCTATAAACAAACATATTCACCTCCGAATCTTACTGCTTTCCACATCTTGAACAGACAGACCCTCTTCCTGTTACGCATTTTGAAAGTTTTGAACATATGATTGGCATAGACTCCTGTTGCGAAGCAGTCAAGTACATATCCCCTTTGGAAAAAGGTTTGTTGATATAATAATGTCAATCTACGTATTTTATCAAGCACTTAAAACAGTTCTTAAAAATATTACTATTCATATATAAACTTACTCAATCGACTCGATAGTGAATTTTATGTAGCGATCCATCAAGCTCCAACGATAGACACCATCTTCTTTTTGAAACTCTTGATTTCACCCATATTGGTGATGCATCCAATCAGATTAACTGCCATAAAAACGAATAATTTGTATTAAAAATAACAAATTAAACTTTTATAAAACAATCCATTATAAAGTCCGATTTACCGTAAGGCCATCTTCCATGAAAAGTATTATCATAAACACGTTTGAAATCTAGATTATTAAAAGATTTGGAAATGATAGGATCTCTTGCAAAACTGATTATAGTTTTGTGTGAAGAAGATCCGATAACCGTTTTTAGTTTTCTGGATCTGTTCTCTATCATTCGTGACTTCGAACTTTTCTATAACATAAGTTCGATCCTCCGACAATTTAAATTCCGGAACACCGTTGAGTGATGCCGGGATAGTAGCATGTCCAAATGTACCCTAATTCAGAAAATGATTAACCAAAGTTTTTAGACACACGAATACATTTGAAGTAACAACGAAATAATTCTATATAACATACCTCTTCGTCTACCAAGATTAGTTCTGTCGACACATCATTAGAACGATCTCTCACTCTCCATGAACGGAAAACCTTGACACGAATCTTCCATCCCATTGTCCAAGGACACAATTTGTCGAGCATCACAAATCTCGCCATTTTTTTTATGTTTGTCTTTTAAAAAAGTATTTTGGTTTGAGAGAAGTTTAGAAAGAGAGTGAAATGAAGAAGTTGAAAAGACAGTAGTTTGGTTTTAAGTCTTAAATCTCGATAAAAGAATTTATAAGGTGTTAATGGTCGCATAAAAGTATCGACTTGAAGGGATGTTACCATCCACACCTTTTAACTACATAATTGAAAGGTTCATGAATATATAAAAATCTGAGGGAATGTATATTTTGAATACAAAAGGGACTTAAAATAATATAGTTTTCGTTTTATAAATTAAACAATAATCGAATAATATTATAAGTCAAATTTAAATCCAATCACATTATCATAGGGATTAAAGTATTATTTTTTATCTTATAAATATGAAGTATAAAAGTCATGCACTTTAAAAATTCAATTTCAAATTTCCATATCAGCAAAGGCATCCAACATCTGTGTGACTTGAGGACATGGAGGATTGATCATGACACTGGTACAATTGTGGACTGTGGTAGCCATCCATGTATCTACATTATTAAAATTTGATAATTAGTTAACTTTTTATAAAAAAGAATTATAAATATATCAGCAAGAAATAGTCCGAACCTTTATTACTTTCGAGCTTGGCAAAACGTAATACACATATGATAATATCATTGTCACGATGTATCCAATGGTCATAGAAGCTGTTCGCGTAGTCTTTTGGTAAACGACATGAGAAATGTTCACCCCTAGAATTTACCATCACTGAGTACTTCTCAAATCATTGAAATTTAAATTAGAAAGTTCAATAATTTAAAGCAACTTACTCAATATTTTCAAGAACAACGAATAACTCATTCCATTCTTTGTATGGTGGACCTTGTTCCATGGTATTTCCAACACTAAAGACTCTTCCGATAAGATCTACGGAAATTTATACAATAATTTAACTAATCAAGCACTTTAAACATAACATATAATATAAAAATAAATTGGTACCCTTACCTACACAATATTCAGAATCAAAATACCCACTTTTAATATCACTGAATGATACGAAAGAGTAAAATTGATCTGAAGACAAAGGAAGTATTTTCTTAAACCATGTCCCATCTCTCCAATGTATTCTGAAACGATGGTCAGTTGGCCTAAAACCGCCATCAACATTGCTCAATGAGAAGCTTGATAACATAATCCATTCACCTTCTTCCAAATCGTTAAGAAAGATGTCACGATAAGGAGAACCCATCAATACATGGATTTTTGTACCCTACGTAAACGTTATACATAAGTAAAAAAACTAAATTTAAACTTATAAAACATTATATAATATAAAAATACCTTCTCATCTACTACGATTAAGTCTGTTGACTTGAAAAGAGGATGACGACACTCAAATTTCCTCAGAATTTTAACGTTAATTTTCCACTCATGAACGAAGGGGTTTAGGTCATCCACATCGAAAACATAGTCTCTCTTCCCGAACTTTTTCTTAATAGCGTTGGATAGGAGGTTAGCCATAATAATCTTTTTCAAAGAATTGTTAGAGAGTTCTGTCTGTCAAACGTATCTATATATACATAATACATAATTCTGTTTTTGAATATTTTCATCTAAAGATATTGTCAAATATTCTTTATATTTATCATCGTGAAAACTTTAATGATATTCGTTAAACAATCATATAATAGTAAATCATTATTGTCATGTTTCCCGTGATTTTTATAAAATTTCTATTTTGTAAAAGTATTCAATATTTTTCAAATATCTACATTCCAAATTATGTTATAACCACAAAAATTTCCGCATGATAATAATTAAAATAATAATTAATTTAAACTGACTGCAAAGCTTAATAACAGAATATTTTTATTTTCATAGTTATAATTTATATTATCAACATATTTTTATGTAATTAACATAATTAGTTATCTGTAAATAACATTATTAGATATCTATACATATATATATATATCTAATTCAATAGAATTCTTTGATTAGATCATACTATAATTATAATGCTCAGTTTCAAATTGTTTAAGTTAATCTCATTCAATCTTAAAGTCAAATAATCTATTAATATTATTAATACAAAACTCGCTGAGAATTTCTTCAAAATAAGTTTTTTATATGATAACCACCAAAACGGTTATTTCGTAAATTTAAAAATCATTTTAAAGACCGAGGGAAAATATAATAGATATTTTATGATATATCAAATTACACTTTAATTATTATCAATAATATCAGTTCTCCATTAAGGCAAAATCCTCAAACATCTGCGTGACTTGAGAACATTCAGGATTGATCATGACCATTGTACAATTGTGTACCGTTGTTGCCATCCATGTATCTACATTAACATTAAATAATTAATTTACATATTTTCAATTATAAATATAAACAATAATATTCCAGCATGTATAATTAATTCAAACCTTTGTTAGTCTCAAGTTTGGCAAAACGTAACACACATATGATATCAAAATCACAATGTATCCAGTTATTGAAAAAGACATTCGCGTAGTCTTTTGGTAAACGACATGATAATCGTTCTAACCTACAATAATACGTTATGTAAAATTAGAGACATTAATGAACACGATTGTATTATTAAATCAAATTTCGTTAATAGAACGACTTACTCAATATTTTCCAAAACGACGTACAACTCATCCCATTCTTTATATGGAGGACCTTCATCAAAACGATTTCCAACAGTGTACACTCTTCCAATAATGTCTGTTCATAAAAAAATCATTAGAAATTATTTAACATGTATTTTTAAAAAAATTAAGAAAATAAAATATTATTTTTTATCTCACCTACACAATGATCAGGGTCTAATTTCCCTATTTTGATATCATTAAATGATACAAAAGAATAAAACTGCTTTGAAGACAGAGGATGAATTTTTTTAAACCATGTTTTGTCTCCCCAATGTATCATAAAACGATGATCAGTTAACTTTAAAACCCCATCAACAATGGTTAGTGAGAATCTTGATAATGTTATCCAGTCACCTTCTTCCAGATCGTTTAAAAGATGTCACGATAAGGAGGACGCATCATGACTTGGATTTTTTACCCTACATGATTAAAAAATATATAATCAACACAATATTTTTTTTTAATTGAAATTTATCATACGGGATGCATTCTGTGAAATTACCTTAACATCGACTACAATCAAGTCTGATGATTTAAAATTAGGATGGCAGACATCAAACTTCCTCAGTATTTTGACGTTAATCGTCCACTCATGAATAAAAGGATTTAGGTCATCCACATCATAGAAATAGTCTCTCTTCCCGTTTTTTATAGGATCGGAAAGAAGGCATGCCATGTTTATAAAAGTGAAAAAAACTTATGCTAAAGGAACTTGAAAGTTGTTATCGGAAATATATATATACACATATTTTTTTTTTTTTTTTTTTTTGAAATTGAACATTTACGATAATGTCAAAACCCAATTTTCCTTATCATTATATAAATTCGATGGTATATATTCATTCTCAGTAATCATCATGGTATATATTTATTCTCAGTAATCATCAATATATGTGTATAATTACATAATCTTAAGTATTTACCTAATCCTTTAAGAAATTTACGATTTTTAAGAGTTTTAAATATTTGTATAAATATATCATTCAATGATTATAGGAACTATATATCATGAACATCTATGGAAATTTTAAAGTCCAAGACTAAATTATGTTTTATTTACGATTTATGAGAATAACTTTAAACTAATTTGATATTTCGTAATTAGGTCAATATCTCTTCTTTATATTATCGCTTTACCGAATTTACGGGTTTTAGAATAATAAAATAAATCTTCGATTATAATTTATGTCAGATAATATATAATAAAAATTTAAAACTCAAGAACAGCAAAGGATTGAGTAAAAATTTTAACATTGTTGACCACTAATGAAAGGAACACGAAGTTTATCCCAGTCAATTTTAGGAACAACACAATCTTTTCATCTTTCTCAATAACAACCCTAACATCTTCAAGCCTGTTTCGCTCTTCAACCAAGTCGATGCGCCTCCAAGATATCGTCTATTAGCGAGATTTGAGCATCGATTGTTTCAAGCTGACAGTTTAAGCCGACAGATTCTTCCTTTTTGTTGATATACTCTTTCAACATTTCAATAATCGCAGTGTAATGTTTCGTAGTTTCCTTTAGAACCACGTCTCTCGATTTAAAGAAAGCTTGTTTAACCATGTCGATTGCTCCATCTTCCCATCCGAAATCTGACATGGGCTCTTTCCGTTTCCTAGAACTTTCACCTTCCATCTATGATTCTGAAAAAAAAATAGAAAAACCTTTAAACTTTCAATCTAAGGACTGCTGAGACAAAAATATTTATTTGATATCGTTTGGGATCTTACCACAAGGTTATGGATGATAATAAGCTTGTATTTTTCTCTTTCTTTCCTGTGAGGGGAAAACAAAAGGTCACGATAATAATATATAAAGACTTAGGATGCTTAAATATTAGGTCTAAGAGTCGCGAAGGTTTTCTAATTAGCGTCTATTAAGGCCAAGCCCATATAGGTTAACCAAGAAAAACATTCGATCCTCTCTGTCAAATTATATTAGATTTTAAGTTAAATTAAATCATGTGAGTCTATTTGTGAAGATTTTTGTTATTTTAGAAAATACTTTAAAAAGTTTAACAAACATTCCGAAACATATTTAAATAAACAAAATAATTATTCATGCCCAAAGTTTCAACAAACTATAGATTGCTGCTAGTATGACGAAATTATTCATCATCTTCATCTTCATCATCTTCATCACTGGAATCAACGTTTAGCCAGCGTCTGTAAAAATAATACAATTCAGGCTTAAACTTCCCACATAATTTTGTTTATACAATTTTTTCAGTTTTTTAATGAACTTACAGCATATCGCCAGTATTAATTCCATCCACTTCATCTTCAAGAATGACCTTTGAGCATCGCAACTGAGACATCAAACATTGCATACCTAGCAAAGTAGAATTTAAGTAAAATGATAATTTGGATGGTATATGAGACTAATATTGAACAGTACCTTCGTAAACAGAGATCCTCCAGAACAGAAGAGTACACATGATTGGTTGTTTAGTAGTATAGGTAGGTGAAGACATAATTTGTTTCCGTTTCGCAAGAAAAGCAGTACAAACCGAACCAACAGCAACACATTCAATCACTTGGCCACTTTCAGAAAAAAAAATGATTGTATATAATTTAATAAAGAACTGTTTAAAATAAATTTTCTATGTATTTACAATGTTATAAAAAGATCTTTAAATTATCTTACTTGTGTTCAAGGATAGTGAAGGTCACAACTTCATTCTCTGAAATGTAGCCATTTTGATAATCGAGGAAATCAATCATCTTTGGATTGTTTACATGTACCACCATTCCTAAGACATCTATTTTAAAAAATAATTTTAAAAATTTTTAAATATAGTAAAATTAAGATGGATGTATGAGCATGATTTGAGTATAAAAACTTACCTACACAACAATTCTTCTCCTCAGGCGTTGCATTTTGCATTCTTGGTGCATCATACATAAGAATAAAATTGTCAGTACTCCGTGGATTTATTGGAAGCATTTTTGTTTTTTCCTGGATCAGGATCTCAAACGGATGGTTTGAATTTCGGGATGATTGTTGACCTTCAATCACCTCAAATCCAGAAATCTCGTACCAGTCTCCTTCATTGAGCTTTCCATAATAACAGTCTACATACAGTTCCGCATCTATCTTGGCATCAATCCTAGTTCCCTAAAATATAAACATAATTTAGCATTCTATTGTTTTTTGCAAAAACTGCTAAATAGGATGAGGAAGAAAAATTACCCTTTCGTCGACCAAAATCAAACTTTGATAAAAAGGCTGTCCTTGTATAAAATGCGGTGGCCATTCTCGAAGAATTTTCACAGCAACTTTCGGCTTATGCAAAGTAGGTTTCAGATCTTTCAAGTACAGCACCATCCCGATTGGGTTTTTTTTTGGGTGTATTTAGAAGCTAAAAAACGTTTCAGAGAGAACTTTCAATTTTTGTACTTCAAATATTCATAGACAAAGGAAGTTAAGAATTTTTAAAATTACAGTTAAATATTTGTGTGGATTGTATTAAAACCTGTGCTCTAAACAGGGAAAGCTGCATGAGTGTCTGTTCGATATGAATAATCAATGTTTTCGTATTTTCAGAATACTTTATTTTTTAAAAAAATAATCTGGACGGTTGAAACTCTATAAATTTCAGACTGCATGCCTCTTTTTTTTATTTTCAACTTGCATGCTGACATCTTTTAATTATGATGCATTGGGATATCGTTTTAATTATGTTGCATTAGACTTTTCTTGAAACTTCATTGGAAAACTAAAAGTCTTCCACTTCATATTTCTTTTTAAGTTATTTATATGTAATTAATTTTTTATATTTTTGTTTAAAGGGAAATTAATGGTTATTAATATCATAATTCGTTATATGTAACTTATTTGTTTAACTCATTATATGTAAATAAATAATTTAAATATTTCTTTTTATATCAAAGCAAGAATATTTTAAAATCCAACTACTAATTAAATATAAATTTATATTAGAATCCCATAAAACCCCTAGAAAGCCATATAAAAACGAAGAAGTCAGTCTTCTATCCGCGAGTCCTCTTCCTCGATCTCCTATAATTCAATTAAGTAGAACATATAAGAAGTTTATAAACGTAATTTATTTTCATCTATTTTATAAAATAAACAAAGATGTTATTCTTACAATTCCATCATTTTCGTAACTTCAGAATTGCGAGGATTGAGTTTTATTCGCGTACAAACTGTAGAAGATATACTTCTTTTCCTGCAAAGTTAAAACAGTATTTATCCCTTTAAATACACGATCAACAAAAATATACAAAAGTTGTAATTAAATTAATTGTATACCTTGGAAATCTTCAATAACACCCCAACGAATGACACAAATTAAACGTTCACCCTGGAATGATCTTAAAGCATCGTAGAATTTGGCAGCCGTTTTTCGAATAATTCACACCTTAGTAGGGTTCCACTAAAATTAAAAAATTAAAATTTGTATGTTTCAAAATAATGTATAAAGAGTATAATTATGTTTAAAAATATTTTAGAATATTATATTTACCTGGAATCACGAAGATCAAAAGAGATTTTGTGGTTAATTGAGATATCCTCTCCTCTTTTAATATCCTTAAGATTATCTTCAGTACTTTGCAGCTCATCATCTTTTTCATCGTCTTCTAAATCTTGGACATAATATTCGTCATCTTCATCATCGTTAGCACTGTTATCTGATTGGTATTCGCCATCATCATCAGTTTCTTCGTCAGTATCATCCTCTTCTTCATCCGTTGTATCATTGTAAATTAAATCTTCTTTATAGTCATCATCGTCCTGATCTCCAACATCAGTGTCATCATCAGAGTCTTCAAAGATGGTGCAATCTGTTTCAGATTGATCATGAAAAGTAATGTTTTTCTTTTGATCTGAACGATATCGAGTACAGTACTAACATACGGATATTATCACTGTGTGACATCCATGATTATTTTCTGAATTCCAATTATCTGAAATTACATTTGAATTCGATATTTGACATACATATTATTATATTATTATTTTTATCATCATCTTATTATTTTCCACTCATTTGAATTCCTCTTTTTTTAATTCATCTGAAATTACATTTAATTAACAACATTTACAACCTCACCAATAATATATGTATAAGATTTAAATTAGATTATATTTAATTAATTACAAATAATTATATTTTAAATAATTAAAATAACCACTCACCGACTAAGTAATCTTCACACTGGGTACCATCATGAATGAGTTTGAAATCGACGAAATCATAGAAATCTTCACCTCCAACTATTGAGTTCTCTTTAATCTTGGTATTGTACAAAATAACTATTTTGTAACGATGAGTAGTAGCTAAACATGAACCATTCTGTTCAACAACTTTAAAGTCTTCAAAATCAAGCCAAACACCATCCTTGAACTTTGTGACATAACGATCATAAATATCTCCACGAAAAGAGCATTGAACCTTTACACCCTAATAAACATAACATTATTTTGCATGCCAAAACAATTTTCTCAATATGTGATATTTAAACTTTAAAGTATAATTGAATTTACGCTTTATGTTTAAAAATAAGCTAAATACCTTAATGTCTGACAAAACCATCTCCAAACTTGGACCTTTCTCTTCCCACAGACACAAGACCTTAACACGAATTTTCCATTCGTATTTCGAAGAATTCAATCGCGATACATCATCGAAGAGGCTATACCTAACCATGGCTTTTTATTTATGTTTTCTTGTTTGATTTAGGTTAAAAGGCAAAGCAGTAAATTAGACATATATATATATATATGTATATGAAATTTAATAAATTCATTATTTACATTTTATCGTTATAAGTAATATTTAAGAATTTATGTTTATCGAATCATTTAACTTATTTGCATATATCTCCCGACATAAGATCTATACACTTCCATTTATTTTAGTGATAATTATTATACTTCTTAATATTTATCTTTACGACTTTAAATGCGTTTTTTTACTTTCAGTAATTTTACTCTTAAAATGATAATACACGGATTATATTCTGTTTGGATTTTAATATACTTCTTTTATTTTTTATCCCTAAATTATACGTATCAAAATATTCTTTTCAAAAAGTTGTTAAAAACATTTTAAATTATTGTTTTTAATTGACAATCTTACATATAAATTAACAATAATCTGAAAATTTCTAAAGGTAATTTTATCATCTTTATAAAATAATACATATCATTACAGCAATTCATAATTTTTTTCTTCAATTTTATGATGATCAAATAATCAGGTATACGTTTGAATGAATTTGATATATGTTATAATTGTATTCCACGAAACTTATTTTTGGTCGGTATTGAAAATTCCATATATTCATTAATAAATTAATTAATCTTTCAAAATAATTTTATTTCATAAAATATTCATCCATCTAAACAACTTTCAAAAAACAATAGTTATAAGATCTTAGAACATTCATCCTATTGTTCTCTAAATTCCGTTCTACTCTCTTCACGCCAGAATATTTGCTATGACACCAATCATTTCTTCTTCCATATGCAGCCTATATTTTTAAAAAGTACAATGACATATATTAGACCAATTAGAAAAAATAATAATAATAATATAATTAGATAACTACCGTGTATATTAAATGGGAAGGAAACGTCTTGGATTCTGTACGATAATCAACTTCTCTGCATATAACACCAAAATTAGGATTAGGGTTTAAGAAATTGATCATTAACGATAGTATAATGTTCTTATATTAAAGAGTATCAGGATGACCGTTAAACATAATTATTACCGTAAATATAACAAAATAAGCAAGTAGAAAGTACGCTATAACATGTTTTAAACAAAATATAGAGAATTTTGGGGTTTTTAACATAAACCATTACCGAGCAATAGCCGAAAGACATTGTATTGCTGATCTTGAATCTTTAACCTGATGATAAATCAAACTAATGATATTACATCCGAGAATAAAAACATATATTTTTTTACAATAACAAATTCATCTATTTAAGAATATACCACAAATGTAGGGATATTATTAGCACCATCCATAATTTTACTGCAACAATATTCATTAATTTCAAATATTAATATGATTTTCTCAAACATATAGAAATTTTTTAAAAACATTCTTTTAAAATAAAACAATACCTGTTTTTCACCATATGATCATTGGTAGAATAACCTAATTAATGATTTAATTAAAAACATAAGAATAAATTTTTAATAAAGCATTAAAATAATTGAAATATTGACAAAAAACTCTTAAATTAAAAACATACCTGTTTTCAACGATGGGCATGCAGAATTCAAATTAAAATCTTCAATAGTCCTCGACACCTCTACCTATTGATTTTATAATTATTTATCAGAGCCACAAATACATGTATACAATTCAATAACGATGATAGTATCATTTACTATATAACTTACCAAAGATATCCCATTAATATCAGCATCTTCGGAGACTTTCCTGCAAGTATAAACATGAGCCTTCAAATTAGCATCAAGGTATAAAGAATTATGTTTTACGTGAACCCAAAAAAAATACCTAGATCTCTTGTGCAGGAACATAGAATTATGATCACAACCATCTTCTAACTCACCTGAAACATAAAATTAGTATAATTAGCTTTTAAAAATCTTTTAATAAATCAAGAAACGTATACAACATAATATAAGAAATAAAAACATACATAAGTTTTTGGTAATGCTCGAACTTGCGTTCCAAACAAATACTACAGAAAGAGGATATGAACCATTAGAACACAAACACGAATATGAAGTACAATTTAAAGGATCAGCAAGACTATAATGCATATATAATTTTAAGAACATGAGAGAATCTTAGGGTTTCTCTTTTTTTTATAAAGATATCGAATTATTGTGAATGCTAAGGCTGCACCTCTTTATATATTAGCTAACAACCTTAACTTTAGGGTTTCAAATAGGTCGGTATATTTTGGTTGGGTTTTTTTGAAAGCCCATTATTTTAGGTTTTAGCGTTTTAAATTTTATTAAATCACGTTTTGACGATTATATAGATTAGATATTTAATTATTAAAACTTTTTATAATTTTCTAAATTAATTTGAAGGGTAAAAACGTCCAGATTGGAATCTCATTAATGGCAAATTAGTAATCTTAAGTCTGAGGATGAATGTGGTGCGTTTTAACAACTTAAATAGGGAGAAAAAGCTTGTCCGAATTTTTTTTAGGGGTAATTTTCATGAAGGGCAAAGGAGGTCAAATTTTGTGAGAGTGGCTCTCAGCCCTCTCGACTTCTCCTTTAATATATTAGATTATACACCTTAGAAAGTCCTTTTATCTAAACTTGTAAAAGAGATTGAAACGAACCAAAAACCCCCAAATAAAATTCAACCAAACCCAAATCAAAAGTGAAGAAAAATCCTAAAATACCATAAACCAAAAAAAAAAACTAAGATTCTCAAAAATTCTTAGGAAAATCTTATAAAGTTATTGAAAAATTCTTAAAAATTAATGATCTTTTAACACATGAAAACCTTGGATATTTCATATTCACAATGAAATACTATTTAGTAAAATTTAATCGAAATTTGTCATTTTATATTTATTCATGTAAACTTTTAATTTAGAGCATGATACACATAGGAACGACATATATCAAACTATGTATAATCTATGTTTTAGTAAAATTAGAAATATGTTATTAATCCATTTATATCTACACTAGTAATTAAGCTTTTATGTATTGCTTTTGTACTCTTGCTTGCGGATTATATTAGGATATGACAGAATATGTCCAATATTAGTTAATAAATTAGTTACTTACCTATAGCAATTTATGTTTTGATAACGAGAAAAAGAGTACAAAGACGAAACCTCTCATCGAGCAATACATAAACGTAGCAAACAAAAAGAGGACGCGGATCTTCGAAGCAAGCCGTGTTTCACCGAAGTTATAGCTGTGTCGGCGACTCGCGTTTGAAACAGTGATTATCTAACAAAATATAAAGTACTTTAAAATATGAAACAATGTGTGTTTTAATTTGTCTGCGATATGTTTAATTTGTCTACGATTTGGTATTTTGGTTTGATAATATTATATGACAAAAAATAGAATATAATACTTTGAATGAAACCCTTGACTTTCTACTTTCATATTCTAGTCATATAACTTCCTTGACGTGGGTGACTCAGGGATGCGCATAGCCAGTTTCAATATGGGGGCAATTCACACGACTGATGACAAAACGGCGGAATACATCATGGCGACAATGCAAAAGGCTTACTGTGAATTAGGGAAAAGAATAAATTTCAACCCGTACTATTTCAAAAGTGTAAATTTCTACCAAAACAACAAAACCGTGTATTTTTCAACCTAAACCCTCACTTAATTCAAATTTACTACCTAGACTTCGAATCGTTACCTGTATTCCTACATTGACTCAAACAGCGTTAGTCAACATTAAATGTTTTGATCAATTTGACACGTAAGCGATGATGTGTCAAGGTTGTTGGGCTCGAAACCTTAAAACGACGTCGTTTGGAATGATAGGCTACCCCATCCCTTCCAAACGGACACGCATGAAACAATCTTCCTAGATTTTTAGCAGTTGTCGATGTTTTCATTACAACAGGTGTTCCACAATGGTGACATCTCTTAGGGAGGCCTCTTCTTCGATAATCCATTTGAGTTTGTCGAAATCCCTAATTGAGGAACAGAGACACGAGCTCAGTAAAGAAAGAAGAAGAAGATGAATGTATTAAACCCTAAATCGAATTTTTCCCCAAATAGATTCGAAGATTAAAAACGACGTTGTTCTGTTAAAGGACATGCCACATCAGTATCAAACTTGCCATCGTGTCATAAGACTCAATCAAATTTAACGGTTGACTAACGCTGTTTGAGTCAATGTAGGAATATGGGTAACGACTCGAAGTTTAGGTAGTAAATTTGAATTAAGTGAGGGTTTAGTTTGAAAAACACACGGTTCTGTTGTCTGGATAGAAATTTACACTTTTGAAATAGTACGGGTTGAAATTCACCCTTTTCCCGGTAAAAGCATGCTCAAGTTTTTCCAAGAACGTCCTCTACCTCTTCTCAGCATTCATGATCACATCTTCCCGATGAACCATCTGCATCTAGCAGTGAGTTCCAAGGGGTTAAAAATGCTCACTAAGGTATATATATATATATTCCATTTAACACAAGCCAAATAATTTATTTATATATATATATATAACTTATTATATAAAGTATGATTTTAAAAATTACTAATTCATAAAATCGTGACATGTGTCAAAATCTTATTATGTTAGATTATTAAAATAATAAGATTATTGAAATAATAATAATATCTTATTATTATGTTGTAAAATTTACTAATTCATAAGATCGCGACATTTGTCAAAATCTTATTATATGTTGTATATTATTAAGATAATAATAAAATTTTATTATTATGTTGTAGATTATACAAATTTGTGATTCTAAAGACAAAAGAATCATCTAAACAAAAAAAATCCATACAGTTAATTTAACAATAAAGATACACATAGTTTTTTTTAAAGAAAATCCTAAAAATTCTACAATAACTAAACTTATACAAAAATAATCATATGTTATATTGAATTTCTTGACCTAATCTTAAAAGAAAAAGAATCTTATTATATAAAGCTTGGTTCTTAAAGTTAGTAACTCACCAGATCGTGACACGTGTCAGTTTTAACGATCAGAGATTAAAGTTAAAAATTCATCAGATCGTGACACGTGTCAATTTTAACAATTAAATATCAAACCAGATCGTGACAAGTGTTTGTTTCAACGGTCAGAGATCAAAGTTAAAAAATCACCATATCGTGACACGTATCAATTTTAACGATTAAATATCAAAGTTAGTAACTCATCAGATTGTGACATGTGTCAATTTTAACGATCAGAATTCACAGTTTTCAAGCTTGGTAAAACGAAGAATAAGATAATTGTAAATGAAAAATAAATCGTCTCTGTTATATTGAATTCTTTGGCCTAATCTTAAAAAAAAAAAAAAAAAAAAGAATTTATCCTAAAAAATTTACAATAATTAAACTTATACAAAACAATCATACGTTATATTGAATTCTTTGGTCTAATCTTAAAAGAAAAAGAATTTAAATATAAAGATATGTATTCTCTCAGATCTTTGTTATATATATAGAGAAGAATACGTCATTCCGATGAATCAAACTTAATTACAATTTTCAAACATGAGCACTACAGATGGAAACCAAAACTGTGAAAATAATGAAAAGTCAGCCAAGAAAAGGAATAGAACCATTATGAATAATGATGAAATTGTTATGATGGATAAGGCGCTTACTGATGAACCTCATATGCGACTGAAACTAGCTACACTTCAGGCATGGGTCGACAAACTAAATTAATGTGTAAGTATAAAACTTATATTCAGATTCACATACATATTTTTTCATAATTGACTAATATTATTTAACAAAATATAGGGACTCCAGCTTACAACTATGCAGTTAAGAAAATGGTAACAACTTTTAATATATCTTGCAAGCGAATCTAACAGATATCTTACGCTTATTATATTATATGTGTTTTTTCAATTAGATTTTGACATGTATAAACAAAAAAAAACAATTTATTAAACATGTATATTATTATTAATCAATAAATAGTGAATAACAAATCTTCAAAAATAACATAAGTTATGTCAAAAAATCATAATTTTTGAAACATAATAGGAACAGTTAATTAAGAAAATAACATTATTTTTTTCACAAGAAAATAACATTATATCTACATAAAATTTACATGTCTATATCAAAAGCTTTAATCTTTGATTTTTTTTTTCTGATATAATTTTGCCGATTTGGATCTTTTATTCGTGCGGGTTCTTCAATGAAAGCTATTAGGTGCAATGAAATGAAATCAAAGTATATAAAGCCCGCTAAACTAAACGAGGATGGAGACCTGATGGAGGTTCCAAAATTAATTCTACGGTTAGTCGGTGGTTGATGTATTTGGTAGCAATTTTGTAATTTGGGAAGTTGGAACGATAAACCGTTTTAAAATTGGTTTCAAACCTGAGTTATGTGGTTTTCTATCGAATTTGGTTCGTAAACCGTTTAAATCCAGGTATATAAAGAAATATATGAGAACTTTTGATTCAGATAGAAATAAGTTGAGAACTTACGATTCAAGAATATTTGAGATAAGGTCATAGTTCTAAGTAGTTTTGGTACAATGCGATACTTCTGAGGAGTAAATAAGGCATTGATCATTAACGTGATTATGACATATATCATGTTTTGGATTGTTTATAAAGTTTTTATTTTGTATATTTGAATTATCTAAGACTTTATATATACCATCATGATTATAATATTCAAACTTTTCTTTTTATTATGTGATATTAGCTTTCTTTCAATTTCTCAACTTTAATTGGGTTGGTCATAAAATCATTGTAATAAAGTAGATAATTTTCACCAGTTGTTCATCCAAAATATCTTTGGAGTAAAAAAAATTAATGGTTAAAGAAATTATGTCACAATACAATTTTAGTAATTATAAGAACTATAATTATACCAAGCAACATAAATTTGTTTAATTTGTTTAAAATACATTTTATAGGTGGTTATAAAGAGCATACTTTAACAATAAAATAATTTAGAGTTTAAGAGCATATTTTTAATGGTGAAAGATACAGTAAAATTGTATGTGGTTACTACATTATATGTTGCTTTGATGAATTCTTTGCATGTAAAATATTTTGTAATAAGTTGTGAAACGTTTTTGAAATTTGACAATAATAATATTTTTAATGATGAGTATTTAGCAAAAGTTTTGGTAGGGGTATAATTTAGCTTTAGATTATTGTAATAATTGTTATAATATATTAAAAATATAAAATATAAATAAGTGTATGAAGATAAATACAAATATGATTTTGGTGGGATATAATTTAGCTTTATATTATTGTAATAACTGTTGTAATATATAAAAAATATAAATAAATGTATGAAGGTAAATACAAATATGATTTTTTCTATAACTAAAATTATTTATATATTTACTTCAAGAAATAAAATTTCTTTTTATATTTTTAAAAAATTGTTTAGGATTTACAATTTCTTCTCTTCAACAATCTCAATACCCGCACATCGTGCGGGCCCTTATCTAGTTTAAATATAAAGATATGTATAATCTCGTATCTTTGTCTTATATAAAAAAAAATAATATAATACTTTGAATGAAACCCTTGACATTCTACTTTCATATTCTAGTCAATTAATTTCCTTGCCAATTGGCCATCATATCGTAATTAGTGTGTTTGTTGTTTTCGCTGTTTAGTGATTTCTTGGAATAAATTACTCTTATCTACCTTACACACCCACCAAAATTATATATATTTCCTTTCTGACCCCTTAATTAACTTTTTTTTTTGTCAAACCCCTCTTAATTAACATGTTCACAAATCAATCATCAATTTGATTATACACGTCAAATACCTAATGTTAAAAGAACTATTTGAGTATATATATAGGACACTAAGCTATTGGATGTTTAACTAAATGGTCTCGTCAGAGTTTTGAGGTTTCAACTGAAAATGAAAGCATCAGACCAAAGGAACAGACCGAAGTGATTGGTAACGGCAGATAATTCAGTAGAGTTATTTTATTTTCCTACTCTTTTTGTTTCTAACATATGGAACAAAAGAAAAAAAAAAAAAAAGAACCGATGATAATTCTGAGTTAATAAGACAAATGATCACACCACTCCCACTAATATTGATGTTTAAAGAAGAACAAAGGGACAAAGTCGTGACGGTCAAATGACTCAATTCGACGTCCTCTGTCTTTAACCACCGTTTACATTCTACCATGAGTTGAAATTTATTTTATTTATATTATACTTTTTATATAAAATATAATTTATGTGATTGTTTTATTTTTTTGATAATATGTGGTTGTCTGTAACCGTACATGTACTTGTACACGATTAAAATCTAGTGATTAAAATCAACCCGTGCTCAGCACTTTTAGTGACAGAAAATTTCTCAATGATTTTCTAATCCCCTTTTGAGAACTTTCTTAAATTTCCTAACATTCTCCTTCTTCACCCCTGCTTGGATTTTATTACCCTGTAAAAAGAAGTATAATCGGAAATCACTTTTAATCCGTAGAAGAATGATTAAGTTTTGAGATTTTGTTACATATATATGGTTAATTAAATATTCTTTAGAGATTTGATGAGTTTCGAATATCCTTTTTAAGAGGATCTTAAATTGAGATTTAATTAATGGTTACAACTCATATAACTAACCTATCAAATATCAAATAATTCATTATATAATCCATATTATATAGTCTACAAAAAAATTTTGTACTTCCGTTTTATTATACAGGGGATTCTAAGAACAATGAATGAAGTATCACTCCTCTTTGTTTTCCCCTTCTTATGTTTAGAAATGGGACTTTTCATTTAAGTATTGGTTCTAAGATTCGTTACTATCTCTATAATTTTAATCAAACAATTTAATTTTAAATATGGTGGCTGATTTGATAAATTTTTAAATTAAATAAACATAAACAACTTGGATAGAAATAGAGAAGCATCAAAATATAGATATTTATAATTTAAATTAAAGTATATTATAAAAAAGATAAGTAAATTAATTAAGAATATATATATATATATCCAGTGGTTAATTATCTAATATATTAAAGGAGAACTCGAGAGGGCTCACAGCCAATCTCACAAAATTTGACTACTCTTGCCCTTAATGAAAAATACCCCTGAAAAATTTTCGGACAAGCTTTTGTTCTCTATTTAGGTTGCTGAAACGCACCACATTCATCCTCAGACTTAAGATTACTAATTTGCTATTAATGAGAATCCAATCTGGACGTTTTTACCCTTTTCTAAATTTAATTTTAAAAAAAAATTAAAAAACGAAAATTATAAAAAAAAAACGAAATTTTTTTTACTAAATCGAAAATCTAATATTTACGCAATATCTCTCTTTAAAAAAATGGAAGATAAATATTAGAATATATTACGAATATTTCGTTTAAAGAAAATTTCTATTTTTAAAAAATATTAAAATTGTAAAGATAATTATGACAATTTTCCTTCTAAGCTATATATATATAGAGGTTAAGCCAAAACAGTATAAGTCGGATTCATTAAGCTAAATATATAGTTCTGAGAGTATAATTTTTCTTTTGTATTATTTTGGTTCTAATGAATCAACTTTTTTATTGTATGATTTTGATTTTTTTCATGTTGATGTACTATCATATGCTTTGGTGCTTTGCATGATTAATTTTTATGCTGCCATAATTTTAAATTTTTTTTCTTGAATCAAATCAAAAGTTTTACTCATTTTGTACTGATTGATTGTGTTTTAGGTGTACCTGCCATGGACCATGAATGTTTTTTGTATATCAAAAACAAGATTGGACGAACAAGTTGATGAATCAAGCAAAAAAAATCAAATTGGTAAAATATTATTAATAATTATGTTTGTCTGTTTTTTTTAGTGGTGATTGTTATTCAATTTTATTCTCTTGGTTAAACATGATCATATTTTTATTTGATGATTTTTTATTCTACAAGCAAATGAGCAAAGACAACTTTTGACAATTTTATATGATTCATCAGATTCTAATTTTTATACTTTTTTGTAGTGGTTGTTTAGAAATCAAGATCAAAAAATCATAGACTTTTTCTATGGTTTCTCTATCTTTTAAAACATATATTTATATTATTTTCTATATTTTGTTTTGTAGTTTAGTATTTTGAAATAAACTTTTATATGTAACCTAATACATATATTTTTTTGTTTCAGAAAAATTCATGGATGATCATTGATCATAATTGTAGATCTACAAAACTGAATATAATGAAATTCAGGTACTAATTTTTGCTAATCTGAATCTTTAATTTTTAAAAATAATCGGTATTTGATGTTTTCTTTTTTATTTATTTTTGTTTTTATTGTTTTTTTTTTTTGATCGTCTGAAATGCATTAAGAAGAGGGAAAGACCTCAAAGAGTACAGAACAAAAAGTCAAACTAGAATGTGAAACAGAAAAACCAAAACAATAAACCTCTAAACCAAAGTGAGCAAGGCTAAGTACAACTGTCCCCCTTGATCAGCTCCTGAAGCCAAGCAGGCCCGCCCAAGGAGAGATAAGAGTTCAAGCGCCCATCTCGTGTAACACTAGATATTGTTTTTTCAAAGATATTAGTATATTCATTTTTGTGTTTATTTTTGACATCATATTCGTTTAAAACAAATACCACAAATCTATAGACTATTAATTTATACCTACGTCCCTCAGTAGCTAATTAAAATAATATATTGATACAGAGAATTTGATGCAGTCTTACATTGTCAGAACACTGTAAATATAGTGTTAAAAATATATATATATATATATAGTGTTAAATGTGTGTACATATTATATTTTTGTCGACATGTGTAATATATATATGTATATACTACACACGTGACATGACATATATGTAATGGTGTTATTATGATGACCTCATGATAAGAGAGATCACTTACAATTTATAGTTGCACAAAAATTATGCTGGATTCTGTTCATAACAAATTTATGGTAATTTTCTAAAAACTTGGATTTCTTTCTGTTTATAAAATGATTTAAATTATAATTCTAATTCTATGTAACATATTACATATTTTTTTTATTTCAGTTGAATTCATGAATGTTCATTGATCATAATTTTGGATTTACAAAATTGAATATAATGAAATTCATGTATTAATTTTTACTAACCCGAATCTTTAATTTTTTAAAATAATATTGTTACTAATATTTTTTGTAATGATTATAGTTGCATAAAAACTATGGTGGATTGTATTCATAAAAAATTATGGTAATTTTCTAAAAACTTTGATTTCTTTCTATTTACAAATAAATTAAATTTTTTTTATGACTAATATTTCTTCATAAATATTTGTGACTAATATTTCTTTTTCCTCTTAAATTGATAGAAAGATTAGGAAGAGTTGATTTTAAATGCTCATCTATAAAATATAAAAATAATACTTATCTCGATGAAGACGTTATTAGAAATCCAATACGGAGACGGGAGACATTATTGGCAATGAATATTGCTTTATCCTTCTACTCATGTTGCAACAGCAAAACTTTAGTTTGACTCATCAACTGAGAAGTCGGCTACGGCATTCAAACAGATTCACCGACTAAAACCAGCCTCAACTGCATATATATATATATATATATATATATACAATTAATTAGTCAAATAAACGACTATAAGTTATCTCGGTAAATAACAAAGCAATAATAAAATATATAAGCAATAAGTGGTACAGCTTGAATCACCGTTTATGTATTCTTATAATTCATACTCATATATAATATAGCTGTATACATATGTAAACTAACGAGATATTAGACCAGCTATAAGCATGAGTCTTACCTCGGCAAACTAATAAATCAGTATATAAGCATGTCTCGATCAGAAATCAAACATTATGTAATGAAATACACGTTCATGTACTTAAGAAAAATTAAAATATTATAATGAAATCAGATCAGTATATATTTAAGCAATAGTGACCAAAGAAATTGAATTAAATCAACTGAAGCATGGATATGTGGGCTTAGTTGTTTCAGTAATTGTGAAACAATAATCAATAAAGCGTTATAATGAAGAGCTATCCTTACGAGGATAAATTAATCATTAATTGATGTATATATTATGTCTTATTCACAATTGCAGTAGCATATTATCTAATGTTATAACCGATTCACAAAATAAACATGAACGAAAAATTAATACAAATTAGACACAATACTAATCAGAGGCATAAGTCGATTATAAAGGAAAGCTACATAAATAATAAAAAGAAATATTATAAGGAAAGAATATTAATTGGATTCAGGATTTTATCTCAGAGGTTTTTCAAGAAAGAAAAAGATTAAGGAAGATTATGAAGAGTTTTTTTATAACAATTTACAATTATTTTTTATTTGAAATTGCTTTAGATGGATAAATAATATATAATAAATTGTAAATTTCTCATTTTGTTTAATAGAAAAATATAAAAATCTCAATTTTATATCTCATTTAAAATTTAAAAGTAATAGAAAATAAATACTAGAATATATTGCAAATATTTCTTTGAGAATATCTCTGTTTTTAAAATTATTAAATTTCTACAGACCTTTTGTTTCACTTTTATAAAAACGAAAATTAGAAAAAAACGGAAATCAAATATTCATATCCCATTTATTTTTTTAATTTTAAAATGGAAAATAAATACTAAAATCTTTTGTAAATTTCTGTAGATAATTATGACGGTTGATTTGGATAGAAGGAACTGAAAATCTCGAGAGGATATACTACAAGTATTCATTTAATTTGAAGATATGACACAATCTTTTGTGATCTCGACAAAATCTCATAAGGTTGCTGTAAATCTCCGGAAACACCATGTTATTCCGGCTGGATACTCTATCACCAAAAGGAGGAACAAAGATTCTAAATAAGACAAAAGATCCTGACAATTAAATGTATATATATTGAAAATATAAACGAGTAATGTTAACAAATTATTTTTCTTTCACTTTTAAAAATAAAATGTTTTAAAAAAAAACGAATTATTATTTTTAAAACAAAAATTAGAAAATCTTAGAAATAAAATAATTGTATTCAATTCTAAATTATTGAAAAATGGAAAATAAAAATTATTGGTGAAGATTAAATTATAGCTTCTCTTTTGGTTAATTCTTTTCCATTAATATTTTTGTTGATATCCTTTTTAGCTTTCTAATTAATTTACTTTTTAGTTTGTTAAATTAGTTGAACTATTATTTAAAAATATATTTGCCCACACAAATTTATAAAAGAATTGAATTAGTATATATTTGACCACAAAAAAGTTTAGACAATAATTGTTTTTAAAAAAGTTTTTGCCCGCACAAGTCAAATTTTTATTTTGTTAATTAAATGTAATTTATTTTTTTGCAAAACAAAATTATAAATAAGTGTTTAACTTTACTGTTGTAGATCTAATGTTGACATGGGCTCAGATAGAAAATATATGTTTAACTGAAATAGAACTGATGTTGCAATCGAATGGGACGTCTCTTACGGCCTTTGAGAAAATGCCTAAATCAGATAATAGTATGGTGAACACAGGTGTAAATAGGCTTATCGCATATGAGAGAATATATAAGCCTCATAAACAACAGAAATTGTACAATGAGTTGTTACCTGTTCTAACTGAGGAGCAAAGACGTGTTTATGAAGAAATCATTCACTCTAGGAATCACGAAAAAGGTGGTATGTTTTTTGTTCATGGATTTGGTGGTACTGGGAAAAATTTCTTGTGGATTATTCTTGGTGCTGATTTAACGTTTAATGGTAATATTGTTCTGAATGTTGCTTCAAGTGGTATAGCTGCTTTACTTTTGGAAGGTAGTAGAACGGCTCATTCAAGATTTGGTATTCCAATCAATCTTAATGAATATTCTGTGTGTACTATCGATGCCGAATATGATCTTGCAGACTTAATTAGAGAAGCAAAACTCATAATATGGGACAAGGCTGCAGTGATGAACAAGCTTTGTTACGAAACTCTGGATAGGAGTTTGCGAGATATCATGAAGTGTGACCAGATTTTTGGAGTTAAAGTTGTTGTGTTAGGAGGTGATTTTAGACAGATTCTACCTATTATTACAGAAGAGGAAGAGTAGCGACAGTTTTAGCATCTATCAACTCATATATTCTTTGGAATAGTTGTAATGTTCTTAAAACTTACCAAAAATTTGAGACTTCGCAAGGCACGTAATAATATGGATGTGGGTGCTCTCTCCACTTTTTTAAAGTGGCTTCTTGATATCGGGGATGGAAAAATCAACGAAACAAATAGTGGAGATGTGGAGATAGAAATTCTGGATGATTTATTAATTAATACAAGTGGAAATCCTATTCAAGCAATAGTTAAAAAAATCTACGGTGAAAATTTTGCAAGCAGAACTGATCCAACGATCTTTAGGGAAAGAGCTATTCTAAGTCCAAGAAATGATGATGTTGATAAGATAAATCAATTTAGGCTTAGCAAGCTACCAGGTATGCAAATTAAATAGGATATGGAATATGGATATTGAAGTAATAATTTTCAAAAATACTAATATTAAATACATATCTAAAATTCCATCTTTATTTTTTTTTATTTACAGGTGAGGAGAGACGATATCTTAGCTCTGATAGTATTGAAAAGTCAGATACAAGTGCTCATGATAATATGATCTACACTCATGAATTCTTAAACAATATACAAGTTTATGGATTGCCAAGCCATGTTTTAACGTTGAAAATAGGAGCACCTGTCATGTTGCTAAGGAATATAGATCCTAAGGGAGGTTTGTGTAACGGTACAAGGTTAATTATTACTCAGATGGCCAATCATATAATCGAAGCAAGAATCGTGATAGGAAAAAAGGTTGGTGATAGAGTACTTATCCCTATAATGTATGTTAGTCCACCTGATGCAAAGTTTCCCTTTCGTATGAGGCGACGACAGTTTCCTGTTACCGTGGCGTTTGCAATTACTATAAACAAAAGTCAAGGTCAGACGCTAGAACATGTTGTATTGTTTCTACCGAAACCGGTTTTCACACATGGACACCTTTATGTTGCCTTCTCTCGAGTCACAACCAGAAAAGATTTAAAGGTGTTAATTACAGATAAAGATGGGAAATCCCAAAATAAAACACTTAATGTTGTTTTCAAAGAGGTATTTGAGACTGTATAATTATGGTTTGTAGTTGGATAATTGTTTTGGATATTTAGACTTGAATTATATTTGTTCTCTTAAATAAAGTTATTTTTAATATCTTTAATACTACCTCTATTTTATAGTCAGATATAAACTTTCACATTAGAGAAAACCATTTTCTAATTTAGACTTATTCTATATTATAAAATAATAGATAAATAAATTGTAGATAATCTAAAATATTAACTAAAATTTTCACATGATTATATTTTATTTGGTTTCAATAATGTTGTTTGAAAACATATAATTGTTAGCTGTATGATAAAGTGTATATATAATTTTACATCATATCTATTAACTACAAACTTTACCTTTAATCTGTAATTATATATATAATAATAAATATTAAAAATATTTAATACTCAAACAAAAGGTGAGACACTAAAACGATTAAGACGCAACGTTTAATCATGACTATTTGTATTCTTACAAATCTAGAATCCCCCTTTCGTTTTCGATAACAGAGAAGAAACTGGAAAACCCTAATTTGAGAAAATCATGAGATTCGATAAAATTGTTGATCTTCTTCCCGGAAGAACTAATTGGCGTATACACGCCAAGGTCTTACATTCTTGGAGTATCAGCGAGTTCTTCACAAAAACAGTACTGCTTCTTGTGGATGTAGAGGTTAGCGTTGTTAATTCAACATCATTCTTACTTAAATTTCAATTTTTAACAGTTCTTATATATACGACTTCTTACACAATAAATAAGTGTTTAACTTTACTTTTTTAGGTCTAATGTTGACACGGGCTCAGATAGAAAATATATGTTTAACTGAAATAGAACTGATGTTGCGATCGAATGGGACGTCTCTTACAACCTTTGAGAAAATGCCTAAACCAGATAATAGTATGATGAACACAGGTGTAAATAGGCTTATCGCATATGAGAGAATATATAAACCTCATAAACAACATGAATTGTACAATGAGTTGTTACCTGTTCTAACTGAGGAGCAAAGACGTCTCTATGAAGAAATCATTCACTCTGTGAATCACGACAAAGGTGGTATGTTTTTTGTTCATGGATCTGGTGGTACTGGGAAAACTTTCTTGTGGATTATTCTTGGTGCTGATTTAAGGTCTAAAGGTAATACTGTTCTTAATGTTGCTTCAAGTGGTATAGCTGCTTTGCTTTTGGAAGGTAGAAGAACGGCTCATTCAAGATTTGGTAATCCAATCAATCTTAATGAATATTTTGTGTGTACGATCGATGCCGAATCTGATCTTGCTGACTTAATTAGAGAATCAAAGCTCATAATATGAGACGAGGCTCCAATGATGAACAAGCTTTGTTACGAAACTCTGGATAGAAGTTTGCGAGATATCATGAGGTGTGACCAGATTTTTGGAGTTAAAGTCGTTGTGTTAGGAGGTGATTTTAGACAGATTCTACCTGTTATTACAGAAGGAGGAAGAGTAGCGACAGTTTTAGCATCTATCAACTCATCTGTTCTTTGGAATAGTTGTAAGGTTCTTAAACTTACCAAAAATGTGAGACTTCGCAAGGCACGTAATAGTATGGATGCGGGTGCTCTCACCACTTTTTCAAAGTGGCTTCTTGATATCGGGATGGCAAAATCAACGAAACAAATAGTGGAGATGTGGAGATAGAAATTCCGGATGATTTACTAATTAATACAAGTGGAAATCCTATTCAAGCAATAGTTAAAGAAATCTACAGTGAAAATTTTGCAGGCAGAACTGATCCAATGTTCTTTAGGGAAAGAGGTATTCTAAGTCCAAGAAATAATGATGTTGATAAGATAAATACATTTATGCTTAGCAAGCTACCAGGTATGCAAATTAAATAGGATATGGAATATGGATATTGAAGTAATAATTTTCACAAAAACTAATATTAAATACATATCTAAAATTCCATCTTTATTGTTTTATTTACAGGTGAGGAGAGACAATATCTTAACTCTGATAGTATTGAAACGTCAGATACAAGTGCTCATGATAATATGATCTACACTCATGAATTCCTAAACAATAAACAAGTTTCTGGATTATCAAGCCATGTTTTAACGTTGAAAATAAGAGCACCTGTCATGTTGCTAAGGAATATAGATCCTAAGGGAGGTTTGTGTAACGGTAAGAGGTTAGTTATTACTCAGATGGCCAATCATGTAATCGAAGCAAGAATCGTGATAGGAAAAAAGGATGGTGATAGAGTACTTATCCCTAGGATGTATGTTAGTCCACCTGATGCAAAGTTTCCCTTTCGTATGAGGCTACGACAGTTTCCTGTTACCCTGGCGTTTGCAATTACTATAAACAATAGTCAATGTCAGACGCTAGAACATGTTGGATTGTTTCTACCCAAACCGGTTTTCACACATGGACACCTTTATGTTGCCTTCTCTCGAGTCACAACCATAAAAGACTTAAAGGTGTTAATTACAGATAAAGATGAGAAATGCTAGAATAAAACACTTAATGTTGTTTTCAAAGAGGTATTTGAGATTGTATAATTATGGTTCGTAGTTGGATATTTAGACTTGAATTATATTTTTCTCTTAAATAAAGTGATTTTTAATATCTTTAACACTACCTCTATTTTATAGTCAGATATAGACTTTCACATTAGAGAAAACCATTTTCTAATTTAGACTTATTTTTTATTATAAAATAATAGGTAAATACATTGTAGATGGTCTAAAATATTAATTATTTTTTTCATATGATTATATTTTATTTGGTTTCAACAATTTTTTTTGAAAACATATAATTGTTAGTTGTATCATAAAGTGTATATATAATTTTACATCATATCTATTAACTACAAACTTTACCTTTAATCTCTAATTATATATATAATAATAAATATTAAAAATATTTAATAGTCAAACAAAAGGTGAGATACTAAAACAATTAAGATGCAACGTTTAATCGTGACAGTTTGTATTCTTACAAATCCAGAATCCCCTTTTCGTTTTCGATAATAGAGAAGAAACAGGAAAAATCCTAATTTGAGAAAATCATGAGATTCGATAAAATTGCTGATCTTCTTCCCGGAAGAACTAATTGGCGTATACACGCCAAGGTCTTACTTTCTTGGAGTATCAGCAAGTTCTTCACAAAAACAGTACTGCTTCTTGTGGATATAGAGGTTAGCGTCGTTAATTGAACATCATTCTTACTTAAATTTCAATTTTTAACAGTTCTTATATATACGACTTCTTACACAATTGTTATTAAACTGTGAAGGGTAACACAATTGAAGCTACCTTTTTACCAAATACACTCGCTAAACTCCGGAAATATATCGATGATGGTGACTTGTATGATATTAGAACTTTCAAAGTAATCAATCCAACCCTGAATGAGAGGAATACTCATCATCCTGATCAAATTAAATTCATGGACAATACCACTATGACGATGGTCCAAAAATTGAGTCCAAAGAATTACTTTTGATTCGATGATTTGGATGATATATATCGTGGAAGAATAAATCATCCCATCTCTTTCGGTAAGTGTTTTGTTAATTTATTTAATATTGATATGGTACAATCCGTGAGTATAGTTAATTGTAACTTTGTGTTTGGGAATCTAGAATCTTTATAAGATTTGTTGTAACTTTGTGTATTGGTCCCTCCCTTAGAAAAGTATGAATTAAACTTTTACCAAATATAGATTTGGAAAGCTAAATTATGTCTTTTCCCCAAATTAGATGTTTTTGGGTGTGTAGTAGATGTGGAAAATAAAAGAAGATCTGAGAGTGCCAATAATAGTAATGAAGTTGTTCCCACGTTGTTGAATGGCAGGTAAAAAATATTTACTCTACCTTTAGGACAGTTACGTTTTAAAGTTGTCTCTATTAAGATTTTTTTATTAATTTGATAAACATGTAGGAATGAAACTGTGAAGTGTAGTGTCAAAGACAACTACGCTTCTGATTCATGTCTAAATGGCAATCAAACAGGTGTCATCTCATATACAAATCCAAACCTGTGTTTTGTTTAATGCGGTTTGTGAAGGTCGGAGAATATGAAGGTATGTAACATAAAATAGTTCTGATATAATCATCATAAGGTAACTAATATATTCACTTTAAATTGAAAATATTTATAGGTGCACTATATATCCAAAACACATTGGCCTATTCAAAGATCTTTATAAAACCACAGTTCGAAGGACTGGAGCATCACCAGGCTATGTAAGATTTGATTATGTAAAGATAACTTTATACACTTTATACACTTTATATATGATTATGTATGATGATAAAATAATTTTGTTTCATACACTTTATATATTTACAGGTCTGAGTTTGCTGGACGTTATTATAGAGGTGTCAAGCGGGCTCCATGCCCGCGGGCCTAGCCCAAATAGTACCTCTGCGGGGCGGGTATGGACACTAAATATTAGGCCCATTAAAAAGCGGGTCTTGCAGGCCTAGCCCAAGCGGATTGCGGATTATAGCGGATTATGTCCGCGGGTTGGCGGGTCGGCCCGCGGTCTTCAAATATTAAATAAAAATAAATATTTAATATAGATATGTAACTATTTTATATTATTTTAAACATATATCTTTTAAAATTATGTGACAATACAAATAAATTTAATATTAAAAATTAAAACATCTATAAAAATCAATATAAACATTAATTTTATTTAAAATTATTTTTAAAATTATAATTTATTAATTTTCTTTTATTTTGGTAATATATTATTTAGACCCGCGGGCCGGTCCGTTAACCCGCTGGGCTTAGCGGGGCGGGCTTGGACATAACTTTTATGTCCGCGGGCTTAGCGGGCCGGCCCGTTGCGGTCCAAAAAATTGAAACTGCCCGCCGCGGACGGCCCAGATGGACGCGGGCTGGCCCGTTTGACACCTCTACGTTATTACATAAACCATGTGATGAAGCATCAAAGTGAGAGCTCGGGGACTCAGTCATAAAGAATGGACTCAGAAATGAAGATACGGTGGCTTAATGAACTTTTTGTATATGCAAATTTTAGTATAATTTTGAACGTTTGTAGTACCAAATACAATGGTCTAAACGAAAGTATATTTGTGGGTTGCTTAAAATATTATTTTAATGGTCTAAACGAAATTACATATTATATTTTCCCAATTTATTATATCAAGATAATTAAAATTGACCGTAGCAATTGTATTTGGCTCATTTAAAACTTTGTTACGGCCAATTTGGGCTTAAACTTTGAAAATGGACTTTAAAATTTCAATTAAACTTTAAAAATGGACTTTAAAATTTCAATTAAACTTTAAAAATGGACTAGAAAATTTCAATTTATATTTTGCATATGTAGAGTAATACTATAAACATTTTATTAACTATTCATTTTATTATTTTAAAAAGTGAAAAAAATATTTAATACGAAACTTATAAAAAAATAATTTATGATTGAACAACGAACTACTATAAAAATTTTAAAAAAAATTAAACAGATTTTTAAAATATAATAAAAATTTGATTCAACATTTTAAAAAATTAAAATGGTTTTTTTCTATTCATTTCCTGCCCGCACAAGCGTGCGGGTAACTCTCCTAGTCTAATAGATAAACAAAAAAATTCCTTATGCTCATAGAGGGAATTGTTTAATTTAATATATATATAATAATAATAATAATAATAATAATAATAATAATAATAATAATAATAATAATAATAATAATAATAATAATAATAATAATAATAATAATAATAATAATAATAATATAAGAGATCTTTTAATATTAGTGTTATCCTATATACTTAAAATTAATGTATGGATTTATATATTTATATATAGTGTCACAAATTGAATTCTCATTTATAAAGAAAGATCTTTGGTATGATATTCTTGTGAAAAGTTAATATGATTAACAAATTAAATAAATCCCAGAAGAAACACTATATATATTATATTAAATCAGATCTTTAATTACTCCATGTGTTCCTATAAGAGGATGCCATATAGCCATATATTTGAGTTCAAATCTAACATTATTATGCAATAGTTTCTCTAATTAAATGTTTTAAGATAAAAAATCTAACCTATATGCTTTAAATTAATTCAAACAGATATCAACATGTATATGATGATGAACTTACATATCCAAACAACGTTATATGATAAACATGAACCTACATATCAACATAATATATATACACTGTTAAATGAAAGATACAAAAGACAAAGTAATAAAAATTAAAAAGACCTCATAATTTAAAGAGTTTTCAAAATTAAGAGCCATGGCAAAAGGAGATGAGAACCTAAAAGTAATCCATAGAATCAAGAACTCTTCATCAGCTTATTTTCATGGCGACGACAAATACGATAATACTGAAAAAAAATCAGATCATGAATATATTCCCATTGATCTAACGAGGGAGATACTTATGAGACTGCCTGCAAAATCTATCTTGAGGTTTCGTTGTGTATCAAAGCTATGGTTGTCTATCACCACAGAACAAGATTTCATCAATTCGTTCACGGTTCGACAATCATCAATTCCTTCCCAAAGTCTTCTTCTCAACTTCACCAGTTATGATAATGAGAGGAAGCACGTCTTCTGCATGCTGCCATTTCATGAGAAGTCCACAAGTTATTCTGATGTGCACAATTTTCATATCATTCCCCCTGGAAAAGATTATCAAAGCTGCAGTAGCACTTCTGTCAATGGCTTGATCACTTTCGGAAACAAGACAGAAATTGTAATTTGGAATCCCACCATGAAAGAACATATAACCTTGCTTAAACCTAAAAACCCTATGGAGAATTATAAGATAATAGGTTGCCGTTTAGGATACGATCCTATGGAGAATATATATAAACTACTATTGATGGCCTATTATCCCTGTGCTTATAAATTAAAGGAAGAATATCAAAACCCTCAAATTCTTACATTAGGATCTCAAGAATCATGGAGGGTGATAAAAAATAGCCCTGATCATCAGGCTAGTAGTGATTATTATTGCATCAAAGGAGTTGTGTATTATAGAGCAAATATATCTTTTGAAGAAGACCGAGACGATCATAGCATTGTCCCTTCGTTTCCCAAAGCAATCCTGGCTATGAAATTGAAAGAGATCATTATGAGTTTTGATGTGAGGTCCGAACGGTTCAAATCAATCCAAATACCTGGTCGTGCGCCCCGACATGAATCAAACCTTCACGAGTGTTTATTGAGTTACCAAGAAAAATTAGCATGGATATGCAGTTATTCAAATATTATCAAAATATGGGTTTGGCAGGATGCTGAAAAACAAGAATGGTCAGAAAATGAATTTGTTATACCTATGCCTATAAGAGATTTGGTTGGGAGGACTTGGTCGTTAAATGGTGCCACTAGTGCTGGTGAGTTTATCTATGTAGCAAAATCAGGAAAATTGTTTAAAGATATTTCTATTTTTATTTATGATCCGGTGAGAGAGACGATCAGAAATGTCAAAGGACTTGACTATGAGAAATTTAGGCGTTGTTATGGATCTAGCAACGAAAGAATGTATTTTCTCACATCTTATCCGGATCACATCGAGAGTCTCATATCTCCAAAAAATCTCGTGTGATTATGTCTTTCATGTGTTTTAGGTTTTTGTTGTATTCCTTTTGGAAAAACAAAAACAAAAATCTAATCTGAGAGTTTTTTTTATAGTTTACATTTCATAGTTCTGTCTTTCCCACCATTGACAATTTAATCATAACTACTACTATTGATTTTTTACATTGCAAGTAGTTATATATGTCTTCTATTGAACCAACGAAACAATCATTTCTTTTGAAATTTGCTTTCGAAATAGTTAAGAAAACATATACCATTATATATCTAATGGTTAGCTGAACAGAAATAAATTCTACATTTATTTTGAGATGTTATTAATTAACACATCAATAAAACAAAATTTTCTACTTTAATTTGTACGTAGGAAAATAATTTTTTTTAGCTTTTTCTGAAATAAATTAATTTAAACATATGTAAAACATGAACCTACATATACATATATATACATAGATGTATATATATTTATATAGTTATAAATATATATATATATATATATATATATAGTTGTAAAATCAGAGATAGAAAATTAGGAGACATAGAGAAAAGAGAGGAGAATACAAAAGAATTTTATAGACACACAAACATAATCTTCATCAATCATCAACGTCTTTTCATGGCGACTAATTCTAATAATCAAAGTAAAGATTAGTGGTAACTAATTTTCATTATTCCTACTTTATTATTTTTGGAAGTATATGACTTTTTTGTAGACTATATGATATATACATGGGTTATTAGTTGGTTATGGAATTAAGACATTAAAAATTTAAATGTATTTAATTGTATCATTTGTATAATTTAGTTTTACGCCAGGTTCGCTTGATGATCAAGATCGAGATTTAAGTGTATCATTCATTCATTTGTACTGATCTAATGTAAAGAATAATATCACTTAAAGGAATAAAATATATAATCAATTTTTATAATATAAACAAACATTTTACAAATTTTACAAAATCTTCATAATTAAACAATATAGAATCTTATTTATTATTTTTAAGATTTACATAATAAGGTCTTACAATTTTAATAAATATCATATCTTTAAAGTTACATAAACATTGGTCCGGTTCTGGCTAGTAGTAGTAAAACTAATAATACCACCTAAAGCAGAGAAGAAGAGAAAAAACTCATTAAAATCGATTCATAAAAAATCCATATGGATGTTAGGTGTGTGGGTTAACACACACCTAACATCCATACAGATTCATAAAAATCGATTCAACGTTATTGAACACTGAAACCTAAAGCAAGAAAACAAAGTTTGAGAACCTTGCAGTGCTTGTGTCCACGGCGATTGAGCCAGAGAAGGAGACATTGTTGGTGAACATACTTGATGGAGCCTCTACACGCACACAGATGCCTCAAGGGGTTGTCTGGTAGCTCCGACGATCGGCAAATCCGGCACAAATCGACTCCATCGTCGTCTTTGTCATCAGTTTCGTCTCCCGTCGTCAGAAAAGCTTCACCGTAGCTACCGATCACTTGGTTCTCCGTCGGAAACACGTCCATATTCAGAGAGTTTCACTCGCTTCTCTTCTCTCTCTCACTGGTGTCGTCTTCGTCGTCTACTCACTTCCCTTCTCTTTTCTTTCTTTTTTATCTTTCTTCTCCCATTCTTCTTGATTTTTTTGGTGACCGGAGTCGTAAAAGGTAACTCTGTCTTTTTTTTTTGCTAGGTATGTATATGAGTTTGGTAGAGATGGGTTGGGAATTTGCGATGTCGACTAACGGTAGCTCTTCTTATCCTCCTCCCAAAAAGTTATGGACTATGATTCACAATCTTTCTATTTGATGAGTGTTTACATGACTTTTTTTATGAAGAAAATAATATAGAATCTTAAACCAATAACATAATAGTTGAATTTATTAACAATCCAAGGTTTTTTTTGTTTTACTTGAATAACATAAAACTTTTAATGACTTTATAAAACTCATAATCTAATAACACTAAATTTATAAAGATTTTAGATAACTTTTTACAAATCCACAACTAATAACACCAAAATTTTTAAGAGTTTTAAAAAGTCTTGATTGAACAATAACATATTTTACGTAACTTTTAAAATCATTAAAATTCTCTTTAAATCCCAAACCAATAACTCTCTCGTTACCCCGTTTTTAATATATGGGTCATGATTGGATGGGCTGTATGTAAAGCTGAGTGCAAGATGAATGTACGGTGGGACTTACTTGGTTGAGTGAGGCTTTACATTTATTTTTACTTTTTTACTTTTTTCCTTTTTCTTTTTGTTATTTTTCCAGTTTTGATGGGAGAAGCCGATCTAGAAACCCCGATAAGTTAGCCACTATATAAAAAGCCCCCCGTAGGTTTGGAAGAAGCTGAAATCTTTGTTGAATCTATCTCGATTTCGGAAAGACTTAGCGAATAAAGAGAGAACAAATCGATGGACCGAAGATCAAAAATGGAGATTGTCAACGGTCTGATACTAACCTATTCAGATATTTGAGAGAAGGAAACATATATAATAGGAATGAGTAGTTGATTCCTCATTCCTCTAGTAAACGTATTTATTTACACTTGGAGAATAATTAAAGAGTACCACACCTGTTCAATAACCTTACATTGTCATTTTGTCAACTCTAACCGAAAAAGTCAACCACCTGAAAGACTAACCAATCCGATAGTTTTAATATCAAACAAACCTACAAATATTTAAATTAAATATATTTTTTTTTGGATTTGATTGACGGGATGAGTAATTTTATGTGAAGGTTCGACAAAGTTTAATTGGATCTAGAAACCCCAGAAGTTAAATCGTTAATTATTAAAGGGGCTTTCCTTAGCCGATGTATGTGGCTTGTTATGTTTAAATAGAAAGGGGTCGAAGTTCTTTCGTCTTTTTTTTTTTTTTAGTTTACGCCGCACGCTACCGCTTCTTCCACCTCTCGATCGATTCCTCCGGAGCAAGCTTTGATCTGAATTCGCTTCTCTCAGGTTTGTCTCGAATCGGAAAGTAATTTAAGTGAAGGTTTTGACAAAGTTTAATTGTTTCTGTTCCGTTTCGTTAATGCACGGCGCCGTAGAAACTTAACCTAGATTTTTGTTGTTGCCTTGTTGGGAAATAATCATCTTCTAAGATCCGGAATCCAAAATTATAGTGATGATTTAAGTATTAGATTGAGTTTGATGGGGATGAAGGGGACTGTTGTTGTTGTTGTTGTTGTTGTTGTTCAGATCATCGAATTTGTGCTTGCTAGACAGTAATAATATGTATGCTTTCTCTCTTGTGTTTTGATTATGATTTCTATCTCGCTGAATAATTTATGGGTATGTATGTTTGTAGTTTAAAAGGTATAGGAACTTGATGCAGCGTGGCTCTGTTTTCCTTTTGCTCTGTTTTGTTAAACTTCCTTTTCGTTTTTATCTTTTCCTTTTTGGTTGAGACAAAGTTTTAATTTCCTAAACTAATTAGAATAGGGTTTTAACGTCGGTTTATAGCTTCTATAAATATAGTTGATCGTTAGGTTTGTGGGGATACAACTCTTATTTTTTCTAATAATAATCAAAGCAGCTTTTGCTCTTTAACCCTTGTTTTCGGCTAGAACAAGTTCTCAACGATTGCAAGTTGCGTGATTCGTTTGGGAATTCTAAGACTAAACAATCGATCCGCAAATCCTATCGGTTACGTACTCGAACTACACCAGAACTTATATATATCTTCTGTCTCTTGTCAGATACACAGGATTAAAGAAACATGGATAGTTATGAAGAAGAGCAGCGATCTCCTGGAACATTCCGTCGTGCCTTAGCGGATGAGAGTATGAAGAGGGCCAGATCCTTGACGAGACAGCTCTATCTTGAGAAAAGGAATGAGAAAAAGAAACAGCTCTATCTTGAGAAAAGGAATGAGAAAAAGAAGGGGCAAGGTTCATCGTCGGATTTCGATATGCCCGATGATCCAGAAGAAGCTGAACAGATGATCCTAAAGCTCAGGCAAGTAGTAAATAGGTATTTCGAAAAGGAAGACCATGATGATTCATTCACAGGAGATGCAGATGTTGAAGAGAGACAGGTTAGACAGCTCTTTACTTCTTTCCATGATTTTAATTCAGAATCAGGTTGCAATCTTTGCGTTTACTCCTTTGGGATGCAAGCCCCAGAAGAAGAAGAAGAAGAAACAGGTGCTGACCAATCTTCATCAGGAGAATCTGAGCCCAGCACAGAAACACATGCAAACCCCAGTGGTTATCTTCCGAATGAATCAAACGCAGAAGAAGCTGAGGGGAATCACCCGTAAATTGCCATCATATTTTCAAGCTTTTCTGAGACAACTTTTTTACTTTGCTTCACGTTTCTTTGTAAAATCCAAGCATAACCTTTCAGAACAGAGAATAAAGGATTCTTATATGCTCTGCTATGTTAATTGTCAAATGTCCTGCTAGTTTAACTAATTTTAACACTAAATCTCTCGACATCTGGAAGTATTCCATTACCACAAAAGATGTTGGATATAAAAAGCCCACAAAGTGTCCTCCATGGCTTCTCTCTCTATCTCTAGCTCCATTAGCTTCCTATTTTATCAGTTTGCTCTTTGAATGTTTTAGCTACTTCCTTTTTTTAGCTCACAGAAGTCACAACAAACGTCTTGAAAATGTTCAGATAAATTGGAACAAATAGACATGATAAGAGAAAACAAACACAAATCCCAAATAGTCTGCTCTGCTAATATGCTATTTTTTTTTTCTTTTTCTGAGTGAAACACAAATCTCGGAAATGTAGTCGTGTACGTAATATGAGAGATCAGTGTTAAAGATACTGCGATTTAGAAACATTGGAAGAGATGCATTGGTTCAGGAACTCACTTGAGATACTGGAGAGTCATGTTCTTTAGAAGAGAAGGATGCTTAAGAACAAGGATCCTCCACTCTTCCTTATCGATCCTCCCATCGTGTTTTGTGTCAGCTTCCTCAAATGTCTGCTAAATAAGAAACTCAGAAATCATTCTTTACTTTATTCGCAACTGCAATCACGAGTTGATTATACTACAGTGGAACAAGAAAATAGTATCGAGCAGGAAAAAGGAAGGAAAGAACCACACCTTGTCGATTATACTCTCTATGATTTCGTCAGACAGGTTCATGCCGGACTCAGCAAGAGTAGCCACCACCATTTGCTTCACCTCCTGCCTCTCGATGAAACCTTGCTGCTTTAGATCATATAGCTGAAACGAAACTGCAGAACAATGTTTCCGGTAACTATTAATGAAATTTCATGGATTATATGTAGCATGTGAACATCAGATCATTTGTTCTCGGATCAAATTATAAAGATCAAAGACCTACAGTCAATCTTGTCTTCTATAGGAGCATTTGGATGAAAGACAGAGAGAGCACGAGCAAACTCCTCGAACCCCAGTATTCCATTATGCTTTGTGTCAAACAAATCGAATACCTATGATTGGTAATGTCAATATACTTTGAAAAAGGATCTTGGCTACAGGATCACAAAGTCTTTTGGTTTTTTTTTTAAAAAAAAACATACCCGGTCAGCATACAAGCTCTCTTTTTTATTTGTCTTGAACAAGGCTAACTGAAACTCTTCCTGACACCACAATTACAACAGGACACATCAAATGAAAATCAGAGAAGGCTGTTCAAAAGAAGTAGCAATATGGCATAAAAGACATATGATTCCTACATACCTTGTTAATTAGGCCATCGTCAATCACAGCACTGCTGATTTGATTTTTTTAAACAGCTCACAGAGAGCCTCTATCTCACTCACGCTAACTGCAGCCAAACGATTCAAATGATCAAAATCCAGAAGTAAGATTTGCATTCCTCTTAAACAGGGAGCATCAACTAGGGAAAATAGCATGCCTTAGAATCATATAACAGAACAAAAAAAGAGAATGAATGGAAAGGTGAGAGCATACAAACTGTCTCTCTGGCAAGAATTTCAGGGTCTCCAATGCCTCCAGATTGTTTGTATATGTCAATATCAAAACACCGGAAAAAAGAGGAGCACACATGCTTGAAACCGTCTACGCACTGCGACATGATACCTCTCGTGAATCAAACTCCCCATGTCTGTTGCATAACCAAAAAAAATGTAAGTACCTGAAAGAAACTAAAGATATATATGCATATGAACAAAGATAAGTACCTTTTAACCATTTCCTGGTTTTTCAAAAAGGCAATGCTTTATTATACACCTTAAAAGAATCCTGCAATGGGAAGGAAATGAGATGTAGCTCCATCAAAACCAACAAGATTTCAAAACACTGTAAGAAGATTTGGCAGGAACAAACAAGATTCATCATATTTTCAAGCTTCTCTGATACAACTTTTTACTTAATTGTGACAATGAACTTGCATGGTCTTGCTTAAGTGTTTGCGTGTTTGCTTCACGTTTCTTTGATATTTAAAGCAAAACCATTCAGAACAGAGAACAAAGTATTTTTATATGCTCTTCTATGTTAATTGTTACTGTCCTGCCAGTTTAACTACTCTTTAACATTTCATCAGTTTACTAAATCTCTGGACATCTGGAATAATATTCCATTACTAAATCACAGCACTGCTGTTTCAGATATCAGTTTCTGGTGTGTTCCGATTTGGGCCTTTCTATTTTGTAACCGTGTAATCTTCTTGGCCCATCATTCAAAGCCCGAGAGTGAGGCTTTTTACATTTACTTTTTTTCTTTTTCCTTTTTTCTTTTTTTCCTTTTTCTTTTTGTTCCTTTTCCAGTTTTGATGGGAGAAGCCGATTATATAAACCCTATATTTAAAACCTCTGTTCTTCCTTCAGTAAGCAGCCAGAAAAAAATCCTAAAGTTTCGTCTTCCTCGGTGGTTCTGTTCTCAAAAGCTTTTAAAAAAGAAACCCTAAAGAGTCAGATATAAAAAGATACATCTAATCGGAACACAGGAACTTATCTCTAATCGTCTGTCTCTTGTCAGATACACAGGATTAAAAGATACATGGATCGTTTTGAAGAAGAGCAGCGATCTCCTGAAACATTCCGTCGTGCCTTAGCGGATGAGAGTATGAAGAGGGCCAGATCCTTGACGAGACAGCTCTATCTTGAGAAAAGGAATGAGAAAAAGAAACAGCTCTATCTTGAGAAAAGGAATGAGAAAAAGAAGGGGCAAGGTTCATCGTCGGATTTTGAAGAAGAGCAGCGATCTCCTGAAACATTCCGTCGTGCCTTAGCGGATGAGAGTATGAAGAGGGCCAGATCCTTGACGAGACAGCACTATCTTGAGAAAAGGAATGAGAAAAAGAAACAGCTCTATCTTGAGAAAAGGAATGAGAAAAAGAAGGGGCAAGGTTCATCGTCGGATTTCGATATGCCCGATGATCCAGAAGAAGCTGAACAGATGATCCTAAAGCTCAGGCAAGTAGTAAATAGGTATTTCGAAAAGGAAGACCATGATGATTCATTCACAGGAGATGCAGATGTTGAAGAGAGACAGGTTAGACAGATGCAAGCCCCAGAAGAAGAAACAGGTGCTGACCAATCTTCATCAGGAGAATCCGAGCCCAGCACGGAAACACATGCAACCCCCAGTGGTTATCTTCTGAATGAATCAAACGCAGAAGAAGCTGAGGGGAATCACCCGTAGATTGCCATCATATTTTCAAGCTTCTCTGATACAACTTTTTACTTAATTGTGACAATGAACTTGCATGGTCTTGCTTAAGTGTTTGCGTGTTTGCTTCACGTTTCTTTTGTAAAATCCAAGCAAAACCATTTAGAACAGAGAACAAAGAATTCTTATATGCTCTGATATGTTAATTGTTAATGTCCTGCTAGTTTAACTACTCTTTAACATTTCATCAGTTTACTAAATCTCTGGACATCTGGAAATATTCCATTACCACAGCCCACAAAGTCTCCTCCATGGCTTCTCTCTCTAGCTCCATTAGCTAACTATTTTTTTGTTCGGTTGGTTCGATCAAATCGGTGGTCTATCATCAATTTGCTCTTTGAATGTTTTAGCTACTAAAATACTTCATATCATAATATCTTTCACACGTCTAATCTTAAACAAAATGTTAGTAGTACATATAATGTTAGTAGTACATATGTATACTACTACATATGCTAGGAGAAAACATAAGGCAGGAGGTGAAATAAATGAAGAAAACTAATGAACAATGTTCCCGGTAACTACTAATGAACTTTCATGGATTCTATGTAGTATGTGAACATCGCATAATTTGTTATAGTTGGTTTCTTGGATTATATTTTGAAGATCAGCGACGTACAGTCAATCTTGTCTACTACAGAAGCACATCGATGAAAGACAGAGAGAACACGGGAAAATTCCTCAAACCCCAGTATTCCATTATGCTACTTTGTGTTTAATAAATCGAGTACCTGTAATTGGTAGTGTCGTTACACTTTCTAAAAGGATATATCTTTGGCAAAATGGATCACAAAGTCTTTTGATTAAGAAACAAACATACCCGGTCAGCAAAAAAGCTCTCTCTCTCTCTTTTTATTTGTTCCGATTTGGGCCTTTCTATTTTGTAACCGTGTAAACTTCTTGGCCCATCATCCAAAGCCCGTGAGTGAGGCTTTACATTTATTTTTTAATTTGTTATTTTTCCAATTTTGATGGGAGAAGCCGATTATATATAACCCTATATAAGTTAGCCACAATATAAAACCTGTTCTTCCTTTAGTAAGCAGCCAGAAATTTCCTAAAGCTTCGTCTTCCTCGGTGGTTCTGTTCTCAAAGCTTTTAAAGAAAAAAACCCTAAAAGCTCTCAGTTGTAGAGATCGAGAGATGTCGTCGGACACAGAGACGTTTGCCTTCCAGGCTGAGATTAATCAGCTTCTCTCCCTTATCATCAACACTTTCTACAGCAACAAGGAGATCTTCCTTCCTGAGCTCATCAGTAACTCTTCCGATGTGCGTGTCCCTCTTTCCCCCTCTCTCTCTCTCTCTCTCTCTCTCTCTCTCTCTCTCTTATTAGGTTTACTAATTGATGTGGAATGCTGAAATCTTATTATTTAGGGTTATTAATCTGTTGAAATTAGAGTAGATTGTTGATTATTAGGTTATTTCTTCGGTCTATCTATCGCTGCTTGGTTTGGTTGCTTTACGATTTCACTAGATGAAGTAGATAGGAAGAGGATTTTAGGGTTATTAATCTGTTGAAATTAAGGTAGATTGTTGATTATTAGTTTATTTATTTGGTCGATCTATATATATGCTTGGTTGAAACCCTAATCTAGGGTTTTAGGTTTTGCTAATTGAGGTTAGGAATTGTTTTTGGGTTTTAAAACCTCATCTTATGTGGGATGGAGTCTTGAGCTGCTAAGATTTTGTTTGTTTATGTTTTTGTTTTTCCCACATAAAGAAGAACTAACAATCTCTTACTTGTTTGTTTTGTGGTGAATAGGCTTTGGACAAGATTAGATTCGAGTCTTTGACTGACAAGAGCAAGCTCGATGGTCAGCCTGAACTCTTCATTCACATCATCCCCGATAAGACCAACAACACCTTGACCATCATCGACAGTGGTGTTGGCATGACCAAGGCTGGTATGTTTTCTCTTGGATGAATGATTTATTCTTCTTTCTTTGTTTCCCTCAGTATATACTTATGCTGATGTGCGTTTACCTTTTTCCTTTGTGTACAGATTTGGTCAACAACCTGGGTACAATTGCCAGGTCTGGAACCAAGGAGTTCATGGAGGCATTGGCTGCTGGTGCTGATGTCAGCATGATTGGTTAGTTTGGTGTTGGATTCTACTCGGCTTACTTGGTTGCTGACAAGGTTGTTGTCGTCACCAAGCACAATGATGATGAGCAGTATGTGTGGGAGTCCCAAGCTGGAGGATCCTTCACCGTTACCAGGGATACCTCTGGTGAGGTCCTTGGTAGGGGTACCAAGATGACCCTTTACCTCAAGGAAGACCAGTTGGAGTACCTTGAAGAGCGCCGTCTTAAGGATTTGGTTAAGAAGCACTCTGAGTTCATCAGCTACCCCATCTCTCTTTGGGTTGAGAAGACCATCGAGAAGGAGATCTCTGATGATGAAGAAGAGGAAGAGAAGAAAGACGAGGAAGGTAAGGTTGAGGAAGTAGATGAGGAGAAAGAAAAGGAGGAGAAGAAAAAGAAGAAGATCAAGGAGGTGTCTCACGAGTTTGATCTCATGAACAAGCAGAAGCCTATCTGGATGAGGAAACCCGAGGAGATCAACAAGGAGGAATATGCTGCCTTCTACAAGAGTCTCAGCAATGACTGGGAGGAGCATTTGGCTGTCAAGCACTTCTCTGTTGAGGGACAGCTTGAGTTCAAGGCTGTTCTCTTTGTTCCCAAAAGGGCCCCATTCGACCTCTTTGACACCAAGAAGAAGCCCAACAACATCAAGCTCTACGTCCGCCGTGTCTTCATCATGGACAACTGTGAGGAGATCATTCCCGAATACCTTGGATTTGTGAAAGGTATTGTTGACTCTGAGGACCTTCCCCTCAACATCTCGAGAGAAACTCTGCAGCAGAACAAGATCCTTAAGGTCATCCGCAAGAACCTGGTGAAGAAGTGCATCGAGCTCTTCTTTGAGATCGCTGAGAACAAGGAAGACTACAACAAGTTTTATGAGGCTTTCTCAAAGAACTTGAAGTTGGGTATCCACGACGACTCCCAGAACAGGACCAAGATTGCTGAGTTGCTCCGTTACCACTCCACCAAGAGCGGAGATGAGTTGACCAGTCTTAAGGACTACGTGACCAGGATGAAGGAAGGACAGAACGACATCTACTACATCACTGGTGAGAGCAAGAAGGCTGTTGAGAACTCTCCCTTCCTTGAGAAGCTAAAGAAGAAGGGATACGAGGTCATTTACATGGTTGACGCCATTGATGAGTACGCCATCGGTCAACTCAAGGAGTTTGAGGGAAAGAAACTGGTCTCTGCCACCAAGGAAGGTTTGAAGCTTGAGGAAACAGAGGACGAGAAGAAAAAGAAGGAAGAACTCAAGGAGAAGTTCGAGGGTCTGTGCAAGGTGATGAAGGATGTATTGGGGGACAAGGTTGAGAAGGTCATCGTCTCTGACCGTGTTGTCGACTCACCCTGCTGTCTTGTCACTGGGGAGTACGGCTGGACCGCGAACATGGAGAGAATTATGAAGGCTCAGGCCTTGAGAGACAGCAGCATGGCTGGGTACATGTCTAGCAAGAAGACAATGGAAATCAACCCAGAGAACTCGATCATGGATGAGTTGAGGAAGAGAGCGGATGCAGACAAGAATGACAAGTCTGTCAAGGATCTCGTCCTTCTCCTCTTTGAGACTGCTCTTCTCACCTCTGGTTTCAGCCTTGATGAGCCCAACACCTTCGGAAGCTGAATCCACAGGATGCTTAAGCTCGGACTCAGCATTGACGATGATGCCGGTGAAACTGAAGCTGATGCTGACATGCCACCACTTGAAGATGACACTGAAGCTGAAGGAAGCAAGATGGAAGAGGTCGACTAAGTGCCCAAATAATAATTGTAGTAGTTGAAACTGGCTCCTCTCTCTTTCTCTATCATCAGCTCTCTTTTGGTTTTTTTTTGAGTAGTATTTCTATTCTGGTTTTTTTCTCTCGGTCTTTTGAACTTTGTTTCATTGCGACTCTTTATTATGTCCCCAACGAACAAGATTTCCTTTGAAATTCTACTTGTTTTGTCGTATTATTTTTTGTTCAGATAGCCCAACAAACTGACTTCAATTATTGTTCGATTCGATCAAACCGGTTGGTCGATATCAAGATTAATTTCTGACTACTTGACCTATTTCAAGATTAATTTCTGACTACTTGACCTATTTCACAGTTCAGTTTCCTCTTTGAATATTTTAGCTAATAATTTATCACATGATTAATCAAAACATAAGCCAAATAACCAGAAAAATACGTATTTGTTTTCGTTTTATTTTCACACGAGTAAAAACAACAAAAACTTGAAATTGTTCAGAGAAACAAAGCTCGGTATGAGAACATGATAAGAGAACAATCACAAATTCCCAAATAGTCTGCTCTGCTAATATGCTACTGTTTTCAAATGTATCTTCCACCTCCGAGTACAACACAAAGCTCGGTAATGTAGTCGTGATATCAATGTTAACAATGAGAGTCACATAGAGTATGATTTTAAAATTATCACATGTATCAAAATCTTATTATGTTAGATTATTAAAATAATAAGATTATTGAAATAATAATAAAATCTTATTATTATGTTGAAAAAGTTACAAATTCATAAGATCGCGACATTTGTCAAAATCTTATTATATATTGTAGATTATTAAAATAAAAAAATTATTATTATGTTGTAGATTATACAATTTTGTGATTCTAAAGAAAAAAGAATCATCTAAACAAAAAAAATCCATACTGTTAATTTAACAATAAAGATACACATAGTTTTTTAAAGAAAATCCTAAAAATTCTACAATAATTAAAAAGAGAATTTGTTACTAATGCCCTTTCTTTGATACCCCTTTTTAATAATACCCCCTTTGATGATCTTTTTTGATTATACCCTTCCATTAATTTTTAAAGACATTTTTGCCCTTGTTTTATAATTATACCGACAATCTTATTATACCTTCGCCGTCGACCTTCTTCGTCTTCGTCATCGTCTCTTCTTCTCCGCCGTCGACCTTCTTCGTCTTCGACATCTCTCCTTATCCGGTCGGATCTCTCCTCCGCCGTTATCATTGTTTCTCTCATCGTCTTCGTCTTCGTCTCTTCTCTCGGAGACATCTCTCCTTCTCCGGTCGGATCTCTCGTCCGCCGTTATCACTGTTTCTCCCGTCGTCTTAGTTCTCCCTTTTAGTTCGTCGTCTCTTCTACCCCCTTCGTGTAAGTGTTTCTCCAATCGTATTGAGCAATTGAATTTTTAGGAGATATAAAGCAAATCTCTCCTCCGCCGTTATAAATTGAATTTTTTAGGTCTTAATCACTTGCTCTTTTACATCTGTTCGTGATAATAAAGTCTTTTCTCCCATCGTGTAAGCTTGTTTCTGTATTTTTGTTTTGATTTCAATTTCAATTTTGTGTTAGCTATTAGATTGTTGTTTCGATTTCAAATTTGATGTCAGAATTTTTTTAGGTCTTAACACTTGCTCTTTTAGATGTCCTTTATTAGATCTTTGGACATCTACTGTTATTCTTTGATATAGTTGTTCGGATCTCTCTTCTTTTAATGTAGTTTTATTGGTTTGTTTTGTCAGGATTTGTTTGGGTGTACAAATGATTGAATTGTATTCAGTATGTGGTTTGTGGAAGTTGAACAACAACATTCATTGGGAATTTGAGATGGATAATGAAAGGGAGCTTCTTTGATTAACATTGATGAGAATACTAGATTTAGTGAGTTGGTAAAAATTCTATTAGAAGATTTTGACATTGATATTCAGGCACAATGTTTAAAGCTTAGTTATTCATTGCCTGCTAAGTCTTCTACTATAGGTAGTATTCCTATCTTTATTAGAAATGATAGGCAGCTTGAAGCTTTTAAACTCAAATATGCACAAAGTGGAGGAGTTCTTCATCTATGTGTTACTGTTGAGGATTTTTGTGAGATTGTAGAGCAGGTATTTTTAGTAAACTCATTCTCTTGTTCTTTCTAATATTGTTTTAGAAAAGTAACTGATTTGAGGAATGTTTCTTTATCATGGTCAACCTAGCTCTACTCCTTTTATTGAGAGTGTTACTGCTGTTACTCAGGTAATTTTAAATTATTTATTGCTTACAAAACCTTATAAAATTCTTTGAAAATACTTGTAAAACGTTTTAAATACTTTACAAATCCTTTCAGGATCAAACAAGCTCAAATCTGTTAGTTGGGAATGCTATTGATGTTTATACTCATACTCAGGTAATTTACTGCCTTTTCAACCCGTTTTAAAAACCTTTGAAAACAGTTGTAAACCTTATTAAAAACTGTAAACCTTATTAAATCCTCTGAAATCATTTGTAAAATCTTTTAAAAAACTATTGATTTGTACTTTCAGGGTCAACCAATACCAAATTCATATGTCGAGAGTGATCCTCCTGCTGCTTCTTCAAGTCAATATACTGGCACTTCGATGATTTTACTGCTACTCATTCTCAGGTAACTTACATTTAAACACTTTAAAAAACCTTTTGAAAAAGGTTGTAAACCTTATTAAATCCTTTGAAATAACTTGTAAAACCTTTTAAATAACTTGTAAAACCTTTTAAATAACCATTGATTTGTACTTTCAGGGTCAACCAATACCAAATCCATATGTCGAGGGTGTTCCTCGTTTTTATTGTTCTCCTGTTGCTTCTTCAAGTCAATATACTGGCAATTCTGGTGATTTTACTTCTACTCATACTCAGGTAACTTACATTTTAAACACTTTAAAAAACCTTTTGAAAACGGTTGTAAACCTTATTAAATCCTTTGAAATAACTTGTAAAACCTTTTAAATAACTTGTAAAACCCTTTAAATAACCATTGATTTGTAGTTTCAGGATCAACCAATACCAAATCCATATGTCGAGGGTGTTCCTCGTAACATGACAACCTCTGTTGGGTATCCATCTGGTTCTTCACACTCAACTGGTCTAATCGATGTTGATTCACTGTTTTGTGGAAAGTTATTCAAAGACAAAAAAGAAATGAGAAGTCAGATGCGGATGTATGCAGTCAAGCATAGTTTTGAGTTTCATACTTTTAAGTCAGACAACAAGAGGTATGTTCTTAAATGTATTGATGAAAAATGTAGTTGGAGGCTACGTGCAACTAAGGCTAAAGCATCAGATAGCTTTGTTGTTCGAAAGTATATTAGTCAGCACAGCTGTGACTCTGCTTTAAGGAATGTTAGTCATCGCCAAGCATCTGCAAGGACTTTGGCTGGTTTGGTTAGTAACCATTTTGCAGGAGGAAAGCTTCCTCTCAGACCCAAACAGCTCATGGAAATTTTTAGGAATGACCATGGAATTGGTGTCTCGTACTCAAAAGCATGGAGAGCTCAAGAACATGCATCAGAACTTGCTAGGGGTATACTTGCTGATAGTTATGAGGTTTTACCGAGTTGGTTTCACATGATAGAAAAGAAGAATCCAGGTACTATCACTTACATCAAAGCTGATTCTGATAATAAGTTTAGATATGGTTTTCTGGCTTTTGGTGCATCAATTAGAGGTTTTAAGTTGATGAGAAAAGTTATTTCTATTGATGGCGCCCATTTGAAATCAAAATATAAAGGGACTTTGCTTGCTGCATCAGCTCAGGATGGTAATTTTCAGTTGTATCCTATTGCTTTTGCTGTTGTTGATTCTGAGAATGATGCATCATGGGATTGGTTTTTGCGGTGTTTGAAGACTATTATTCCTGATGAAGAGGATCTAGTTTTTGTGTCTGATCGGTCTTCTTCAATTGCAACTGCGCTATCAGTAAATTATGTACATGCTCATCACGGGATCTGCACTTTCCACTTGCAAAAGAACCTGGAAACACGATTTAGAGCTTCGGCTTCTCTTCTTCCAGTTGTTCATGATGCTTCAAGAGCTTACACTCAGTATGATTTTGATTATTTGTTTACTCAAATATCCAATGGTGATCCGGATCTTGGAGAATATCTTTGGCAAGCTGATATTAGGAAATGGTCACGTGCATATTCTCCTTCAAACCGGTACAACATTATGACATCTAATTGTGCCGAGTCCATTAACTCCAGGTTAAAAGAGACTCGTGAGTATCCAATTGTCTGCCTGTTTGATACAATCAGGTCTATTTTGACTAGGTGGTTTAATGAACGACGTGAGGAGAGCTGTCGACCCATATGCTGTTACTACAAAAGTTGGGAATAAGATGAATGAATCTTATAATAATACTACCCGCTGGCTTGAAGTTAGTCAAGTAAATGAAAATATCTTCGAGGTTAAAGCAGCTTTAAAGACATATATGGTGAATTTGGACACAAGGAAATGCACATGCTGTATGTTTGATATCGACAAAATCCCTTGTGCACATGGAATTGCTGCTGCCAAACATGTCAATCTCAATGAGAACATGTTTGTTGATGATTATCATTCCACTGAAAGGTTATAACTCTCTTTTTTAATAAGGTCTTTAAAAGGTTGCTAAAGTAACGGATTCGACAGGGTTTTTACAATGTTTTAAAAGGTTTTACAATGTTTTTCAAAGGTTTATCAAAGTTATATTTGTCTTATCTTCCTCTTTTTATTTTACAGATGGCGTTTAGCATATTCAGAGAGCATTCACCCAGTAGGTGATATGGAGTATTGGGAGATTCCAGTGAGTGTTAGTACTTCTATTCGGCCACCTTCTACTCGTATACCTAGTGGCAGGCGAAAGAAAAAGAGAATAGCTAGTTCATGGGAGTATGGAAAGGCTAAGACAAATTCAAAACAATACAAATGCAGTAGGTGCGGTCAGTGTGGACACAACAAATCTAGTTGTGTTGCAGCTATCTAACTCTCTCTCTCTCTTTAATTCAACTTGAATTTGTTCTTTTTTAATAAAATATTTTTCAGTCTGTGGTGTTGTAAACTCCATTTTCTCAGAATTTTTTTTCAGATTTTACAGTTTTAAATCATTTTAAACAACTTGTACTGCCTTTTAAAATAGCAAGTCGTACTGTTTTAAAATCTTTTACAAACAACTAGTAAAATCTTTTAAAACATGTTAAAAACTGTAAAACAACCATATATATACCTTTTAAAACAACTTGTAAAACCTTTTAAAACAACTTGTAAAACCTTTTAAAACATGTTAAACACCTTTTAAAACATGTTGAAATCCATATATACTCTTGTAAAACCCTACAACGATTAAAAACCACATATATAAACTCTTGTAAAAAGCAAGTCGCCACACTCTCTCTCTCTTCCCCTTCCCCTTCCCCTTCCCCTTCCTCTTACTCTTCTTCATCTCTCTCTCTTTTCTCTCTCACTGCAAAAACCCTAAATTTAATCTGATTTCACCATCTTCAGTCTCCTTCACTTCTTCGTAATCAAAACCCTCCAACGATTTTAGATGATTTGAAGAGATAGAGACGATTTCAAATTTTGATTTCGAATCGCTTAAGTTTTCTTTTTGTGGAAGACGATTGAAGGGGTAATATGCGAAGAGTCACTTGGAAACACACGAAGGGGTAAGATTTTAATGGATAAGATTTCGAAGGGTTAATTTATTGAAGGGTTAATTTATTGAAGGGGTATTAAGCGAAGCGTCGCTTTGGTTCAGTTTTAATTAAGCGTTGAAGGGTTTTAATTAAGCGTTGAAGTGGTATTAAACCAAAGCGACGCTTCGCTTAATACCCCTTCGCCTATTATATATACATTTTCTCTCACGATAACTTCTCAATCATCTCTCAGATTCGAAAAATCAAACCTTTGTCTCCTAAATCATCTCCCAGAATCAAAAAATCTATTTACATTCTTCCTTCAATCCATCAGAGAATGGCCCGTCGTTCTCCTTCAAGCCTTATAAGGACTGATCTGAGATGTCTGAACAGGGATCTTTCGCCAAACATCACAGCAGGTAAACACATACATCTTCATAGTAGATTTGTTTTACTGTTTAGGATAAAATAGATTGAGTGTTTGCCTTTTTTTTTAGTAACTGTTGATGATGACATTTTCCGTTGGGAGGCTACTCTAATCGGACCAGTGAATACTCCTTATGAAGGGGAGTGTTTAAACTTAGGCTTACTTTTCCCCCTGATTACCCAAGAAGTCCCCCAAGGTATCTATTTTTGATTATACTCCTTTATATTTTAGCAAGCATGATTATTAGTACTCCTTTTTGCAGCAACTCAATAGTTTTTAAATAAAATTTCTTGATTATGCAGATTGTTTTCAAGACAAGAATTTGCCACCCAAATGTAGCAGATAGGGGAGGCATTCACCTAAAACGTTTGAGGCCCGAGTGGTGGACTCCCATGTCCATTGTTAAGGTTTTCAAGGAATTAGTGGAGAAGTTAATTGACCCAGAGGTCAATGATGAGGAACAGACCATTGAATACCTTGCTAACCTCTACAAATCTGATAGGGGAAGGTTTGAAGCCATGGCTAGAGAGATGACTAATCAGTATGCTGGGAGTGGAAACTGAGATAGTTCATATTTATTTTTAAGAACTCTTGAATAATTTATCTTGTCTTTGTTCTTTGTAATAAAATATTTCAGTCTCTGCCCTTGTAAACTCTATTTTTAAAAATATTTTTTATTCAGAGTTTACTGTTTTAAAACTAGAAAAAATTTGTAAAGCTTTTAAAAAAGCAAACTAAATTGATATATATCATTATAATCCATTTGTAAAACCTTTTAAAATTTCTAAAAACTAGATATAATCTTAAAAGTTTAAAAGGTTTAAAAGATTTATTTTCCCGTTTAAAAGGTTTTAAAACCATCTTAAAAGGTTTAAAAGGTTTTTAACATTTTTAAAGCTCTCTTAAAGCCTTTATAAAACTTTTGAAGCATAAAATAATATTAACCCGTTTTAGAAGATTTAACTTTTTAGAAGATTTTAAAAGATTTTATAAAACCTTTTAAAACCTATAAACAGTTTAACAACATTTATAGGATTAACACCATTTAAAAGGTTTTACAAGCGTAAAGAAATAACTTTACATTAAAAGGACATTTTTTTAAATATACTTGCAAACTAAAACATTGAAATACTATTCTATTCAATAATTTCTAAATGGTTTTTAAAAGAGTTTCAATGGTTTTAAAAGTTTTCAAAAACTTCTAAAATTCTTTTAACCCGTTTTAAAAGATTTAACCTTTTAAAAGGTTTTAAAACCCTTTTAAAAGGTTTTAAAATCCTTTTAAAAGGTTTTAAAACTCTTTTAAAAAACAATTTTTTAAGCAATAACCTCGTATATTAGGCAAGTTTGAACAAACTCTTCTATTCAAGTGTTTAAAACATTGAAATACTATTCTATTCAATATTCTTCTTGATGTGATCACGTTTATATACCAGCAATAATTTCTAAATGGTTTTTAAAAGAGTTTCAATGGTTTTAAAAGTTTTCAAAAACTTCTAAAATTCTTTTAACCCGTTTTAAAAGATTTAACCTTTTAAAAGGTTTTAAAATCCTTTTAAAAGGTTTTAAAACTCTTTTAAAAGGTTTTAAAACTCTTTTAAAAAACAATTATTTAAGCAATAACCTCGTATATTAGGCAAGTTTGAACAAACTCTTCATGTATAACTAAACTGTTTATAGGATTAACACCATTTAAAAAGTTTTACAAGCTAAAAGAAATAACATAACATTAAAAAGACAATTTTTAAAAATCTACTTGCAAACTAAACATTGAAATACTTTTCCATTCATTATTTCTTGATGCGACCAGCAAGATACCAAATTCCTTAACCTAAGTATTTGTCCTTGTACTCCTGCAAAAGAAAACAAAAATATAAGTTAATATTGAATAACAGTAAAATGTGCATAAAATCTTTAAATAACAAAAGTCGAGGGTCACTAACCTTTAATTTTGAAAACATTCTGGTACCAAGGTATCTCATTTGTGGAGTAACATCTTTAGGAATTTTGTCAGGATGAAGAATTAATATTGCCCTCCTTATTACTTTTTTTACATCATCTTTAGTCATCAAATCCATGGCAAGACTTTTTCCCACTTATTCCCTTGCCAAAGATACTACAATGTAGAACATCCAAATTTTATTAATGTTTAACGCCTATGATAACAAGTATATGATTTTTTCAAACTTACTTTATCAATTGACGAAAGCATAGTTCTGAGGTCCTCGCTATCCGACCAAGAAGTTATAACTTCCTCGATTTGTTTCATTTCTTCGTCACTTATATTGTTCTCCTGCGTAGTAGGTGTTTGCACTAATACAAACATAAGAAACAACATATTATATGTCATTTTCAACAGGGAAAATCATTTATAATAAAGACTTTAACAACTTACAACTGCCCATTTCCTGGCTGGTGTGATATTGTTGTTGGCTTGGGTCTTCTTTTTGAGTGGGAGCTTCTTGTTGGCTTGGGTCTTCTTGTTGAGTGGGAGCTTCTTCTTGGCTCTGTTCTTCTTTTTGAGTGGGAGCTTCTTCTTGGCTTTGGTCTTCTTGTTGAGTGGGAGCTTCTTCTTGGCTTGGGTCTTCTTCAGTATCTGAAATATTAATACACTCTTCGTCATCCGATATAATAGTGTACGCTTCTTCTTGGCTTGAGTATACATCATCAGCACTGTCCCCTCTCAAGTCAGTATGTTTCTCATGTTGATAATCTTGATTATCTTCTTTAGATACCTAGAAATGTTGTAAATTTTGTTAATACTATTTAAAACACTAGCAAAACCTTTGAAAACGATTATATGATTTTGTTAAAAACTCTTTAAAACACTTTTAAAATGATTTTAAAAGGAACTAAGTTTTTTTTTCACTTACAAATTTACTTGGAGAAGGTGGTACTTCCTCTTCTTCAAAATCGGGGGCAGAGGCTCGTACTTCCTCTTCTTGAAAAGAAGTGGCAGAGGGTTGTACTTCCTCTTCTTGGAAAGCAGTTGCAGAGGCTGGTACTTCCTCTTTTTGGGAAGCAGTTGCAGAGGCTGGTACTTCCTCTTCTTGAAATGCAGTTGCCGAGGCTGGTACTTCCTCTTCTTGAAATGCAGTTGCCGAGGCTGGTACTTCCTCTTCTTGATAAGCCCTTGATTCTCATTGTGGTGTTGCAGCAGCAGTAGTGATCCCCACATGATTCTCCAGTCTCACTAATCTTTTGTGAGTAAGTTGACATGTTTTTAAAATCATGTCAATTTTCTCACTAAAAGATATTCTGTTTTGTTAGTTTGATTCAAGAATGGCCTTGCAGCTTCTCTCACACGCTTTTTTGATTTTGTTCTCCTTTTCAACTTGAATAAATCCTTGAATCCATTCCTCCTTAGTCATCCTATAGCCTTGGATTACAAGTTTAACAACTTCGTCAAAATCCTTGTCTTCATCATTCGGTGGCATAACCAAATGGCTATATTCATCGGGATCACCAACAATTGTTTTCACTTCAAACTGCAAAGAAAAATCGATTCATATTATATATCAAAAGTCTTATATAGATATTGTAAAACCTTTTAAAACTCTTTTATAACTCTAGAAATCCCTTGCAAATCCGTTGTAAAGTCTTGTAAACCAGTTTAAAACACATTGTAAATCTAAATTACATTACTAACATTTTTTAAAAGGTTTTAACATGTGTTTTAAAACTGTTGGAAAACAAAAAAAATAGTTCTAGAGAAGTAATGGTACCTTGCAAGACTCGAAAACAAATTTTATATCATTGAATCTTGGGGAAGATGTCTTTTGCCATTGCAAGATCAGTGGGAGATGTTGATTTTGGCTTGAAATGCTTTCCCTAACACCAAAATGTTCCCCTAGCTGTCGAACTGAAGATAACAACCAGATTTGGATTGCAAATGGAAAGCCAGCCATTCCATACTGTTTTTTGCCAACGTTCCCACAGTCATTTGTTTCACATCTCTCACTAATGATTCGTAAGCAATTTCACCCCAAGGATACTTACAGAAATTCTCAAAACTACTGGCTCTCAGCAAATTCTTTAAGGGAATTTGAACTAATGGATTTTGAGCTATCAATATCCCCTCCACTAGTATCAAAGCACCTAATCTAATTCTTTCCTCAGATTTCATGTCTTTTCCTTTAACTTTCAAAGTACCAAGAAGACGTTTGCAGGTCATTTTATCATTCATCCACAAATCTTTTTTCGATGTAACAGTACCTGATGGAACAGTGCCTACGGGAAGGCCTGTTGTAATGACGAATTCCCTTAGCGAAAATCGCATTGGTTGATCATCAAATGCAAACCAGAGCTCGTTTTTCGCAGACAAAATCCTCCTCTGCAGTAAGTGGTGGACCAGTTGACTCGAGAAGTTGATATTATCCCGATTAACAAATTCTATAATTGGACCCAAGAAAGACTTCTCTAACTTCTGGAACTCTTTTCTTTTTAATGCATTCTTTACAGTCGCCAAAACAGCTTGCTCTGAAGAATACTTAGTAACTCTTTCTAATGTATCTCCCTCTGTGCCTGGCGTGATTAATCTTTTTGGAAAGCACAGTTTCTTCGCAGAATCTTCAAAATTACTCATATCGCAAAACCTGTCAACATTGTTTACAGAGAACATATTCAAGACATGCACCCAAGATCCCTTATAAATCCTATTTTAAAACCAATTTAAGACTTTTTAAAGACATTGATAAATTTCCAACCTTCGTATTCCGAGTTCACCAAAACATCATAAAATTTCATATTGAAATAGAAATTGAAGTCAAAATTAAATTCCAAACCAAACTTACAAATGGGAGAAGAAGAGACTACGAATTTCGTGTCTGAGGACTGAGAGGACTGAGAGGACTGAGAGGAAAAACGAGGGAGAAGAAGAGTCAGTAATTCGACAAAGAGAAATTGCAATTTGAAGTCCTCGCGTACCCAATCAGCCGATTCCTACTTTCAATCCGACGATTTCGTGTCTGCAATCCGACGAAATCGAGAACCCAATTTAAGCAAATACAGATTTGAGTGAATTTCGCGACTTTCAACCTCCCAGACGGAAAACTGTACTTTTTGAAAGAGAAACCCTTGCTTTTAGGGACAATTGATACAGGGGGGGAGTGAAGGTTATATTTTATTATTGGGCCTAGGCCTAGGGCTTTCACCCTTATTATACAAAAACATTGTAAAATCATTTAAAATATAGTATTAAAACCATTTAAAAGGTTTTACAAGCGTTTTAAAACGGATTTTAAAAGGTTAAAAGGGTTTGTTTTGGGTATTTCAATGATTTTAAAGGATTTACAAGTGTTTTAAAACGTATTTTAAAAGGATTAAAAGAGTTTTTTTGGGTATTTCAATAACTTTTAAAGGATTTACAAGAGTTTTAAAATGTTTTTAAAAGGATTCGGAGACCAGAAGGGGTTTTAAACTTCATTGTAAATACCTAAAACTTAAACGAAGTATATATATAAAAGGAGTATCTTAACATATTTTTAGAATAGTGTCACAGTAAAAAACTAAAATATTGTTCTTGATGCAATAAGCTAAAGCACCATTCCTGCGATCACGTTCATATACCAGCAAGATGCAAACTTCCATTATCCTAGTCATTTTGTAATTCTGCAAATATAATACAATTGATGTTAGAACCATTTAAAATACATTGCAATACAAAAGTTGTTAACCCATCTAAAACCAGTTTAAATAACCATGTGAAAACCTACACTGACCTGCAAAGATATCAACCGCCATTTTCTTCCGTAAATCACCAATTGACTCATTTTTAAGATTGCCATGTGTTGTTATGCTCATAGCCAAACATTCGATTGTCTTCAGCATGAAGACACCACTATCTTCAATCTTATCAACCTATCAAGAAAAACAAAGTGAAGAGTCCAAAGTATTTACAGAGACCATATCAAAAACTAGAAAACAAGCTCAACAGTATTTACCTGAGGTATGCAATTTATAATACTGATTCTGAACGGAGATTTCTCTGTATCATTTTTCATCCCAAACTTCTTCTGGGCTATATAAGGCATTGCAACAGCATATGCTCCCACCTGTTTGTCTTTAATTTTGTTGGTGTAGAAATGCTTGCCTAAGTCGTAGATAATCAACTCCTTCTTCTCCAAATTGATCATCAATGGCATCCAAAGCTTTTCCTTAACCAACATTGGCGCCAGTATTTTGTTTGTAGGTGCTTCCTTGAAGAGTTGACTGAATCCTTCTTCAGGGAACTCATATTCATCTTTGTTGTCAACGAATATTGAGTAATATTCATCAATCTCTCTCAAAAAAGAAGTTTCAGCCAATGTCAATGCTTTGCTTTTAAAGAAGTGCGGATGACTTTCTTCTCTTCTGCTTAACAACTTCACAACTGTATCAACATGCTAAACAACAACAAAAAAACATATTAGAACAAGTCTTGTTGTCAAATATTTCATATAAATAAGTTCAGACCCGGTCACACATCATCTTGTAAACCAATTTAAACACATTGTAAATCTTTGAAAACGCTTAGAAGACATATTTTAATTCCTTTTAAAACCTTTTAAACCTTTTTAAAACCTTTTTAAAACCCCATGAAACGTTAACAACACATTTGTAAAACCTTAAGCTTTGTAATCATACCATTGTTGTTAACGACTTCCCTGGCGTCTCTAGTGTTGTGAACCACTTGGCATCAACTTTTTTACCCAGAATTGTTAGTTGCCTACATCCAAAAATAAACAGAATAACCATGAATACTTACAAAACCATGAATACATCTGTTAAAAGACTAATTTGAACTTTTACTTTTGTTGCTAGAAACTAAAACTTACATTGTTTTCCTTGAATTCTTCCATTCACTAAATACTTCTAACCGGGTCTTATCAACTTTGGAAAAAGGATAAAGTATTGGGTCCTTCTTCTTCTCGGCCGTGTAAGGCGGCTGAGTGTGAATAGAAGGAATTGTATTTCGTTCACTTTTTCTTTGCACACCACCAACATCATCAGATTTACTCTTCTTTTTCTGTGGCTTTACAAAACAAAAAAATTACGCACTTTATATCGATACACTGGAAAACATTTTAAATATCCCATAGAAATAATTAAGTTAGATACATACCCCTTCTCTAGCTTGAATATCAGCATCTGGATTGTCACTTGGTTTACGCTTCTTCCTCTGTAGTGCCTCAAGATAATCACAATTTTTTGTAAAACATTTAATAAAATTTTTAACAATTTCTACAACTAGTTACTAACCTCTTTTCTGTTCATAACATCATCATCACCATCATTGCTTTGCTTACACTTTCTCTGCAGTTCATCATTTTCTTGGTTTACTTGATGAAATCTTTTAAAATACTCATAACAACTATATAAAAAATTAATGATTTACCTGTTTTCTCTCTCTCAAAACTCTCTTCTTACTGCTTGCTCCCTTCTCTTTATCCATGCTTTTATCTTTTCACTAAATTCATCTTCTTCAGAAAGAAGATCAAATTTTGGTGTAGAAGGGCGTGGAGAAGGAGATTTATCCTTCAAAGAATGATAACAATTGTGGTTTACAACAGGCTTTTAAAAGGATATTTGAGAACTTATAAAAATACTAGATATATGTACCTTTGGTGTTTCTTCAAAGTAATTACCATCATCACCACCAGTTTTTTGAGTGTTTTCATCATCTGCAGCGTAGCTCCCATCTTGTGTGTTTGACGGACGGACAGAATCTGCAGTCTGGCTTTCTACGAAATCTTCTCTAGCAATATCTCCATCAACATTTTGTTTGCCAGCCTGCCACAAAACAAAAGAACATATAACAACATCATTTTTAAGGTTTTACATTCTGTTTCAAAAGGGTTTTAAAAGGTTTAAGTCACTATGGTTGCCCTTTAATCAGTGTTATGCTTTAAATCCGTTAAAAACACTTTTTAAACAGAAAAACTTTTAAAATAGATACTGACCTCTTCATTTATAACCTCTTCATTTCTATTCTGTCCATCTTCATCTTCGTGAGACTGCAAAGGGAAAAGAAAAAAAAGGACTTCAGTTTAAAGAGTTTAGTGTCCAATATATGCGAAAAGGTGCGATCTTATAATCTTACTCCTTTATCCTTATCTTTCCCTGATGTGGTTTTGACAGCTTCTTCAATGGCTTCTAGTCTTTTGTTGAAGTCATCTAACATAAAGAGGATTATGTCAAGTTTTTCTGAATCTGACAAATTTTTCTCCATTTTCTCTTGTTTCTCAAAGACTGGCAATTTTCCCCCCATTTTGTCACCCAACTCTCCCAAAGCATTGTAAATATCAACTAATCTAGAAGACCATTCTTCTTTCTTCAACCTATAGCCATTCATAACCAAGCCAATAACTTCTTCAAAATCATTGTCATCTTTATCAACCAAATGCTTATATTCTTGTGGATCTCCAATTATTGTTTTGACTTCAACCTACAAAAATAATCAAAATCCATAAAAACAAAACTCATCAAATATAGATAACCAATGAATAATCAAAACTACACTTTTAATAGAATTCAAAACTTACACAAGTTGCTGTCTTAATAGCTTCAACAATATCATCAAACCTTGCAAAACGACTTGATTGCCAGTTGAGAATCAGAGGATAGACTGTTCTGGAAAAATTACATCTTCTCGCAAATGTATCACCAAAAATTGGAACAGCACTCAAGGCCCATATATATAATGCCATGGGAAATCCCTTGACACTATACTGACCTTTTGACCAAGTATTTTTATCAAATTTCTGAATGCATGTGGCGAGAATGTTATACGCTTCCTTGCCCCATGGTTGGGCTGTATACATCTCGAAATCCGATGCATGCTTAAGCCTAGACAGAGGTATCTTCTCTGTTGAATTTGGTGTCATCAAAATAGCTTCTGTTAATACCACTGCAGCGAGGCATTCCTTTTCCTTGTCATCCAAAGGTTCTTCACCCTCTTCTGGTTCATTAAATAGTCGATATTGAAGTTGAGCTAAAGTGTAATCTCCTCTCACCGCCCAAGAATATGGTTCACTAATTGGATCTTTGCCGTTATTCCTTGGTTCTCTATGAATAGGTTCGCATTGAATCCCTATGTTTAATAAAACAATGATGTTAGTTTGTTCAAACTTGCCTAATATAAACTGTTCTAAAACCCTTTCTTGCCTAATATAAACTTGCCTAATATAAACCCTTTTACAATAGTTTTAAAAGGTTTTAAAAAAGTTTTAAAAAGGTTTTAAAAGGGTTTTAAAAGGGTTTTAAAAACCCTTTTAAAACCCTTTTAAAACTTTTTAAAAGGTTTTAAAAGGGTTTTAAAACCTTTTAAAAAGGTTTTAAAAGGGTTTTAAAAGGGTTTATAGAATTTGTTAAAAGTTTATAAAAGGGTTTTAAAACGTTTATATACCAGCAATAATTTCTAAAGTGTAATCTCCTCTCACCGCCCAAGAAGTTGAGCTAAGGTTTTAAAAGGGTTTTAAAAGGGTTTAAAACCTTTTTTAAAACCTTTTAAAACCCTTTTAAAACTTTTTAAAAGGTTTTAAAAGGGTTTTAAAAGGTTTTAAAAAGGTTTTAAAACCATTGCAAACACTTTATAATTACCTGTTGTAAGGAAGAACTCTCTCAAGGAGAACCGAAGAGGTTGCATGTCGACTGTAAACCATAAGTTTCTCCCTCTTGTCTTCAGCCTTCTCAGCATCAAGTAGTGGAATATTTTCCCAGAAAATCTGATGTCTCTGGCTGAAAGTTCGATGATGTGCCCAAGGAAGGAAGATTGAAGCTTCGTGAAAGATGCTTTTCCTAATGCATGTTTAACTTTGTCAACTAGGCTTAAGTCCGAATGTTGACATATGTTTGCTCCAACAATTGGTTCTAAACCCATACCATATGTTGGTTCTGGTAGTGCAAGGGGTTCAAAATCACTTGATGCCATCTGTTAAAGAATCATACTTAATTAGACTTTTCAACGGATTAACAAGAGTTTTAAAAGGGTTTTTAAAAATCAACATCACACGTTATCGATCTGAAGTCATCTTATCAACACACTTTATCAACATAATTCAACTACGACAGATCTAAAAATTGATATCAAATGGTTTAACAGGGACTTTCTAAAAAGTGTTTTTACAAATCCAAATTTACAAGACTTTACTAATTTCAAATCCATATCAAACACAATTATCGATCTGAATGCATCAGATCTGAATCTGGATCGATATCAAAGAAACTGAAGAGGCTTTTAAAAACTGTTTTAAAAGAACATAAATCCAAATTTAAAAGAGTTTACATATTCCAAATCGATATCAAAGAAATCTAAAAGCCCTAAATTTGAAAAAGCGATAGTCCAAATTGATAAACCCAGAAAGAAACAAAGAAAGAATGAACCTGCCTGCGATAGAACCAGAATCAATGAAGGGAATTACGTGTACGAGAGACGAAAGCGCAGAATCGCCGCGAAGAAGGATCGAGAATCGCCGCGAAGAATCGCCGATGAACGAAGGAGAGAGAATCGCCGCGAAGAATCGCCGATGAACGAAGGAGAGAGAATCGTCGGTTGAGGAAGGAGAGAAGCACGGCGAAGTGGAGAAAAATTAGGTTTCCTTCATTAAGGGTAAAAAAGTATTTTTCACCAAAAAAAGGGGTACCCTTAAAAATGGACCCTTCCCAAGGGCATTTTTAAAAAGTGGAAAGAAAAAAGGGGTATTTTTGCTTTTCCCCCTTATACAAAATTAATCATACATTATATTGAATTCCTTGATCTAATCTCAAAAGAAAAATAATTTAAATATAAATATGTATATAAAGAAAAAGAATGAATGAAGAAATAGAAAAAGAATTACATATATTGAATTCCTTGACATAATCTTAAATTATAAACTAACTAATAGAACCCGACCCTATTTAGCATTACATATATAAAGAAAAAGAATTTCTTAACCTAATCTTAAATTTAAACTAACAATTATTTAGCATTACATATTTATAATATTTAACATTAATACAGTTAAAATCAAACATAATTATAAATAAAATTAAATAATTGTCTTATGGTGTACCACGGGTTAAATCCTAGTTTACATTCAATTCTGAGAACAATGAATGAAGTACTACTCTCTCCTTTGTTTTCCCCTTCTTATGTTTAGAAATGGGACTTTTCATTTAATATTGGTTATTATCTCTATCATTTTTATGATTTAATCAAATAATTTTATTTAAATATGGTGGCCGATTTGATAAATATTTAAACTAAATAAACATAAACAACTTGGATAGAAATAGATAGAGAAGCATCAAAATATAGATATTTATAAAGTAAATTAAAGTATATTATAAAAAGATAAGTAAATTAATTAAGAATATATATATATATATATATATATATATATATATATATCCAGTGGTTAATTATCTAATAGATAAACAAAAAATTCCCTATGCTCATAGAGGGAATTGTTTAATTTAATATATATAATAATAATATAAGAGATCTTTCAATATTTAGTGTTATCCTATATACTTAAAATTAATGTATGGATTTATATATTTATATATAGTGTCACAAATTGAATTCTCATTTATACAGAAAGATCATTGGTATATGGTATTCTTGTGAAAAGTTAATATGATTAACAAATTAAATAAATTAAATCCCAGAAGAAACACTATATATATATTATATTAAATCAGATCTTTAATTACTCCATGTGTTCCTATAAGCGGATGCCATATAGCCATATATTTGAGTTCAAAACTAACATTATTATGCAATAGTTTCTCTAATTAAATGTTTTAAGATAAAAAATCTAACCTATATGCTTTAAATTAATTCAAACAGATATCAACATGTATATGATGATGAACTTACATATCCAAACAACGTTATATGATAAACATGAACCTACATATCAACATAATATATATACACGGTTAAGATGAAAGATACAGAAGACAAAGTAATAAAAATTAAAAAGACCTCATAATTTAAAGAGTTTTCACAATTAAGAGCCATGGCAAAAGGAGATGAGAAGCTAAAAGTAATCCATAGAATCAAGAACTCTTTATCAGCTTGTTTTCATGGCGACGACAAATACGATAATACTGAAAAAATTTCAGATCATGAATATATTCCCATTGATCTAACGAGGGAGATACTTATGAGACTGCCTGCAAAATCTATCTTGAGGTTTCGTTGTGTATCAAAGCTATGGTTGTCTATTACCACCCAACAAGATTTCATCAATTCGTTCACGGTTCGACAATCATCAATTCCTCCCCAAAGTCTTCTTCTCAACTTCATCGATATTGATTATAAGAAATTCTTCTGCATGCTACCTTTAAATGAGAAGTCTACAAGTTATTCTGATGTGGACAATTTTCATATCATGCCCCCTGGAAAAAATTATCAAAGCTGCAGTAGCATTTCTATCAATGGCTTGATCACTTTCGAAAACAAGACAGAGATTGTAATTTGGAATCCCACCATGAAAAAACATATAACCTTGCTTAAACCTAAAAACTCTATGGAGAATTATAAGATAGTAGGTTGCCGTTTAGGATACGATCCTATGGAGAATACATATAAACTACTATTGATGGCCTGTTATCCCTGTTCTTATAAATTAAAGGAAGAATATCAAAACCCTCAAATTCTTACATTAGGATCTCAAGAATCATGGAGGGTGATCGAAAATAGCCCTTACCATAAGGCTAGGAGTTATTTTTATTGCATCAAAGGAGTTGTGTATTATGAAGCAGAAATATATTTTGAAGAAGATCGAGACGATCATAGCATTGTCCCTCCGTTTCCCAAAAAATTCCTGGCTATGAAGTTGAAAGAGATCATTATGAGTTTTGATGTGAGGTCTGAACAGTTCAAATCAATCCAAATACCTAGTGGTGTGCCCCGACATGAATCAAATATTGACCAGTCTTTAATGAGTTACCAAGGAAAATTAGCATGGGTTTGCAGTTATTCGAATATTATCAAAATATGGGTTTGGCAGGGTGCTGAAAAACAAGACTGGTCAGAAATTGAATTTGTTATACCTTTGCCTATAAGAGATTTGCTTGGGACGACTTGGTCGTTAAATGGTGCCACTAGTACTGGTGAGTTTATCTATGTAGTAGTATTAGGAAAGTTGTTTAAAGATATTTCTGTTTTTATTTATGATCCGGTGAGAGAGACGATCAGAAGTGTCAAAGGAATTGACTATGAGAAATTTAGGCGTTGTTATGAATCTAGCAACGAAAGAATGTTTTTTCTCACATCTTATCCGGATCACATCGAAAGTCTCATATCTCCAGAAAACCTTGTGTGATCATGTCTTTCATGTGTTTTAGGTTTTTGTTGTAATCCTTTTCAAAAACAAAAACAAAAATCTCATTTGAGAGTTTTTTTATAATTTACATTTCATAGTTCTGTCTTCCCCACCATTCACAATTTAATGATAACTACTATTGATTTTTTACATTGCAAGTACTATATCTCTTATATTGAACCAACGAAACAATCATTTCTTTTGAAATTTTCACTATATGTCTATATCTAATGGTTAGCTGGCAAAAATAATTTCTACATTTATTTAGAGACTAGGATTTCACCCGCGGTACACCGTGAGACTAAGTTCTAAATTATTGTATTTAAATAATTATTTTTTAATTTATAGTTTTCAAATTTTCAATTAATTAAATTTTTGTTTAATTAATTTAGAATTTTGTTAGAATTTTGTTTAGAACTTTTCTTCTTCTTACGTTTTAGAAAGTTTATAACCTAATTACATTAAATTGTTATTAGATAGAATATAAAATTCTAGATTTGTTTTGTTCTCTAGAATTAAACAGAGGTATATGCCTATATAGTATGTTAGTATATATTTTTGTGTATTTTTTTTTTGGAATATTAAGAATGTGTTATAGTATGTGTAATATTTTGTAGTTTATATACTAAAAAATTTATAAATTAATTTTCGAAACTATGATTACAAATCTATAGTATATATGAGATAAACTAATAGTTTTAGTGTTGGTTCTATATTTTAAACCCGTCATGCTAGGCGGGTCAGGCAATATATTCAAAGATTTTTAATCCGCAGAAACTCATCATATGAAACCCGTGAAAGTAAAAATCATTTTAAAATACGTAATACAAAATAAAAAATAAATCTGTGAGCAAGCAATATCTTTTATATTTTATTATATTCTTTGAATAAGATATCAAGTTGTATGGTAAATATGTTTGTTACCTTTTAAAATCATACAGTTAGTTTTTTTGAATGATATATTTTATATTTGATTTTGAACATATATTTTAGTAGGAAATCAATGCGTTGAGATCAAAAATCTCGGGCACAGATCCTCCTGCAAAATAAAACATCAATTCGTTTATTGGTTAGACCGATTGTTTAGGAAATTTGTGTATGGAGAAAATATTGTTTTGTAAAATTGAAAACTTAGTATTAATTAATTCAATTATAAACTTAATACTTAATATTAAAGGGAGTGGTTCCAATTGTTTTGGAAAGTTATTTAGGAGGGGAAACCTTGTTTTCAGAAATAGAAACTTAATATTAATTAATTAAATGAAAAACAAATTAATAATTAATGTCAATGGCAGTTTTGTAAATAAGTGACAACTTCAGGATTTATTTGCTAAATGTACTTAGAAAATGTATATATAAATGTTATTAATTAACACATATCAACAAAACAAAATTTTCCACTTTAATTTGTAGGAAAAAAAATCTATAGCTTTTTCTGCAATAAATTAATTTAAACATATGTAAACATGAACCTACATATAGATAGTTGTAAAATCAGAGATAGACAATTAGGAGCTATGGAGAAAGGAGAATAGAATACAAAAGAAATTCATAGACATACACAAACACAATCTTCATCAATCATCAACGTCATTTCATGGAGACTAATATTAATAATCAAAGTCAAGATTAGTGGTAACTAATTTTCATTATTGTTAAACTAAAACAATAATAGTCAGATGGAGAAAAGTCAGACGAAGATGGAGAGTTTGTGTTAAAACAATAAAGTCAGATCAATGACATATGCGCAATTACGTGGAAGCTTCAGCGTTCTTCACGTCATTTATTACAAAAGCTTCTTCTTCTCAAATCTGAAACATCATCAAATAAATATTGTTTTGTTTCTCCTGGTTAAAGAATCATTTGACACATTAAACAGATCTGTGATTGTGTTTCGATCTCGTGACAAACAAGAAACTAACACAGGTTCTTCTCTTCTTCCCTTTTTTTTTTTTTTTTCCTTTCGTCCTGATTCTTGTGTGACATTAATTGTCTGATTGTGAAACTTGTCCTTTATCTATTATGTCTCGATTTAGTTTTTACATTTTCCCGTCATTTATTGAATCTAGATCTCGTTTTGATAATCTTGGAATCAGACAGCGTTGTGTGTTTTGGACAGACAAAACGTTAAGCTGCCTTGTCTTACAAGAAACTAGATTTTTGTTTGGAGGGTGAATCTACGATCCGATCTCGAATCACAGAGACATGGGAGGTGTAGCGACGAAATCTGAATCTCTGGAAAAAGAATGGGTACCAGAGACAAAGTTAGAGGCTAAGATCATAGAAGCCGTGCAACGCAGGGCAACGAGAGGCACCACAATGAAATCTTTCAACAGTATTGTCCTCAAATTCCCAAAGATTGATGTTGGTCTTCGAAACTGCAAAGCTATTTTCCAAGAGTTCGGTGAGTGTAAACACCTTGCAGATTCTAGATCGCTGCTTTTTTTCCCCCTCATATGAGTTGATGATTGTTGTTTACTTGGTTGGTGTGGGCAGATGAGGACTCCAACGGGTCTATCGATCACACGGAGCTAAAGAATTGTATCAGAAAGCTAGAGATCTCGTTCGAGGAAGATGAGATAAATGATTTGTTCAAGGCTTGTGATATTAACGAGGATATGGGGATTACATTTACAGAGTTCATTGTTCTTCTTTGTCTCGTCTATCTTCTTAAGGACGATTCATCCACTCTCCAAAAGGTATGTTCAGTTTGATATTTGGTTTAGATTGATCGGTTTATCAGTTGTTCGTGGTTTCTGAGAGTTTTTGGTATGATGAATAGAAATGGACGATGGGAATGCCAAAGCTGGAACCAACATTTGAGACACTTGTGGACACATTTGTGTTCCTGGACGACAACAAGGACGGATATGTTAGCCGTGATGAGATGGTCCGAGCCATTGATGAATCTGGAGAACGATCATCTGGTCGTATTGCAATGAAGAGATTTGGTCTAGTCCCTATCTCTTTCTCTCTCTATATATAAAATTCCTCTGCTTCTCAAGCTTTGTCCTTCCTTGAACCAAGTTATATTGATATTGATTCTTATGTCTGCAGAGGAAATGGACTGGGACAGGAACGGAATGGTGAACTTCAAAGAGTTTCTGTTCGCATTTACGCAGTGGGTTGGGATAGATGAGAATGAAGAAGAAGAAGATGAAGACAGCAAAGAGAAGGCTTGAATTTGATGAGTTTCCAACTCTACATACGTGTTTTGTGTTTGCAGAATGTAGTAAGCAAGTAACAAGAGATATAAGTTGATGTTTATGTAAATGCAAACAGAATAATTCATTACCACAACAACAAACCATGATGTTTTACCCAAAAACTGGCTTTAACTAACAAAACTTATTAGTAGTACCCAACTAAACCAAATAAAGAAAAGAACAAGCAAGCCAAAAATAATCTCGGACAGAGACAGCGACAGAGACAAAAGACTCATGCCTTTGTATTGCCCCTAGTTCTGTCGTCTGAACCCTCTCCGGGACACGATAAATAAGATAGACACAGATTCATATACGACGGTTTTTTTTTTTGTTTTTTTTATTCCAGAGATTAGAGACGGTACCGGTAGCCCGAGAAAGTGGAGGATGGGATGGAGATAGAATCTCCAAAGCCTTCTTGTTTTGAAGGAAGCGGTTACGGGGTGCATATATACCTTCTTGGAAAAGGTGAGAGACGCAAGCAAAAACATGAATTCAGGTGTGCTTTTAGCCCCTTGTCTTGGCTCTCTTCATGCCGAGGCTATTGTAAGGGGAGATGGAACCAGACATTGGAGACCCTTCTTCTCGAAGACTTCCATTGAGAAGAGCCAATTCACGTAGCTGTTGTTTCTTGTAAAAATCATGAGTTTCCTCCTAAATCAATAACATAAAACAAGTATATAATTATAAATAGATAACTACTATGCGTATCTCTGGTTTAAGATCTTTGAAGAGCTATGAACAAACCACGGGAGTAAGTAGATCGTCAAGTATTTCACGAGCTTGCATGAGACGTGCATCCACAATTTCAATGGGTAATTCTGCCTCGACTAAGATGTGGAGTGGTTCATTGAGGTGTTCATACCCTGGCTTCCCTCTCATCATTTCCTCCTGCAACAACAACGCTAAAGAATGAAGATACAGTTGGAGTCAAGGGTATATTCTTATCTGAACATATGGAAAATGTAATTACCTTAATCGGATCTTTAATGCTGCCTCTGCCCCTTATCAGAACACGACAATCAGTACTCGCTTCCACTCGTTTGAGGGAGTTTCCTCTAGGACCCAAGAGGCGACCAACAAAATTGTACTGCAAATTATCAAAATTATAGTTTATACTTTGGCAAAGATAGTTTAGGCTCTCAGCAAGGAAGGTGGTAAAGATTCATACGTTTGGGTATTTGTCGACTGGAATATCCACCCTGATTGTTCGCTTGACGATGAGACCAGACGAGCTACCAGGAGAGTTTAGCCAATTTGGTGCTGGAGATGATGAAACAGATCTCTGCAAATCAAAAGATAAACCAACAACCTGTTAAAAGCCATGTCAACCTTAACGCATAAGTACCTGTTACAAACATATATGATTGCACCATCAAAACCAAGAAGAAGATGAAATAAATCTTATCAAATACTTCTTCCACGGAATAAGGGGCAATGTATTGCATTGTCGCAACTTAGCAACCTGTAACTGCTTATCCTAAATCATAATTTTCATAGAATAATTTGTAAAGATTAGAGCATGTTAAATCCAATCCTTCACAAGCTGCACCTATAAATTTAATATCTAGTTACTGCACGGACCCAAAGTCAAAAACATTGCACAACATTACTGATATACAGTGTTAGCCCTGGCTACCTGTCATTATGATCTAGGATTAACCGTAAGTCAAAGCAAGTTATGTCAGTATGACTTAAAGTCAAGAAAAGCTTCTACAGCAATAGTATGAATTAGATGAAAAGAGTTATGTTAATGGTTAGTAGTCATACTTCTGATGGAAATTGTGAGGGCCATCCGTTCATGTCAGCTCTTGCATTCTGAAATATCCCTCCAGAAGCCAGAGGGCTAGGGTGGTCAAACCTACTCTGACTTAAAGCATTCTCCAACAGCGTGGTTACACGCAAAATTTCTGTTCCAAAAAATGTCAATTTTCAAGAGTAAGACGCACCAGTTAGAATTAGTCAACAAATCCATCACCAACAATGATAGTGGAATGGAGAGACTCATAGTCTCAACTAAGTTAGTGAATTTTAACGTTCACACTCTAGTTAAAATAGATAGTAATAACAGACTGCAAACAAGGACTATACACTAATTTTTGCTATAATCTCTACGAAGGTCACACGTGTGATCTGTTCAATATCAGAAAGGTCTTTTATGCAGGGATTCCTATGAGACACAACTCAAGAGTAAGAATTCCAAGAAATTGGATTTCAAGTAAAATTAACATCAGTGAAAAGTCATTTCTAAACTCTACTAGAACCACAATTCAACTGCAATACTCCACACTATCATTGAATGTTCTAGTTAATAGTAAGATAAGTAAGACTAAATGTCTTATTGGATAGTAAGATATCTTACTTACAGGGTTGTACAATTACTCTGTCATACGTTTTTTTTAATGCTAACATCTAACTAAATGAAATGCTAAGCAAAAGTACAAAGATAGTAGTTCTGAAACAAGAAACGAAAATTACAAAAGATGTTATGAAGAAGGAAAGAAACTCTTGTTATGATAACAGTACGGCGCTCACCTTGGTTCATCAGCCGGCAAAGATGTGGAAGCACGGGCAAAAATGGAGTAAGCTTGTGACGTTCTGCAAGTAACTCAGAAAGATACCTGCCAACAGACAAATTGTAAATGATCCAAAATTAGTATGACCTTGAGCATACAAGAATACAAGAAGTTCCACTCATTTTCACTTAGCAATCACGTTTGATAAAGCGTATGTAAGAAAATGACAGATCTTAATATGTACATCCTTGCTCCAGACATCAGCATATATAAGCAGAGTGGCGTATTTATAGCTTCATGAAGTCAACCATCACACAAACGAACACAACAGATGATTCTATAAGATATTGAAGCACTAACAATCCATTACCCAATCAATAAAAGACAAACTAGGTTCATAGATTCAGATAAAAAGTTTTCAAATTATAAGCATAAGACTTTTTATAGAATCTAGACTATCCACTTATCCAGTACACACTTGAAGTAGATTGAGCTAAACAAAAGAGCTTAATTTGCAGTGTGGTGGGTAGGTAACAACTCAACAACACATATTTGAAAATCGAAGGGGACATCAGAAATAGAAAGCATAGATCTCGGTACGAGAAACAAGAACCAGAAATGAAACAAAAAGACGATACCAAAAACAAAACAAAAAAAAAAGTTTCGAGATTTGCGATAAAAATTAAAACTTTAAGATCCAAATCAGTAGAACAGAGATATAAACACAAAAAATGAAAACAAGTCAACTACAAGAAGAAGAAGAAAAAAACAGAGATTGATTAAAAATTACTTCTCTTGCTCAACGAGGAAAGAAGGTTGTGATCGGAGACCACCACCAGAGAAGTTAGGTGACTGAGGAGCTGACGGAGGCACAGAAAGAGGCGGCGGATACGTAACGAATCTCCCTCCACCAGTAACACCACCACCTCCGCCTCCACCACCACCAAGTGAAGTCATCATCATCATCACAAAATCACAACCACGACGGCTACTACTTCTTCTTCTTCCTCAGCTGGTTGTTACCGGGAGAAACAACTGAATACGAGAGATAGAAAAGAACGGAGATGGGCGGAGATCGAGGAGGTGCGGCGGCGGCGGATCAGTAGGGAGCTAATCTGGCACACACACACAAGTATTTTATTAAGACCTCTAAAATCTACAATAGACGTCGGTGGATGGTGTTTGACTGTTTTCTTTTTTTGGGCCTTTATAGCTGTGTGTGTGGGACTGATTGATTCATTTGATATTACCGGACATAAAACTCGTGTTTTTCATTTTTTTACCGCTCCTTAGAAGCTTCTTACTGACTCAGAAGGTTTCTGGATACAGCTGGTTCCCTCTTAATCATTGAGAGGCTACCTACCTTGACCTGGCCCGCTTCTTCTACTATTTCACGTTTGTTGAATTTGAATTTGTGTCAATCTCGTTTCGGTTCTGTAAATTTCTTGCTTACCGGATTTGTCAAAAATGCTGTGTTTCTTCTGAGCATGGAAATCACTTTTTACATAACACTAGATTAGACGGTAACCTGCACTGTGCAGCGCGGGAAAATATTTACGTAAATTTGATTTATTAGTTACAAAATAAGAATAGTATCTTTATTTGATTTATTCTACGTATTTTATAATTTATACATTTAATTTACTTAGTTTCGTATTCCATTTTGGAGGGTATTATAAACTTAACGACTTACCATTATTAGGTTTTAGGTGTAATTACTTAACGGCTTATTTTTTTATAATTGGTAGAATCAAAAAAACCCTTATTTACTCATGATCCAATATACTAATTGTAGCGGTATTGAGTCAACGTAAAAAAAGAATTAAAGTACATGAAAATTATATGAGTGGAAAGTAGAATGGAGTATAACAAAATATCGTTTTACAAAAAAAAAAAAAAGTATAACAAAATATCTTCGTTACTAAAACTCAATGAGCTCAGTGCGTAATCATAAATTTTAAATTTTTATAATTATCAAATAAATTAACCCGTAAAGTATAGATATGTTTTGCATAATGTGACAGGACAATATATTACTTCTCCTACAATGGAGAATTTAGTCGACTTCTTAATTATCTAATTGTATTAAATTATATATATCAAATCCTCTCAAATTTTAAATTTATTTGTGAGTGGGCGAAATCTTTTAGAATATAATAAAAAAATTGTAACCTGCACCGTTTAGGTAGTGGAGGTTTAATAGTTTTCTGTACATATTTATTTTTATTTTGAATGATCAAAATAATTACTTAAGAAAAACTTATATTATGATTGATCATAATTATTATTTATGATTTTCTAGTAAAAAAATTGTGTAGATGTTTTTGAAAAATTAAGGTTAAAATTATGTGTAAGAAATATTAGATTTCTAGTTATTCAAGTACCATATGTTATAATCTAATATTAAAGTTATGAATATTTTTTGTATTGATACTATTGACGAAAATAGATTTTTTTATTCTAATTGATTAATATCTTTATTATAAAATTCAGATTTTGTGAGTTGATTTATGAATAAATGTATTATGATTTGTTTTTTTTTTTTGTATAAGTTCTATTAATACGGTTTAAGTTAAAAATAAAAAGCATTAACATATGTAAATTGGAAACACTATATTTTTTATACCTTGTTATGTTTTGATAATTTTTTACGAAAAAAGGAAAAAATCAGTTTATATCATGATTTAAGCCTCTTCATTATTTAAAATTTTAACAATTCTTAATATATCATATAAGTAATGTGTTGAAAAATAAAAATAAAATACTTAAATAAGAAACTACATTAATCTGTAGGACCTGCATGTATAAAAAATCTGAGTATATCTTGATTGAAGAATATTTCATTCTAGATAGTTGGCACAGGGAAATGTATAGATAATTATCTATGCTATACAGTACGGAGAAACGTTTGCGTAAACTTTATTATAATTTGTTAGATATAAAGTAATAGTATAAGTTATATTTGATTTACTCTAAACATTTTATAATTTTTTACATTTAATTTACTTAGTTTCATACTCTGATTAAAGCGTCTTAGGTAAATTACAATATTCAAATCTGTGAATTATATAAATTTGGTAAAATCTTGAAAATAAAATAAAAATCCGTATTGAAGCGGTCATGTTTAGAAATCTTGACTTAATTTTTAGTTTTTCGCATTTTTTTAGTTATATGTTATATTGAACAAAATATAATATTTGTGATTTTTAGATTTTAATAAAATGTAACTGCGTCAATGTGCAGTGCAACAAATATTTTTGATAAATTATATAATATTTAATATTTTAAAAATATAATCAATTTTGTATCTTAGTTTTAAAATATATATATCATTATTAAATGATTTAGGGATGCATATATTTAATCTTGGTTTTATAAATAAAATTAAGTTTTATAATTGTTCTAAATACTTTATTATTGTTTACTAAGATTTCAGAAACAATAAATAAAATCTGTTTAAATAATTTATTAAATAATTTCCAAAATATTGGTTATAAAAAAATAAAATCGGTTTATAAGATTTATTTTTGTTCTAAAATATTCTTGAAAAATATTTACAAAATATTTACGGTTATCAATCCCCGGATCAGTACTTGTTGAAAAGCTAAAAAAAAAAAATCGAATTTCATACAATTTTTTGACTTGAAAAATAAAAAGAAAACAATTAATAAACACTAAAAAATAATTGTATTAATCTGTGGGCTCACAAATTTAAAAAATCTGAGTATATCTTGGTGATATCTTTTTTAGTTGGATTTTTTTTTTGTGTAATAATTTTACTTTTTGGTTCTTAAATATATATTTATTCAAATGTATTTTTTGTATTATGCCATAGTAGGGTTAAAGTTTAACAACATTGTTTAAATAAATATATAGAGATTTGTCTCTACTTAAATCTGGTGGCTTTGTAATTGTACCAATTGGGCTAGTTAATTGCTATTTGGAAACGTTCAAACCGAGTATGATACAGAGACATCAATACATTATAATCACAATAAGCAGAGAGAGACAGAGAAACACACAAACTAATACAGATTTGGTCCAACACATACACAATAACAAAAGACAGAACTATATGATAATTTTGAACTAGGAAGTGTGAGCCTCATGAGTCATGAGGGAAATATCCCTTGTTCCACAAGTAATGGCTCCAATATTGACCACTTATCTGCCTTGTCTATTACGAATTTAATGATCGACTTCCGATACACCACTTAATCAATCATTGAGTTTGTGATAAATTTGATGAGAGTAAGAACATAAATGTGCTTAGGAAGAATTATATTAGACTCTCATCATTAGAATGTTACAACTTATGTTCTCTTATATACACAAGAGATTTCCTAAACTAGAATAATATAAATGTAAATAATATATTTAGATAAATGTAAATATTCCTAAACTATATCTTCTAGATTCTTCTCAATCTTCATAATTTACATATTCTTGGTTTGTCATCTTGACCGTCGATCTCGGTCGATCTCCGATTCTCCATATCCCAATACCCCGGCAAGCTCATGCGTGGTAACACGGGTGAGATTGGACAAGTCTTCAAAATAACGGCTTTATACCCGGCCGTCGGGTCATCATGACATTTATACCCGGTCGTAGGGTCATCAACAGCGTTTATACTCAGCCGTAGAGTCATCTTTGTGGCATTTATACTCAGCCATAGAGTCAATTCCTTAGGTTATGCTTGATTAAGCAATAAAGCATAATTAGGATAAACTTGGTGAAACATCATCACCATCAATCATCAACACCATGGATACACGTGATGAGCCGTCATCACGGAACGAATCTTATCGATTCATGTTCAATATCCGATGTTTTGTTCTTCAAGAAACTAGCAATTATGCTAGCCAAACTTACATCAACTTGGCCAATCAATGGCCGAACCGATAAAACAAGCCAACTGGCTTCTTCTTTGTCTTTAGATACCAACGATCACCATTGGTTTATGATCGATCTTCCAACACCGCCGGATCAGCATCGTATCCGACTATCCGTCAAAGTCATCGTCGTGGCTTCATTTTTTTTCGTAGTAAAACAAAGAAAACCACATGACGATAGGTAGAGTAGCACAAACACGTGCTATAATGCCCAAATCTCTTATACAAGAGACAAAACATCATTTTTTTTTTTTTTTTTTCACTTGGCCAACAGGCCGAACATCACCGTACGTGAACCAAATCATGGCCGCGCATAAAAAAAACAACACACTCACGTGTGTGTCTAGACCAAATTCCAGAATTTTTTTTTTTTTTTTAATAAAAATCAGAAGAAACTTGCATAAGAAGCAAGCCACGAAAGATCAAAGAAATTAGAGAGAAACGACAGAAAACAGATAGACATCATAGAAGCAGAAGCAAACAAAAAACTCTAACCAATAAGAATAGAGATCCACAGGATCGACTGCTCTGATACCATGTTAAATTTGATGAGAGTAAGAACATAAATGTGCTTAGGAAGAATTATATTAGACTCTCATCATTAGAATGTTACAACTTATGTTCTCTTATATACACAAGAGATTTCCTAAACTAGAATAATATAAATGTAAATAATATATTTAGATAAATGTAAATATTCCTAAACTATATCTTCTAGATTCTTCTCAATCTTCATAATTTACATATTCTTGGTTTGTCATCTTGACCGTCGATCTCGGTCGATCTCCGATTCTCCATATCCCAATAGTTTGCGTGCGACCATCACGGAGTTCACAAAGCCATCAGACATAGACGGGTGATAAATCGCCAAGACCTCGAAACCTTTTAGATCGCAAGGATCAACGTCTACGTATAGGAAAGATCTAAGGCCTCGTGTACTCCTAAGCATGAGAAGAGCTTGAGGAGCCATGTGATTCTCCAAGTGTTCAATGACTTTGACTTTGGCTTCTTTGTCCACCCCAACAAGAGATGCCAAGAAAACGACATCGTAGCCACGTAGAATCTCCGTGGCGTCGAGAATATCCGTTGTGTGAAAGATCATGCGATTGGATAGGTCGGGATCGCGTGAGACAAGGCAGGAAGCAAGGGAATTGGATTGAGGGTCGATTTCGATGTTGTGAAATGTCGTGTTTGGGAGGTGAAACTTAGCCAAGACGATGGATGTTAAGGGCATCGAACCGGAACCGATGAAAGCGATCTTCGTCGGGACATGGATCGTGTGTTGCGTGAGGAGGTCGAACTCGACCTTACTAAGTTTGAGGTAGTTTGTGTAGTAAGGATATAGATCTAAATGGTGAAGTGGGTTGTCTTCGAGAGATCCTAAGATCGTGGAGAAGTGTTGCTCCGAATATCCTTCGACTTCACTACGTAGCTTGACGAGATTGGTTCTGATGGCTTGGACTTTTGGGCACATCTTCTTGACGTCGATGTTTGTCTCCGTCGGTAAGCACGTGGACATGAGCTGTCCGAACAAGGTGTCTACATTTTCGGAAGGTTTAAGGCTCTTGAGTTTAGATATTTGGTCGTACAGGTCAAGAATTTGCTTCTCGAATAGAGTCTTTTGGCAAGCCATGTCGACCCTATGAAAATTTTTTGACCTGGTTTAAAGAGTTTGAAGAGCTCTCTGTATAATGGCTCTTGGCCGCTTGGTATATATTTATCGGCACGTGTAGGTCCATGTCTTTTGCATCGACGATTAATCAAAAGTTCCGAACAACTTCCATGCATCACCTCAAATAATTTCGAATTATATAGTTCGAATCTCAACCCTGGAATATAATTTTATTTTTTTTAAAATAATAGAACTTTGGACCAACCATTAAACTAAATTGCTGTTAAGTCACAACTAATTTAATTAGTTTCTTAGTCTTTCATTTATTGGCGAAAAATGGATGCATATCGCCATTATCGACGTTCACATGAATGAATGTTTAACTATCGAGAAAACGACAAATAAATCGACCAACTCTGTGGACCAACCAAATAAACTAAAGTGTTGATCTCAAGTTCTCAACCAATTTAGCCTCCTCTTTTTTTGTTATTAAGAAAAATATATAGAGATATATTCCCTAGACATGCAGGGCTGCATGTATGGTACATGTAAAACATTTCACATGGTTGCACTTACATGATAAATATAGCTGACCAACATTTTTACGTTTTGTCTAAAATTGTACTAGCTGACGAAAATTTTAAGGAAAATTAATTCATGGAACTATTGATTTTATGAAAATGCATGGTTTTTAATAGATTATCTTGAAATTAAAGAGTGTTTATATTCGTATACATATTAGTCTAGAGTTTAAAGAAGGAACTAACCACTGATGAGCAAAAATAAACATGTAATAAGAGACGCGTTAAGGTTCGCTAGCTCTCGGACCAATAAATTTAAATTAGTTATCATAGTACCATAAAGAAAGCGAGATCCGCATAAGTTTAGGATTGGACAAACATGTAAGTAGAACTTTCACCAACAGGGAAGTAATCATCACTCCTACGTCCACCACTCCCTCTCTTGTTGATATAACCCGGATACTGACTCAGCTCGAACTTCGATTTCTTAGCCAGCGTCAAACCTTCTCCTTTAGCCAGCTTATTTATTCCCCAATCGCTAAATGGATACGTTGTCTTGTGTGTGATATGAATCTCCCCGTCTTCTTTCAACATTTCCTTAGCGTTCTCAAGAAACCCCCTCACTAACTCTTTGTGGCCCCTGATCCAAAAACACAGCGTTTTATCATTACATCGGTCCAAATCATAAACTATATCGTAAAAGAAAATGAAAGAGTTAGTTACTCGATGGCCCTAGATAAAAATTCACGACCAAAGAAACGAGATCCTGCGTGAGGGAAATTGAAGACAATGCGGTCATAGCGTTGTAGGCTCAAACTATTATCGAAGCTCATTGTGTGCACATCAACCTCGTGCTGGATATCGCACCCAAATCTCTTCAGTTTGCCTATGTTGTCTATTGCATCCATATATTTTATGCACAATTCATCTACATGCAAGATTTCGTTGATTTAAGTCATTAATCACATGGTTAATACTAGCGATTTATATATAGATTAATATTGTATGTGTTCATAAAAAATGGTTTATACATACCTTCCGAATCGAGAGAGGTCGCGGTAATGTTCATGGCCGAGCCAAAAGCTGAAGCTAGACATAGTGAGAATGAGAAGTTTCCTTCTCCAACAAGAAGGATTTTGTGTTTGCTACTATAGGGCCCTATCCATTTTTCTGAAATCTCCATTACATCTGAAGACTTCCTTTTCTATAAACCATATATATACACACACACACACACACTCATAGAGTCTCAACACAAAGAGTTGCTTCAAATTCATTGTCTTGATTATTATTCGGCTCTTAGAGTTCTGTGCCGGTTTGATATATAGAAGGTAATTACTTACCCTTTGATGTACCCTTTTCTTGTAAGAATAAAACCGTTTCACATTCATTTATATTTATAACTAGGATCTTAAATATCGTATTTGAAAGTTGAAATCATTCCCTTTAGACCTTTATACGAGTTATCCACTATTTAAAAAATTAAAAAAATTTGGTCATTTTACCGTTAAATCAAATTATCACCAATTAATAAAACACATGACGTTTGATTGATCGAAGATATCAGTGAATAAATTTGATATTTAGCTGTAATGAAAATTACAAATACTCTAGTTATCTTTGTATTTTATCGGCGCGTGGGGAGGTTTTTGCACGTTATTTTAGTTATTATCATGATATCACATAAAATAGTGTTTAATGAACCAAAACATGAACAAATCAACTAAAATAGTGTTTTATGAACTAAATCAACTTATTTTTGTTTCACCAATTTTTTCTTACTGATAATACTCTTAAAAAAAAAGATCAAGGAGATGCCGAGATGAAAATGATCATTGCCAAAAGACAAAAATGGAATTATTATGACTTTTCCTAGGGGAAAAAGCTTTATCTTAGTGGTGAAGTGTTTTATGGATCTGCAACTAACCACACATTACAACTACCCCAAAAAAAAAAAAAAAAAAAGTGTGAAGAGAATTAGAGAAACGAAGCACAGTTACCCAAGGAAAAAAACTCATTTTGATTATCTTCATACAAACCCAAAGATAAATCTTAAAGCAACTTAAGTTTTTTTTTTTAATCAAAAGAAAACAAAACAAAATTATAGGTTAGTCAATATTGCTCCTCAAATCCTCTTATTCTTTTCTAAACATAACATTTATCATATTATCATATAGTATAATTAAGACTTTTAATATGTCAATTAAGTCACCTTAGACTATCTGATTGGTAATTCCTTTTTTCCTTCTAAAAATACTAACTTTTGAGTTTGTTTAATCAACTAAGTATATGTATTTTGTCCCCTGTAATCAATCAAAACTCTTTAAAATCTCAGATTTAATTAGGAAAAAAGCCACTTGTTAAGAAGAAAAAAGAAAACGCATGTAGTTTTCAAACTTTATATCCACCGAGATTTGCTTTAGTAGTTCTTCAAAACGACACGCATGGTCCCACTCATTTCAAAACCAAACCCCACTACGCAAATTGCAAAGCTCTCTTCTTTTGCCCAAAATTCTCGCTTTCACTTTCTTTTTTTTTTACACACAGCAAAAACTTAACTTTATTTTTCTCCTATTTAACCCATAAGCATTACACATTTCCAAATTTCCTTTCATTGATCACATAACCCATGCCAAATCTACCACCTCTTCCTCCTCCACCGCAGTTGCAACCGTCCGAAACGCCGCCATGGGAGACACCATCTTCTGTATGGTATACTCCAAGAACCACGCCATGGAGAACACCACAAAGCACGCTGTCAACACCAGTTAGCCAAGTGGTCTTAACAAAGCCAGCAACGGTTAGATTCAACAGTCTTGATGCAGAGCCGAGGAAAGATGCGGATAGGGTGATTCTCCGGCAGCCACGGAATAGCAAGACTAGTCTGTGGATATGGTGTGTTGCCGGTTTATGTTTTGTGTTCAGCCTTTTTCTTATCTTCCTTGGGATTGCTACTCTGATCGTGTTTCTTGCGATTAGACCAAGAACACCTGTTTTTGACATCCCCAACGCCAACCTACACACGATCTACTTTGACTCTCCGGTGTTTTTCAATGGCGATTTGTCGATGCTGGTGAACTTTACCAACCCTAATAAGAAGATTGACGTGAGGTTTGAGAAGCTTGGGATTGAGCTCTTCTTCTTCAATAGATTGATTGCACAGCAAGTGGTCCAGCCATTCTCTCAGAAAAAGCGCGAGACGAGGTTGGAACCAATCCATTTGATCTCTAGTTTGGTATGCTTGCCTGTAAACCACGCGGTGGAACTCAGGAGACAGGTGCAAAACAACAAGATAGAATATGAAATTAGAGGTACCTTTAAAGTCAGAGCTCATTTTGGAATGATTCATTACTCTTATCTGCTACAAGGGAGGTGCCAACTTCAGATGACCGGTCCACCGACCGGAATCCTGATATCTCGTAGCTGCACGACGAAGAAACAATGAAGTAGACGGTATGGTTCTCTGAGTCATCTTCAAAGTTTCTAGCTTTGGCATGTTCTGCAACTATATCTCTATTTGCTTACCCACAAATTGTATATAAGAACAAGACCTAGTGAACTCTATCCAAGAACAGAGATCGGAGTCTGTACTATTTCCAAGATAAAGAAACTGGAAAGATATTATCTTTCTACGCAACAGATTCATAATTGATCCATTAGAGACAGTGCCAAGAACAGGGTTGTATTTTAATACAGTTCAACATACCTGAACCACCATAGAAAAGATTGAAGACCAAAAGCAAAAGAGGTACAAGCATTAGATTCCTATGTTGGTTCCCTTTACTTAAAGTAATCAAAAACACACAAGATAATAAAGAGGAAGCTTACCCATTTTCTAGCATTTCCCAACATAGAGGATTTTAAAATTCAAAATCTCAACTAAAATTAATATTTTCTCCAGGAAAGTTTTGATATTAGAGACAATGGTCTCAGGGAGAGAAAAAAGTTAAGCAGAAATTGGTTGGCTAAAACCAAAACTGGTTTCACTAGACAGACATGTAAAGCTGATTGTATATTAGATACAATGGTCTCAGGGAGAGAAAAAAGTTAAGCAGAAATTGGTTGGCTAAAACCAAAACTGGTTTCACTAGACAGACATGTAAAGCTGATTGTATATTATACCCCACAAGTCACAGCTAATGGGGCTTTAAGAAACATCACATGTCTAACGGTAGACTGAAACAGGGATCATCTGAAAGAAGTAAAGCAACCAAATCTCTTTCTTTTTTCTGCAGTCCCTCAAACCAACTAGTATCAATGATTAGACAATACCAACTTTGATTGAGTATCTAGAAGAATGAGAAATGAACAAGATACTTCACATGTCTAATGGTGGACATGAATATACCATGTTGCTCCATAAATCCCTTATACTTTCCTTAGGTGATGTGACACTAACGATTCAAACTTAGCCATATGGATAACAATCTTGAGTACTCTGATCCTATTCATCTCTCGAGAACTCTCAAAGCGTAGACATCGAAACTTAATATCAAGAAACCATAGCAAAAGAAGACCTTGATGCTAGCAAGATAAATGGAATTCAGTTTGAAAATTGCAAATCATGTGGTGAAAACATTATATATTAATTGGGATATATCCTCCAAAACGATTCAAGCTTTTGGTACAATCAATATCTATCTCTCATTTAGAGAATCCATAGATACAACATGATCCTCCTGATCAACCTCTTAAGTCTCAACATTATTAAAAGGTCTAGAGAACAAAAACCAAAGCAAATGGACCAAAAGAAGAAAAAGAATCCGGACCTGACTTCTTCCATTTGCCTCACCTTCAAACCTCAGCCGGAGTCTTAGCCACAATAGAGAGAGCATGTAACCCGTTCTTTAACTCCTCTTGTAACAAGTCATATATCAGCCTATGCCTCTTGACCAAGCTTTTACCTTGGAAAGCATCCGAAACGATTCGCAAGTTGAAATGTGTTTCCCCATCATCACCAGCACTACCTCTAACAGCAGCATGTCCAGCGTGCTGGTAAGAAACATCTTCAACTTCTAACTCAACAGGATTCAACTCCTTCTCCAATCTCTCTCTCATCCTCATCCCTCTACTCCCTAAAGCAACCACATTTGAGCCACTATCAGAATCTTCTGCTCCCAAATCCTCCGTATCCTTCTCAACAATAACACTTGCTCCACCGTTTGTTTCAGGAGTAGGTACGAAGCTCGATTCTAAACTCTCTCCAGAACTTGAACCTTCCTCACCTTTGACTTCCAAATTTAAAGCCTTTTTCTGCATCAGCTTAAGCATATTAAGGAAACCATTGTTTCTAGAAGGGGACAGACTCTGCTGCAAACCAAGAAGAAGAGCAAAATCAGGAGTAACCCTCAAAATCTCAGGGACAGGTCTACCAGATAAACCTTGAACTAAAAGAGCAGCTAAGCCTTTAGTGATAGACGAATCAGAATCAGCTTCATAGACAACATTGCGTTGGTCATCAAAGAAAGCCCTAACCCAAACCTGAGAAACACAACCTTCAACTTTATTCTCCCTAGTCTTGAAACGAGGATCAAGTGGCTTGAGATGTTCACCGTAGAATATAAGCTGCCTGTATTTAGCTCTCGGCTCTTGTACAGATTGGAATAGGTTGACGATCTCTTGTAGCTTCGGAGGAAGCTCGTCGATTGGTTGAATGTCTTCAGAACTCGACGGAGATGATGAAGCTGATGGTGGACGAATGTTTCCGGTTGAAATTTTCTGGAAAGTGATGATCGTCCGACGAAGTGAAGGGAGCTCCGACGGTTTAAACGGTCGCATAATTAGAGCTTTTGCCGGGTATTGGACTGAAGAAACAAACAAGGCTGGTTTGAACGGGATTAGACGAAGCGACGCAGCGCAAGACATCGCTGCTGCTGCCATAAAGGTCGAAACTTCGAGAGAGAGAGAGAGAGAGAGAGACGGTGATGGAAACAGAGTCGCGAATATTCAGAAATCAACCACTTCTGATCTGGGTCAATTGAGTAAGTAGAGTAAACCGTAAATTGTACCGTTCAATTGAGTAAGTAGAGTAAACCGGGAAATGTACCGGAGTTCAATTGAGTAAGTAGTAAACCATGGAATTGAACCGGAGTTGGTGCTGAGTGAGGAGGGTCTATCGCAATCCGAAATTTTTAGATCTAAAATCACTATCGTGGCCGTGGGGTTGGTTTTAAGAAATTATAAAAGTATACGACTCTTTTTTCCATACAAAGATAGATAGATATATGATATATCTAAATTTGTTTTTTTAATTAAATATAATAATTTTCCAAGCTTCATCGTTTTCGTTAATCTTCTTCGTTTACTTGCATCTTCGTTACCTTGCTGCGAGAGTTGATTAGCTTTACAAATGTGATTTGAGTTCTATAACGTGTCTAATGCATCTGTATCTAATAACGGTGTCTAATGCATCTGTATCTAATCACTATAGTCTCTGAATTATATTTTTTATTGATTTCCTACGCCCAATGTTTTTTTTTGTTTTAAATCAACTTATTTACTTTTCGCCTTTGATATTTACTTGATTCACAAACTCTTTTGTTGTTTTAGCTATATTCGATCTTCATAATTTCATAGTGCAACTACTTGGTCTCTAAGGATTCAATCCTAAAGTTTTATAACGATACTACTAGATCGTAGTTGAATACACATTAAATTATTAATTGACCTTTGATCAAAAGCGTTTGCTTACGTCTTTTCAAGTATAATCATTTGTTGGTTGTCTCTATACCTTAACTTTTGGGATCCTTCACGGGATGAAGAAGATAAAAAAACTAAATAGTTGATCGGTCAATGAAAACAAGAGTTTAGTTCGTGTAATGGGGTAATTTGTACTTTCAATTATATTATTTGTACTAAAGTAGGTAACTTATACAATAAAATTTTGTTGAAAGCAAAACAAGTTTCATCAAAAGAAAAATTGCAACAAACATTTTATATATATAGATATGATTCGTAACTTTGTATTACAAATTTTCTATGTACTGTTCATAGGCGGATCCAAGAAAAAAAAGTATGGGTCAACTATTGATAAAATAAAATAATATTATATTATAAGTTCATTAGTTTTCAATTCAGTTTATTATAATGAATGAATCCTTGAACAAAGAAAGTAGCTTCTTCAGTCCAAAACCTGTAAATCAAATTTTGTTTATAAAAAGTGATAGTGTAAATTCATTACTTTTTAATTCTGATTATTCGTATGAATACACAACAACAACAAAACCCTGTAAATTTAAATAAAAAAATTATAGTGTAAAGTCATTAGTTTTTAATTTAGCTTATTATAATGAATCCACACAAAAAAAAAAAAAAAAAAAAAAAAAGCTTTTTCAGTCCAAAACTTGTAAACAAAATTTTGTTCATTTTCTTTCAATATTTTGGTATTTTATTTAAAGAAATTTTGATATCTCATTTGAAAAAATTTTGTTTTTTGTTCTAAACATTTATTTTTGTCAACAGTCTGTTCTAACGTTTTCTAATCTTTTTTTAGTGCTTTGATTTGTATTAAAGATGAACTTGGATCTATTTATCCAAGATGAGTCCATGTGTAATTGTTTTATATATAACATTTGTTGGGCCGGTCTATTACAAAAAAAAACTTTTTTTTAGTACCGACCAAGCAACTATTCTAAGATAACTTGAACAATGTTCTTATTTGTACAAAATGACAAAATTCTCATTATAAATTTTATATAGTTCGAATGTCCCAAAATTTTATTTATATTCACATATAATAGAATGACTAACAAATAAATTTTACAAAATAGATGATAGAATCATACATCAAGATTTTTTATTTACATTTTATTGTAGTGCCTCCTAATATAGATAGTAGCCTATACTATCCAATCTAGTTCCTTATGCAGATTTGTTGTGTTGTTAGTAATTTGAAATCTGCTTCTTCTTAAATAGAGCCCATCTTCTCTGACTTTCCAATCCCAATAATATTTTCCTTTAAATACTCTAAAATTTAGAACATGTTTAAATCTAGGTCCTTGTTTTATTGTACACATAAAACGAGTCCTACCAAAATAGTTAGGAGCAAATGATTTACAAATTCCCCTCCGTTTGGTATTAGTGTTGGACCCAATACATCCTCTTTACAAAAGCATCTCATCCAAACAGTTTTTTTATTTTATTTTTGAGTTCGTTCACGATCCTGATTCCAGCACCGGATACATGGCCTAACATACAACAACCAAAAAAAAAGAGGAAGATTGTGAAATTTTTCATTTTTCCTTTTTTTCTTTTTCTTGTAGAGATGTTTATAAGATCTCTTGTTATATTTTTGATTTGTTTTTAAGAGTTTAAATAAACAATTTTTGCATTTAAAGTTTCTTGTTTTCTATTAATACAAGTTTGCTAGTAATAATTGAGGTAACAATTCATCAACTTCTATGATTTATGTAAAATCATCAGCCATGAGTTGAAGATCTCCAACCTGTCTTGTTTCAGCTTTTCCTCTAACCAATTAAGTGTTTTATATTCTTAACATGAAGAAAATATATTTACATATTTTACTACCTAAGTATATATGGTTTTTAAAATGAATCTTACAACGATTAATTAATTATTATGATTGTATTTGTTATACAAACTATCTAACTCGAACAAAACATATCCAAAATATACTTTTCAATTGATTAATTCATTTCCAGCTTACTTGCACTATAGAGAGGTCTTTCATACAAGAATAATTTTTCTCAAATACACATGGCCATAGTGAAGATGCAAATTTTGGACATAGCTTGTTGTTTGGATCAAGAAATTGCATCAGAACACATCAAGATTATGTAAGCTGTTATGGACGCGGGAGCTAACATAGCAAAGGTAAAGAGGATAATGTGACTTGTCAAGGAGGTGAGAGCTGACTTGGCCAAGTGGTGGAAGTTTTTTTCTGGTTGCTGCTGAAAATCAAATAGTTGGTCTGGAAGACAAAGTGGGTATGATTGTGAGGAAGTATTTTCAAAGAATGGAGAAAGGTAAACAAATCGACATGTCAACACATGCTAGAACTAAGTTAGAGAAGGAAAATATCTGACAATGTGTTGAGTGTGAGGGTGTTGGTTATCTTAAGTCTGAATGTCTAACAAGAGGAGAAGCTTGTTAAATGTCATGAATGTAAGGGCTATGGTTATTGTGAATGTCGGATCCCACACTCAATGATTTTAATGGTCAAAGAGATTGAATATTTTGAGAATAACAAAAACTGAAATTACTTTAAATAAAAATAAAAATTTTAAAATATAGAAATTGCTTAAGAAATGTATTGTATAAATCTCCAAAAACTCTCCTCCTTAGGTGTACAAAGTTTTGTATTTCAATTGGGGTTTGTTCGGTGGTTCTAGCGGAGCTATGGGGGTCAATTATGGGCTTTACATTGCATGGGGGAAGAAGATCATCAGGTTGGAGCTGGAGGTGGACTCCGAGTTGGTTGTGGGGTTCTTACAGACAGGGGTTGATGACGCTCATCCTTTGGCTTTCTTGGTACGTTTGTGCCATGGCTTTTTATTGAGGGACTAAATAGTTCGTATTTCACATCTGTATAGAGAGGCAAACCGTCTTGCAAACGGTTTAACTCGATATGCGTTTATTTTACCTGTAGGATTTCAATTTTTAGAGTCTTTCCCGTCAAGTATGGAGTTGATTGTAAACGAGAATGGTCGAGGAACTGCGTTTCCAAGGCTCCTCTGTGCTTAGTTTCTTTTTTACTCCTTTTTAATAAAATACAGGGGATTAATCCCCTAGTCATAACCAAAAAAAAGATCTTCCTTGGTCCCCATCTCTCAAGGCCCATCTCAGAACTCTTCGCCTTGTTCACTCCATCTTCACGAGCTCTCCATAACTCGTTGACACTCCGAACACTTCATATTTCTCTGAGCTGGGCCATCTTGTTTCACGAGATTTTCTTTCTCTGGCACCTCGGGTGATCACATGTGTCATTCCTCTTTTGGTAATAAAATTTTGATAGAAGATCCATGTATGTTAGTGAGGAATCTGGGCCCAACAATCATACAAGGGCTGATTGTCTTAGAATGACTAGTAATAAATTGTCTTATGTGACATGGAATGAAAGTGATATTGAAGTAGATAAGCTTGACAAAAAATAAAGTTTCAATAATTGTACCTTACTTGGGTACCGTAGAAGGGGAATTTTTCTTAAGTGCCCAAACTAACGAGAGTCTGATTTGACATTGGAAAATAGACTAATGCTCTGATCAAATAGTTGTCGCTAATCAATGACAAGAGGAGCTTGTTGAATAAAGCTCTTATTCTAGAAAGAGATAGAAAACTAGTTAATCAGTTTTGGGCTTAAGAATAAGATTTTGTCAAGTTGCCTACACAGCTGAGCCATAACAGAAGTAGGAAAGAAGTTTGGTATTTTTACAAGAGAATCTACAAAACTTTGAGGAAGATTCATGTGGTCGTTACTTTTGGAGATGGGACAAAAGGTAAAAGGAGAAAGGCAAATATATAACTAGCGGAGAGACCACTTAACCCCAAACTCTAAAATGTTTATATGGTCGATGGATTGAGAGCTAACATGATTAATTTAAATCAATTTCATGAAGATGGATTGTGTTACTAGCCAAAGCCTTGGCCATAGATCTTGTTATCACACTCGTTGCTTAAACTTAAGAACAAGAGATTTAAGAGCTAACTTCCCTTTAACCCAAATCTCTCCTTCAAAATTAGGTTAATTGTTGGAAGCTTGAAATTCTCATTAGCATAAGAGGGTTCTTATATAGACCTTACAACCCGACCTATCTCTCCTATTAAAAGGAAGAACAATTCTTGGGTTCACTTCTCTTTATTTTAGCCAGTGAGAATCTGACATGTCATAATACATTTAAAAATCTATATATTCACCTTCTTATAAAATAAGGAAACAAAATCTTTATACATTATTATAAAATTAAAAACTTAAACCGCTTATTCATAAACCCAAACCGATATATAATTTCACTCTAATTGTAAAATTTAAACCATAACCATCTCATTTGTAAACCCAAACCGACATATAATTTCATTCTCATTGTAAAATCTAAACCTTAACCATCTCATTTGTAAACCCAAACCGACATATAATTTCATTCTAATTGTAAAATGTAAACCCTAACCATCTTATTTGTAAACCCAAACAGACATATAATTTTGTTTTAATTGTAAAATCTAAACCCTAACCATTTCATTTGTAAACCCAAACCAATATATAATTTCGTTTTAATTGTAAAATCTAAACCCTAACCACTTCATTTGTAAACCCAAACCGACATATAATTTTGTTTGAATTGTAAAATCTAAACTCTAATCACCTTATTTGTTAACCCAAACCGATACATCATTTCACTCTAATTGTAAAATCTAAACCAAGCCAATATTTAACTTTCCTTAAAAAATTATATAGAATTTGTTTCCTTAATATGTATTGCTTTTTAATTTAATTTTGATTTTTTTTAAACAAGATAATGTATAGAAGATTTTGATTGGTTGAAAAGGAGGAAGTGAACAAGAAGGTTCACTCTAGGAGTGAATCTAAGTATATATAAAACCTTAAATCTAATTAGAAAGGAATAACACCATAATTCTAATAACATATCAAAACCTAATAATCATATCATTACTCCCCTCTTCCACTTGAAGATTGTCCTCAAGCTTCAGCTCATGGCATGTCCTCCTCTTCAATTGGTTCGTCGTCTTGATTAGCACCATCATTGACTACCGTGATCTGAAAAAGAACTGGTTTGCAAACATGCCCTCGGGTGAAAAATTCATCACAGTTGAAGCAGAGACCTTTTGCTCGTCGCTCTTCCATTTCTGCGGTGGTCAATATATTCAAAAACAGTTGTTGAGGAGCCAGTTTCTCTTCTGTTTGTTGGGGCAACTGAGCTTCCTTGTCTTTTCCATCCTTGGAGCTCTCATGATTTCCTGTCCTAGGAAACAAGACCGAGTGTTGAGCTATTGGTGCCAAATGTCCTCCAAACTTCTATGTCCGCTTGTCATTATCGATCTTGTATTCATTATCTCGAGCATATTCCATTGCTTTAAAAATGGTCTCAGGACGGAGATACTCGACTTCCTTCCTTAAACTATCTGTAACGCAAAACTGCCACAGTTGTTGGTCTTCAGTTAGTCTCGTTTGCCTTCCCAAACATTCGTCAAATTGGTTACAATACTCATCAACTGTTCCCGTATGTCGTAGATTACATAACTCTCCAATTGGATTCACGGCATCGGCCTTTCCAAAACGACTTTTACAAATCCTTTTAAATTCAGCCCAGCCTAGCCTATGCGTGACTAACCTTCTCAAATTGTTGTGCCAGTGATACGCTTTACCAGTCAAGACAAAGGTTGCTTGGCGAACTCTTGCATTGTCATTGAAGATACCTTGATCTTCGAAATAATCTTCACACTTTTGTAACCACTCAATTTTGTTAGTTGTACCATCGTAAGGTGGAAACTCCATCCTTGATGGTGGCACCATAATTCTATCAGCCTCTTCCCTTCCACTTTCTCTAGAGCTCTTCCAACTAATTTCTTTTTGCACTTTAATATCTCCTGTCACATAACTGGTTGTTTCTTCTTCTTCTTGGACATCTCCAATTAGTCGAACTGGCCACTCTCCTCCCCGTCAGCCAGACGGTGACCACGCTCTCTTCCCACAGAGCGTTTAGTCCATGGCCCTCCTGAAGAATCCTTTGCTGATCGCTTATCAAACCTATGTTGTCTTGAGATGTTCCCTTGTTTAGTTTGCTCGTCTATATAGAGAGTTGTTCTTTTCCTTCATATGTCTCATCTTTAGCCACAACTAATGAAAGAGCTTCAAACGTTTTGTGTTTTCTCCTTTTTCTGTTGTAAAGCTCTCTTGGAGTTTTTTTTGTGTTTTTCACAAAGTTCCTCACGAAGTTCTTCTATCCTTGATTTAGTTTGCTCTCTCTCCTCTTGCTGGGCTGCAACAATGGATTCCAGAGCCGCTTGTTGTGCCTCGGTTGCCTTTTGCAGATCCTCGGTGTTAGCCTTCATTGGAGTCAACTTCTCATTGATCTTGTCGATGTCAGCTTTCAGCTCCATTTTCATTGATTTCATCGCTTCAAACAGTTTTGCTTCCATCGCTTCAAGCAGTTTTGAGAGTTGAGCTTGAATGGATTCAGTCTCTCCCATTGAATTGTCTTACTCTGATACCAAGTTGTTATGAGCCAAAGCCTTGGCCTTAAATCTTGTTATCACACATGTTGCTTAAACTTAAGAACAAGAGATTTAAGAGCTAACTTGCCTTTAACCCAACTATTTCCTTGAGAATTATGTTAATTGTTGGAAGCTTGGAATTCTCATTAGCATAAGAGGGTTCGTATATAGAACCTTACAAACCGACATATCTCTCCTATTAAAAGTAAAGTATATAAAACCTTAGATCTAATTAAAAAGGAATAACACCATAATTCTAGTAACATATCAAAACCTAATAATCATATCAGATTGGTTGTTCCTTTCATCAATGAAGATTGGAAATTTGTTGACAATCACATGTGTGTGAAACTTGATATTCATTGCTCTGAAAAGAACTACTACATATTGAAAACACAAACTCTATCTTAGCATTGTCTCAGAGAATGAAGTTGAAATTTCGCATCGTAAGTTAGGAGATATGAATGTTCGGACAATGTTAAAACTTGCAAATCATTATATCGTCCGAGGAATATGAATGTTAAGACCAGTCACAAATTTTGTGTCTCCATGCACCAAAGGGAAGTAGGTTTGTTATTATAACCAAAATTGCTCTAGAGATAGTACTGGTTCATATGAATCTGATGATAATAATAACCTTCAAAATATATGTACTTGATATCATCTTATTAGTTGGTTATTATGATTTTTTTTAATTATTATATTAAGTTTGGTATTTTAACTTATTCAAATTAGAATAAGTCGGTTGTAAGAGTTCTCTACGAAAGGAGACTCAAAACATCAATAAGAGGGAAGCCTCCAATAATTAACCTAATTCTCTAGAGTGATGATCTGATTGTTGAGCTTCATTAGGACATTTCTGCTGGGTGTGTCAAAGATTTGGAGCTTGTTGAGGAAGTGAGTAAGCAAGCTGTTAAGTTTGAAGATTGGAGTGGAGATCATCTAATCAGTACTAGAGACCATGATGAGGTTCTGATCCATGACAAGTCACTGGTAAATGATGTTTTTGTAATGGAAACACGGATTTCAGAGGTTAGTTGCATAATCGTTGAAGAAACACGAGTTGCAGGCTCAACATCGATCGATGCAGCTGTAGTATCGATCGACACACCTCCACGAGAACGTCCAGACTTGTCTAAAACCGAAGATTCTCGAGCTGATTCCTTAGCTGCAAGTCCTAGACCAGTTGTAAAGCTGAAATCTCACCATTCCAGGACTCAATCTGCAGCATTAATCAACCAAGGCAGTAATCTAAAATGAAAAATCATAGTTCCCAACAAAAAATTTGACTCAATAAAACCAATTTTTTTTGTACTGATTCTCAAAAACAAAAACATATTTAGTAACTGCCTCCCCCAGACTTAAACAACATTGTCCCCAATGTTATCAAGTAAAAGATTGGCGAATAAAATAAAATAAAAATAAAAATAAATCAAACGAAAAAGGAAAAAGAAAAAGCTACCAGCTAAGCGCTTTTTTCAGTCATTAGCTTGACTGTGTCGGATCTCAGACATCCGGTGGATCAGAACGTGGCATTGAGTGCTTCTGAGAGAATGTCCTCTTCATCCAAGGTGATGTATAAGCTTTAGGTGCATGAGGTTTGCCAAGGATGTGAGGAACATGACCAGGGCGGGATTTAGGGACGTGTTTGCTTCTTTTATTTCCTACAAAATCATCAACAGAAGAAACAAGCGCTCTACGATAATATCGTGGCTTGGTTAACTGCACAACAGTTTTTGCACCTTTGAAATTCTTATTGATGAATAGAGAAGGTTTGGGTCAAGAAGATGCATACCTTGGACTTACATGTGGGTTCTTGACTTTATTTGTTTTCATCATCTGTTTGTTTTTGTTTCTATTTACTTCAGTCTCTATTTTTCTTTTTTCTCTAATTTTTTTTCTTTTTTCTTTATTTGTTTTCATCATCTGTTTTCTTGTTTCTCTTAACTTCAGTCTCCATTTTTCTTTTCTCTAATTTTATTTTTTTCTTCTTTCTTTATTTGTTTTCATCATCTGTCTGTTTGTTTCTTTTTACTTCAGTCTCCATATTTCTTTTTTTCTCTAATTTTATTTATTTCTTCTTTCTTTATTTGTTTTCATCATCTATTTGCTTGTTTCTCTTTACTTCAGTCTCCATTTTTCTTTTTTCTCTAGTTTTATTTCTTTCTTCTTTCTTTCTTTGTTTTCATCATGTGTTTGCTTGTTTCTCTTTAATTCAGTCTCCATTTCTCCGTTTTCTCTAATTTTTTTTCTTTCTTCTTTCTTTATATGTTTTCATCATCTCTTTGCTTGTTTCTCTTTACTTCAGTCTCAATTTTTCTGTTTTCTCTAATTTTATTTCTTTCTTCTTTCTTTATTTGTTTTCATCATCTCTTTGCTTGTTTTTCTTAACTTCAGTCTCCATTTTTCTGTTTTCTCTAGGTTTATATCTTTTTTCTTTCTTTATTGGTTTTCATCATCTGATTGCTTGTTTCTCTTAACTTCAGTCTCCATTTTTTTGTTTTCTCTAATTTTATTTCTTTCTTCTTTCTTTATATGTTTTCATCATCTGTTTGCTTGTTTTTCTCTACTTCAGTCTCCATTTTTCTTTTTCTCTAATTTTATTTCTTTCTTCTTTCTTTCTTTGTTTTCATCATGTGTTTGCTTATTTCTCTTTATTTCAGTCTCCATTTCTCTTTTTTCTCTAATTTTATTTCTTTCTTCTTTCTTTATATGTTTTCATCATCTCTTTGCTTGTTTCTCTTTACTTCAGTCTCAATTTTTCTGTTTTCTCTAATTTTATTTCTTTCTTCTTTCTTTATTTGTTTTCATCATCTCTTTGCTTGTTTTTCTTAACTTCAGTCTCCATTTTTCTGTTTTCTCTAGGTTTATATCTTTCTTCTTTCTTTATTTGTTTTCATCATCTGATTGCTTGTTTCTCTTAACTTCAGTCTCCATTTTTCTGTTTTCTCTAATTTTATTTCTTTCTTCTTTCTTTATTTGTTTTCATCATCTGTTTGCTTCTTTCTCTTTACTTCAGTCCCATTATTCTGCTTTCTCTCATTTTATTTATTTCTTCTTTCTTTATTTGTTTTCATCATCTGTTTGCTTGTTTCTCTTTACTTCAGTCTCCATTATTCTGCTTTCTCTAATTTTATTTATTTCTTCTTTCTTTATTTGTTTTCATCATCTGTTTGCTTGTTTCCCTCTACTTCAGTCTCCATTTTGCTGCTTTCTCTAATTTTATTTCTTTCTTCTTTCTTTATTTGTTTTCATCACGTGTTTGCTTGTTTCCCTTTACTTCAGTCTCCATTTTTCTGTTTTCTCTAATTTTATTTCTTTCTTCTTTCTTTATTTTTTTTCATCATCTCTTTGCTTGTTTCTCTAAACTTCAGTCTCCATTTTTCTGTTTTCTCTAATTTTATTTCTTTCTTCTTTCTTTATTTGTTTTCATCATCTGTTTGCTTGTTTCTCTTAACTTCAGTCTCCATTTTTCTGTTTTCTCTAATTTTATTTCTTTATTCTTTCTTTATTTGTTTTCTTCATCTTTTTGCTTGTTTCTCTTTACTTCAGTCTCCATTTCTCTGTTTTCTCTAATTTTATTTCTTTCTTCTTTCTTTATTTGTTTTCATCATCTGTTTGCTTATTTGTTTTCATCATCTGTTTGCTTTTGTTTCTATTTACTTCAGTCTTTATTTTTCTTTTTTTTCTAATTTTTTTTTTCTTTTTTCTTTATTTGTTTTCATCATCTGTTTTCTTGTTTCTCTTAACTTCGTTCTCCATTTTTCTTTTTTCTCTAATTTTATTTTTTTCTTTTTTCTTTATTTCTTTTCATCATCTGTTTGCTTGTTTCTCTTTACTTCAGTCTCCATATTTCTTTTTTCTCTAATTTTATTTATTTCTTCTTTCTTTATTTGTTTTCATCATCTGTTTGCTTGTTTTTCTTTACTCTACTCTCCATTTTTTTTTTTTCACTAATTTTATTTCTTTCTTCTTTCTTTCTTTGTTTTCATCATGTGTTTGCTTGTTTCTCTTTACTTCAGTCTCCATTTCTCTGTTTTCTCTAATTTTATTTCTTTCTTCTTTCTTTATATGTTTTCATCATCTCTTTGCTTGTTTCTCTTTACTTCAGTCTCAATTTTTCTGTTTTCTCTAATTTTATTTCTTTCTTCTTTCTTTATTTATTTTCATCATCTTTTTGCTTGTTTTTCTTAACTTCAGTCTCCATTTTTCTGTTTTCTCTAGGTTTATATCTTTCTTCTTTCTTTATTTGTTTTCATCATCTGATTGCTTGTTTCTCTTAACTTCAGTCTCCATTTTTCTGTTTTCTCTAATTTTATTTCTTTCTTCTTTCTTTATTTGTTTTCTTCATCTCTTTGCTTCTTTCTCTTTACTTCAATCTCCATTATTCTGCTTTCTCTCATTTTATTTATTTATTCTTTCTTTATTTGTTTTTATCATCTGTTTGCTTGTTTCTCTTTACTTCAGTCTCCATTATTCTGCTTTCTCTAATTTTATTTATTTCTTTTTTCTTTATTTGTTTTCATCATCAGTTTGCTTGTTTCCCTCTACTTCAGTCTCCATTTTGTTGCTTTCTCTAATTTTATTTCTTTCTTCTTTCTTTATTTGTTTTCATCACTGTTTGCTTGTTTCCTTTACTTCAGTCTCCATTTTTCTGTTTTCTCTAATTTTATTTCTTTCTTCTTTCTTTATTTGTTTTCATCATCTGTTTGCTTGTTTCTCTTTACTTCAGTCTCCATTTTTCTTTTTCTCTAATTTTATTTCTTTCTTCTTTCTTTATTTGTTTTCATCATCTGTTTGCTTGTTTCTCTTTACTTCAGTCTCCATTTTTCTGTTTTCTCTAACTTTATTTCTTTCTTCTTTCTTTATTTGTTTTCATCATCTGTTTGCTTGTTTCTCTTTACTTCAGTCTCCATTTTTCTGTTTTCTCTAACTTTATTTCTATCTTCTTTCTTTATTTGTATTCATCATGTGCTTGCTTTTTTCTCTCTACTTCAGTCTCCATTTTTCTGTTTTCTCTAATTTTATTTCTTTCTTCTTTCTTTATTTGTTTTCATTATCTGTTTGCTTGTTTCTCTTAACTTCAGTCTCCATTTTTCTGTTTTCTCTAATTTTATTTATTTCTTCTTTCTTTTTTTGTTTTCATCATCTTTTTGCTTGTTTCTCTTTACTTCAGTCTCCATTTCTCTGTTTTCTCTAATTTTATTTCTTTTTTCTTTCTTTATTTGTTTTCATCATCTGTTTGCTTGTTTTTCTCTACTTCGGTCTCCATTTTTCTTTTTTCTCTAATTTTATTTTTTTCTTCTTTCTTTATTTGCTTTCTTCATCTCTTTGCTTGTTTCTCTTTACTTCAGTCTCCATTTCTATTTTTTCTCTAATTTTATTTATTTCTTCTTTATTTATATGTTTTCATCATTTGTTTGCTTGTTTCTCTCTACTTTAGTCTCGATTTTTCTGTTTTCTCTAAATTTTTTCTTTCTTCTTTCTCTATTAGTTTTCATCATTTGTTTGCTTGTTTCTCTTTACTTCAGTCTCCATTTTTCTATTTTCTCTAATTTTATTTATTTCTTCTTTCTTTATTTGTTTTCATCATCTGTTTGATTGTTTCTCTTTACTTCAGTCTCCATCTTTCTTTTTTCTCTAATTTTATTTATTTCTTATTTCTTTATATGTTTTCATCATCTGTTTGCTTGTTTCTCTCTACTTCAGTCTCCATTTTTCTGTTTTCTCTAAATTTTTTCTTTCTTCTTTCTTTATTTGTTTTCATCATGTGTTTGCTTGTTTCTCTTTACTTCAGTCTCCATTTTTCTTTTTTTCTAATTTTATTTATTTCTTCTTTCTTTATTTGTTTTCATCATGTGTTTGCTTGTTTCTCTTAACATCAGTCTCCATTTTTCTGTTTTCTCTAATTTTATTTCTTTCTTCTTTCTTTATTTGTTTTCATCATCTGTTTGCTTGTTTCTCTTAACTTCAGTCTCCATTTTTCTGTTTTCTCTAATTTTATTTCTTTGTTTTTTCTTTATTTGTATTCATCATCTGTTTGCTTGTTTCTCTTTACTTTAGTCTCCATTTTTCTGTTTTCTCTAATTTTATTTATTTCTTCTTTCTTTATTTGTTTTCTTCATCTCTTTCCTTGTTTCTCTTTCCTTAAGTCTCCATTTCTCTTTTTTCTCTAATTTTATTTCTTTATTCTTTCTTTATTTGTTTTCATCATCTGATTGCTTGTTTCTCTTAACTTCAGTCTCCATTTTTCTGTTTTCTCTTATTTTATTTCTTTCTTCTTTCTTTATTTGTTTTCTTCATCTCTTTGCTTCTTTCTCTTTACTTCAGTCTCCATTATTCTGCTTTCTCTCATTTTATTTATTTCTTCTTTCTTTATTTGTTTTCATCATTTGTTTGCTTGTTTCTCTTTACTTCAGTCTCCATTATTCTGCTTTCTCTAATTTTATTTATTTCTTCTTTCTTTATTTGTTTTCATCATCTGTTTGCTTGTTTCCCTCTACTTCAGTCTCCATTTTGCTGGTTTCTCTAATTTTATTTATTTCTTTTTTCTTTATTTGTTTTCATCATCTGTTTGCTTGTTTCCCTCTACTTCAGTCTCCATTTTGTTGCTTTCTCTAATTTTATTTCTTTCTTCTTTCTTTATTTGTTTTCATCATCTGTTTGCTTGTTTCTCTTTACTTCAGTCTCCATATTTCTTTTTTCTCTAATTTTATTTATTTCTTCTTTCTTTATTTGTTTTCATCATCTGTTTGCTTGTTTCTCTTAACTTCAGTCTCCATTTTTCTGTTTTCTCTAATTTTATTTCTTTATTCTTTCTTTATTTGTTTTCTTCATCTTTTTGCTTGTTTCTCTTTACTTCAGTCTCCATTTCTCTGTTTTCTCTTATTTTATTTCTTTCTTCTTTCTTTATTTGTTTTCATCATCTGTTTGCTTGTTTCTCTTTACTTTAGTCTCCATTTCTCTGTTTTCTCAAATTTTATTACTTTTTTCTTTCTTTATTTGTTTTCATCATTAGTTTGCTTGTTTTTCTCTACTTCAGTCTCCATTTTTCTTTTTTCTCTAATTTTATTTTTTTCTTCTTTTTTTATTCGTTTTCTTCATCTCTTTGCTTGTTTCTCTTTACTTCAGTCTCCATTTCTCTTTTTTCTCTAATTTTATTTCTTTCTTCTTTATTTATTTGTTTTCATCATTTGTTTGCTTGTTTCTCTCTACTTCAGTCTCGATTTTTCTGTTTTCTCTAAATTTATTCTTTCTTCTTTCTCTATTAGTTTTCATCATTTGTTTGCTTGTTTCTCTTTACTTCAGTCTCCATTTTTCTATTTTCTCTAATTTTATTTATTTCTTCTTTCTTTATTTGTTTTCATCATCTGTTTGATTGTTTCTCTTTACTTCAGTCTCCATCTTTCTTTTTTCTCTAATTTTATTTATTTCTTATTTCTTTATATGTTTTCATCATCTGTTTGCTTGTTTCTCTCTACTTCAGTCTCCATTTTTCTGTTTTCTCTAAATTTTTTCTTTCTTCTTTCTCTATTTGTTTTCATCATTTGTTTGCTTGTTTCTCTTTACTTCAGTCTCCATTTTTCTTTTTTCTCTAATTTTATTTATTTCTTCTTTCTTTATTTGTTTTCATCATGTGTTTGCTTGTTTCTCTTAACTTCAGTCTCCATTTTTCTGTTTTCTCTAATTTTATTTCTTTCTTCTTTCTTTATTTGTTTTCATCATCTGTTTGCTTGTTTCTCTTAACTTCAGTCTCCATATTTCTGTTTTCTCTAATTTTATTTCTTTGTTTTTTCTTTATTTGTTTTCATCATCTGTTTGCTTGTTTCTCTTTACTTTAGTCTCCATTTTTCTGTTTTCTCTAATTTTATTTATTTCTTCTTTCTTTATTTGTTTTCTTCATCTCTTTCCTTGTTTCTCTTTACTTCAGTCTCCATTTCTCTTTTTTCTCTAATTTTATTTCTTTATTCTTTCTTTATTTGTTTTCATCATCTGTTTGCTTGTATCTCTTAACTTTAGTCTCCATTTTTCTTTTTTCTCTAATTTTATTTATTTCTTTTTTTCTTTATTTGTTTTCATCATCTGTTTGCTTGTTTCTCTTTACTTCAGTCTCCGTTTTTCTTTTTTCTCTAATTTTATTTCTTTCTTCTTTCTTTATTTGTTTTCATCATTTTTTTGCTAGTTTTTCTTAACTTTAGTCTCCATTTTTCTGTTTTCTCTAGGTTTATATCTTTCTTCTTTCTTTATTTGTTTTCATCATCTGATTGCTTGTTTCTCTTAACTTCAGTCTCCATTTTTCTGTTTTCTCTAATTTTATTTCTTTCTTCTTTTTTTATTTGTTTTCTTCATCTCTTTGCTTCTTTCTCTTTACTTCAGTCTCCATTATTCTGCTTTCTCTCATTTTATTTATTTCTTCTTTCTTTATTTGTTTTCATCATCTGTTTGCTTGTTTCTCTTTACTTCAGTCTCCATTATTCTGCTTTCTCTAATTTTATTTATTTCTTCTTTCTTTATTTGTTTTCATCATCTGTTTGCTTGTTTCCCTCTACTTCAGTCTCCATTTTGCTGCTTTCTCTAATTTTATTTCTTTCTTCTTTCTTTATTTGTTTTCATCACGTGTTTGCTTGTTTCCCTTTACTTCAGTCTCCATTTTTCTGTTTTCTCTAATTTTATTTCTTTCTTCTTTCTTTATTTTTTTTCATCATCTCTTTGCTTGTTTCTCTAAACTTCAGTCTCCATTTTTCTGTTTTCTCTAGGTTTATATCTTTTTTCTTTCTTTGTTGGTTTTCATCATCTGATTGCTTGTTTCTCTTAACTTCAGTCTCCATTTTTTTGTTTTTTCTAATTTTGTTACTTTCTTCTTTCTTTATATGTTTTCATCATCTGTTTGCTTGTTTTTCTCTACTTCAGTCTCCATTTTTCGTTTTTTCTCTAATTTTATTTCTTTCTTCTTTCTTTATTTGTTTTCATCACCTGTTTGCTTGTTTCCCTTTACTTCAGTCTCAATTTTTCTGTTTTCTCTAATTTTATTTCTTTCTTCTTTCTTTATTTTTTTTCATCATCTCTTTGCTTGTTTTTCTTAACTTCAGTCTCCATTTTTGTAACAACCCGTCCCGTGGACCCCGCTAGCCTCACTGCTAGCCCACTAGCCTCACTGCTAGCCGCCCAAACGGACCCCAAGCTGGCCCTGCAGGGCATCGATCCTAACCCATCACTGTGGAAATCCACATCCACCAGTAGGTTATTGGTGTACCAGGCGTTCCTCGAACCCTGGTCCTCACCCTTTAACAACCTTCCCACAGGACAAGTTGCCACCAATTGATCTGCAGCTTACGGTTCTAGAATGGTTAAGTGAATGAGTTTGAGTTGTTTAGGAATTTAATTGGTGAAATTATTTTCCCGTTGATTGATGCATGATGTTGTGTGGTAGAATTGATTATGAGTAGTTAGTCAATTTGCATGTGGTATGGAGTCCTAGTATCATCCTCTTCGAGCCTTTAATGAGATTCCACGGTAAGATGTGTACTCTTTGTGCGGTTTTTGAATTGTGTGCTTAGCCTTCTGTTCTGGGTAGTGCAGATGGCTAGAGAGGGTGATGTTGGTCGCGGTCGTGGTCGTGGTCGTGGTCGTGGGCGTGGTCGTGGTCGTGGTCGGGGACGAGGTCAGGTTCCTGAGGCCAGTGTGAGTGTAGCCCAGAGCATGGCCAGTGAGGAGGTGGCAGAGTCACAGGTTCATCCTAGTGTGTCTGGAGACCAGGCTGGTTTGGGTGACGGTAGGGCGGATGGGCCCAGTGTCGGTCACGGTGTTGCCCCGGGTGTGGGGGTTGCAGCAGGAGGTGCTCCAGGCAGGGAGGATGTCTTGATAGACTTGCTAGCTCAGGTAGCTCAGGCTTTGCAGCGACTTCCAGCAGTTGTGCCGCCAGTGGTTGGTGGGCAGGATCCAGTAGTGCCGCCAGTGGTTGGTGGGCAGGATCCAGTAGTGCCGCCAGTGGGTGGTGGACAGGTTCCAGTGGTGCAGCCTGCAGCGGGTTTGCAGGCATGTGTGCAGCCGGGGGCCGAGGTAGTGGATGCTCAGTATGTGCGGATGATGGAGCAGCTGCGGCATGTGGGAGCAGGGTATTTCTCAGGAAGTACCGATAAGAGTGTAGCGGATGATGGAGAGAGAGGATGGAGGATATTTTCCTTTCGCTTAGGTGTCCCGACCGATACAGGGTGGATCTGGCAGTGTTTTACTTGTCAGGAGATGCTCGTGTGTGGTGGAGGTCAGTGACAGCACGGAGGGTGCAGCGGGGTATGTCTTGGGGAGATTTTGTGACGGAGTTTAACTCCAAGTATTTTCCTCGGGAGGCTCTTGATCGTATGGAGGCACGGTTCTTGGGGTTGACTCGGGGGACCGTACAGTGCGGGAGCTGGATGCAGAGTTCGGTCGGCTTGTGGGGTATGCAGGCCGGGCTTGGGAGCCGAGTCGGCTCAGGTGCGGAGGTTCTTGCTGGCTTTGCGAGATGATCTGAGGACTCGGTGCAAAGTGAGGAGCTATGCTACGAGAGCGGAGCTGGTTGAGGTTGCAGCGGGGATAGAGGATGACTTGAGGTCACAGTTGGTGGTGGTCAGTCCAACGGCTCAGACAGAGAAGACATTGGAGCAGGGCATACCAAGCAAGGATAGGCAGGCGGAGCCAAGGCGTAAGAGGAGGCGGGAAGAGACGACAATGGCAAACCAGGGTAGCCAGAGATGCTATGGGTGCGGGAGCACGGATCACACGTTGGCAAACTGTCCCAAGAAAGGTGACTTGCAGGAGTACCGTCGTTTGTGTTATCATTGTGGGGAGGAGGGGCATATCAGGCCTTTCTGTCCTAAGAGGAGGCAGATGATGGAGGTTGTGGCACAGCCGAAGGGAGGACCGGGTGACCATTCCGGCGCTTAGTTTTAGCTTTTGTTTTTTTGTCATTCTTTCATTTTGTATTTTCGTTTGGATTTGTAAACGATTATTGTATTGAGGTTTTAATAAAGGTTGGAGTTATTTTTTGAGTTGAGAATTGTGGAAAAACCACTGGAAAAGAATAGCACGGAAATTCTATAAATGGATGGTTTCCATAGATAGAAGGTTGCTATAAATGGAAAGTTTCCATAAATAGAAGGTTGCTAGAAATGGAAATTTTTATAGGAGTTAAAGCTTTTCTATTTTTTTGAAAAGTGTATGGAAATACCTTGAGGGTAGGGTGTTCCAGGGTGACCGGGTGGTGGTCATGGTGGTGTTCGGGATATGAGTTTTCGTGAGGGCGCAATGCTAAAAGAGGAAAGTTTCTAAAAATAGAAGTTTCCAGAAATGGAAAGTGTTGAGGTAGATCTAGTCGGGAGATACCCGTTGACATCGGACTTATTTGCTCAGGATTGTGTGGGCCCAACTCATGTGATACCGATAGCTCGATGGACTTTGTGGCCAGAGAGTGGGAGTGGTATGTTTGCTTCGGATGACGATCCGTGAGCGCGCTTTAGGGTGACGACCTTAGAGCGGGATTTTGAGACTCCCTGGATACCGTAGCTGTGAGCCGCGGCTCGGCAGTGAGCCGGTATGTCTCGAGGGTTGCGACCCGAGAGCGGGGGGAGTGGGCGTGTGAGACTCCCTGGATACCGTAGCTGTAGGCTGTGGCCTGGCAGTGAGCCGGTATGACTCAAAGGTTGCGACCTGAGAGCGGGGGGAGTGTGTGTGTGAGTGACTTCCTGGATGCTGTAGCTTAAGGCGGTTGGCCTGATAGCGAGCCGGCATGATTCGTTGGTTACGACCACGGACGGGGGAAGCACTGAGTTGTGAGAAAATAGTGTCTTTGATGTGAGTATATTGACTAGAGAGAGACCTCGTGGTTCAGTCGGAGGTGTGCGGGCTGTTGCGACAGTAGCACGGGAAACCTTTACTGACGGTGTTCAGTCTGGTCGGAGGACGTGCGGGCCGTGTTGACGGTGGCATGGAGGTCCTTGACGGATGGACGGTGTTGCAGGATTCGAGGACGAATCCTTATTGGTGGGGGAGAATTGTAACATCCGCGAACCAGATTTTGTGTTTTTGGAAGGAGTGTCGATCGACACCCTTGTGGCATCGACCGACACCCCTTTGTCTGGGTTCGTCGGGTTTGTTTTAATTCGCAATTCTGGTTTGGTTGGTTTGGTTTAGTTATCTAAACCGAGTATATAAGTGGAGAAGCGACAAATGAAGGGTTTTAGGGTGTGTGGTCGCCGTTTTCAGAGTTAGAGAGAGAGGAGAGAGTCTATTGTGGTGTGAAGGAGATTAAAGGAGAAAGATCAGAATCATTAGGGTTTGGGAGGAAGCAGTTTCGGCATGTCAAATCGTTCTCAAAGGTAATGAAATTTGGTAGGTTTATTCCCAAGTCTTTCATCGTCATTCGCCTTTTTATAGAAGTAGATTTGGATTTAAACTCGATGAGTTATTGGCAGTTTCGTGAGACACGTTTTCTCAGACGCGAGTTGGGACCATCGGGGATTGTAACTGAGATCGTGGTCTCGTGTGGTGCCTGATCGTGCTGGAATTTTGTGGGAAGCTTCGTGACGTCTAGGGGTAGCTTTTCACCGGAGCGATTTGATGGTTAACGGTTGGTTTTTATTTTAGGGTTTCGTCTTTGAGACTGTTCTTTTCTGATTTTTCTGTCCAGTTTTGTTATAAGTCGTTTTTGGTTGTGTGGCTTGTTGTAGGGCGTTTCTGGGCTGTTTCAGACGTTAGGAGGGTCTCAACTGGTTGTACTGATTGTTATAATCAGTTGATAAGGTGAGTGCATGACCAAGGCTTATCTAAGCCTGAGAATCCTTTGTTGTTCTTGCTTGATTGGTGGTGCTTTGTGATGTTGTTCTTGCTTGATTGGTTGTGTTAGTGGTGTTGTTCTTGCTTGTGGTGGTTGTGTTATGGTTCTTATAGGTTCCTGAAGGTTTTGGGTGAGGTTGGAACGGATTGGAGATGTTTGGAAACGGAGGTTCGTCGTTCGGATTCGTGCAGTTCGCGTCTGCGAAGGGAGTGTCGATCGACACCAGTTAGGTGTCGGTCGACACCATGTTTGGTCAGTGTCGATCGACACCTCTCTGGTGTCGGTCGACACAAAGTTGCTTGTTTTGTGATTTCCTGGTTTGTTTGTGTTTGGTTGTTATTTGTTAAGCATTGGTTTCTCAGTTGCTTGTGTGTATAGCCCAGTAGATGGGAGGATTGCCTAACTAAGTATTTGTGATAATACTTACGCATCTCAATTGTTGTTTTTGGTGTGCAGGTTTGTGTTGTGGAATCATGGCGATGATGAGGAGGATGATCTAGGGTCTCGTTTGTGTGTTGTTGGTCTTTGCTATATTGTTTATGTTGGAACCTTGGATAGAGATATGCTAGGTTGTTGGATAGAATGCTTAGGATTGGTATTGTATTGATGTTGTAATGGATATGTAGGGTTGGTATATTTCCGCTGTGTGTACTGGTTGTTGTTGATTGATGATTGGTATTGTGGTTGGTTGGTAATGTGTGTGTTGTTGGTTTAATTAAGTAGTATGGGATGCTTAATTTATATATTGTATTTGTTATTGTTATTAAAAAAAAAAAAAACGGGTCGGGTTGTTTATTTTTGATTTTTATTGTAACAACCCGTCCCGTGGACCCCACTAGCCTCACTGCTAGTCCGCTAGCCTCACTGCTAGCCGCCCAAACGGACCCCAAGCTGGCCCTGCAGGGCATCGATCCTAACCCATCACTGTGAAATGCAGATCAATTGGTGACAGCTTGTCCTGTGGGAAGGTTGTTAAAGGGTGGGGACCAGGGTTCGAGGACCGCCTGGCGCACCAATAACCTACTGGTGGATGTGGATTTCCACAGTGATGGGTTAGGATCGATGCCCTGCAGGGCCAGCTTGGGGTCCGTTTGGGCGGCTAGCAGTGAGGCTAGTGGGCTAGCAGTGAGGCTAGCGGGGTCCACGGGACGGGTTGTTACAATTTTTCTGTTTTCTCTAGGTTTATATCTTTTTTCTTTCTTTGTTGGTTTTCATCATCTGATTGCTTGTTTCTCTTAACTTCAATCTCCATTTTTTTGTTTTTTCTAATTTTATTACTTTCTTCTTTCTTTATATGTTTTCATCATCTGTTTGCTTGTTTTTCTCTACTTCAGTCTCCATTTTTCTTTTTTCTCTAATTTTATTTCTTTCTTCTTTCTTTCTTTGTTTTCATCATGTGTTTGCTTATTTCTCTTTATTTCAGTCTCCATTTATCTGTTTTCTCTAATTTTATTTCTTTCTTCTTTCTTTATATGTTTTCATCATCTCTTTGCTTGTTTCTCTTTACTTCAGTCTCAATTTTTCTGTTTTCTCTAATTTTATTTCTTTCTTCTTTCTTTATTTGTTTTCATCATCTCTTTGCTTGTTTTTCTTAACTTCAGTCTCCATTTTTCTGTTTTCTCTAGGTTTATATCTTTCTTCTTTCTTTATTTGTTTTCATCATCTGATTGCTTGTTTCTCTTAACTTCAGTCTCCATTTTTCTGTTTTCTCTAATTTTATTTCTTTCTTCTTTCTTTATTTGTTTTCATCATCTGTTTGCTTCTTTCTCTTTACTTCAGTCTCCATTATTCTGCTTTCTCTCATTTTATTTATTTCTTCTTTCTTTATTTGTTTTCATCATCTGTTTGCTTGTTTATCTTTACTTCAGTCTCCATTATTCTGCTTTCTCTAATTTTATTTATTTCTTCTTTCTTTATTTGTTTTCATCATCTGTTTGCTTGTTTCCCTCTACTTCAGTCTCCATTTTGCTGCTTTCTCTAATTTTATTTATTTCTTCTTTCTTTATTTGTTTTCATCACGTGTTTGCTTGTTTCCCTTTACTTCAGTCTCCATTTTTCTGTTTTCTCTAATTTTATTTCTTTCTTCTTTCTTTATTTTTTTTCATCATCTCTTTGCTTGTTTCTCTAAACTTCAGTCTCCATTTTTCTGTTTTCTCTAATTTTATTTCTTTCTTCTTTCTTTATTTGTTTTCATCATCTGTTTGCTTGTTTCTCTTAACTTCAGTCTCCATTTTTCTGTTTTCTCTAATTTTATTTCTTTATTCTTTCTTTATTTGTTTTCTTCATCTTTTTGCTTGTTTCTCTTTACTTCAGTCTCCATTTCTCTGTTTTCTCTAATTTTATTTCTTTCTTCTTTCTTTATTTGTTTTCATCATCTGTTTGCTTGTTTCTCTTTACTTCAGTCTCCGTTTTTATTTTTTCTCTAATTTTATTTCTTTCTTCTTTCTTTATTTGTTTTCATCATCTTTTTGCTTGTTTTTCTTAACTTTAGTCTCAATTTTTCTGTTTTCTCTAGGTTTATATCTTTCTTCTTTCTTTATTTGTTTTCATCATCTGATTGCTTGTTTCTCTTAACTTCAGTGTCCATTTTTCTGTTTTCTCTAATTTTATTTCTTTCTTCTTTCTTTATTTGTTTTCTTCATCTCTTTGCTTCTTTCTCTTTACTTCAGTCTCCATTATTCTGCTTTCTCTCATTTTATTTATTTCTTCTTTCTTTATTTGTTTTCATCATCTGTTTGCTTGTTTCTCTTTACTTGAGTCTCCATTATTCTGCTTTCTCTAATTTTATTTATTTCTTCTTTCTTTATTTGTTTTCATCATCTGTTTGCTTGTTTCCCTCTACTTCAGTCTCCATTTTGCTGCTTTCTCTAATTTTATTTCTTTCTTCTTTCTTTATTTGTTTTCATCACCTGTTTGCTTGTTTCCCTTTACTTCAGTCTCCATTTTTCTGTTTTCTCTAATTTTATTTCTTTCTTCTTTCTTTATTTGTTTTCATCATCTGTTTGCTTGTTTCTATTTACTTCAGTTTCCATTTTTCTTTTTTTCTCTAATTTTTTCCTTTCTTCTTTATTTATTTGTTTTCATCATCTGTTTGCTATTGTTTCTATTTACTTCAGTCTCTATTTTTCTTTTTTCTCTAATTTTTTTTCCTTTTTCTTTATTTGTTTTCATCATTTGTTTTCTTGTTTCTCTTAACTTCAGTCTCCATTTTTCTTTTCTCTAATTTTATTTTTTTCTTCTTTCTTTATTTGTTTTCATCATCTGTTTGCTTGTTTCTCTTTACTTCAGTCTCCATATTTCTTTTTTCTCTAATTTTATTTATTTCTTCTTTCTTTATTTGTTTTCATCATCTGTTTGCTTGTTTCTCTTTACTTCAGTCTCCATTTTTCTTTTTTCTCTAGTTTTATTTCTTTCTTCTTTCTTTCTTTGTTTTCATCATGTGTTTGCTTGTTTCTCTTTAATTCAGTCTCCATTTCTCTGTTTTCTCTAATTTTTTTTCTTTCTTCTTTCTTTATATGTTTTCATCATCTCTTTGCTTGTTTCTCTTTACTTCAGTCTCAATTTTTCTGTTTTCTCTAATTTTTTTTCTTTCTTCTTTCTTTATTTGTTTTCATCATCTCTTTGCTTGTTTTTCTTAACTTCAGTCTCCATTTTTCTGTTTTCTCTAGGTTTATATCTTTTTTCTTTCTTTATTGGTTTTCATCATCTGATTGCTTGTTTCTCTTAACTTCAGTCTCCATTTTTTGTTTTCTCTAATTTTATTTCTTTCTTCTTTCTTTATATGTTTTCATCATCTGTTTGCTTGTTTTTCTCTACTTCAGTCTCCATTTTTCTTTTTCTCTAATTTTATTTCTTTCTTCTTTCTTTCTTTGTTTTCATCATGTGTTTGCTTATTTCTCTTTATTTCAGTCTCCATTTCTCTGTTTTCTCTAATTTTATTTCTTTCTTCTTTCTTTATATGTTTTCATCATCTCTTTGTTTGTTTCTCTTTACTTCAGTCTCAATTTTTCTGTTTTCTCTAATTTTATTTCTTTCTTCTAGCAATATGACTTAAATTAAGGTGAATCTAAAAGAGATAAAAATGAAATCATAATCGCATATGCGCGGAATATTAACTAGTATTCAAAAATCAACCACTTTTGATCTGGGTCAATTGAGTAAGTAGAGTAAACCGTGAATTGTGCCGTTCAATTGAGTAAGTAGAGTAAACCGGGAAATGTACCGGAGTTCAATTGAGTAAGTAGTAAACCATGGAATTGAACCGGAGTTGGTGCTGGGTGAGGAGGGTCTATCGCAATCCGAAAATTTTTAGATCTAAAATCACTATCGTGGGGTTGATTTTGAGCAATTATAAAAGTATACGACTCTTTTTTCAGAAAAAGATAGATATATATCTAGATTTGTTTTTTAATTAAATTAATAATTTTTCCAAGCTTCGTCGTCTTCGTTTGATCTTCTTCGTTTACTCGCGTCTTCGTCACCTCTCTTTCTCTCTCTCTCTCTCTCAAACACGCTCCTTGAATTTAATAAATATCAAATCAATCATGTCCGAATCCAGCTTTACCCAATGTAAGCAATTTAATAATGCTAATTTAAAATCGAAAATTAAATAAAAATCTGTCCTTTTTTTCTTCTCTTGAGATTCTATTTTGTTTCCACTTCCAGAGAGAAAAGTGCATTATTTGAGATTTCCTGAGATCCTCGAAGCTGCATCTGGGGTAATATTCTGAATCTCATTCTGCTTTTGAACGATCTGTTTCTGTGTTATGTGTAAACAACTGTTTCACCTCGAGATGCTCAATCCTTTTGCTTCCAAGCTTTGATTTTTACTTCTTCTGTGGATAACTCTTGAGGTTTTAGCTTCTTTTTTTTTTTTTTTTTTGGATTCTTCTTGCATTTTGTTGATCTATGGAGATTAAAAAAAATCAGATTTACATTGCCTATCAAGATTCTTCATCAGTTTTTGGTTGCAGCTGAAAAAAAAAAAAATCACTCTTTTTCTTCTCTGTTTTGTAGGATAATGCGAGCTTGCTTGTACTCACATTGTAATAGGACTAGTGAGTTTGCATCTTTTTTATTGGTAGTAGCTATAAGCATTTCCCTGTGTGTTTTGTTTTGCTTATGCGTTATTGTAGATAAGAGATCAAGACGTTTTATATAGCTTTACTTATGTTCAATGTCCAGAATTGTCTTTCGGAATGGGTTCGAAGAATGTTGTTGACATGATAGAAACCGCCTCCAAGGTTCATTATTCTGGTTTCCATGTGAATGGGCACATGAATGGGTTGGAACCTGTATCAGTTAAGGATACCACTTCTGCATCAGATGATATCCAAAGACAGCCTTTTGTTATAGGTTAGTTCTGCTTTTTTTACAATGCTTTAATTTTTTTTGCTGAGTAATACTGGTTGTGGATAAAGAAAAGCTTGACGGATTGTGGCTTGCGTTTTAATGGTTAGGTGTTGCTGGAGGCGCAGCATCGGGAAAGACTACTGTTTGTGATATGATCATCCAGCAACTGCATGATCAGCGTGTTGTTCTTATTAACCTGGTAATTTTGTTTTCTTAGCTAAGTTTCATTATACAAAGTGATAACTGATAACCATCGTTCTTATCTGTGTTTTCAATGTATATGATGTGAACTGAATCCCACACAATATTACCTGCTAATAAACGTGTATATGACCTGAAGTTTAACATGGTTCAACCTTGTCACCATTGTTTAGATATTTTTGTCAGTGCATGTTTCTAATTCTCAAATACCTTTGCCGTCATGTTCAATCACAAATTGCTCTGACTAAATATCCAATGATAAATGCTTTGGCAGGACTCGTTCTATCATAATCTGACTGAAGAAGAACTTGCTAAAGTTCATGAATATAACTTTGACCATCCAGGTGAGAATACATTAGGGGTGTCGCTGCTTGATGTAATCTACTCTTGTCAATTCATATTGTCATCAGGAGTAAAACATCTTTCCTTGCTTCTTTGGAATTATAATTAACAACCATATTCGTCAGTGATATCTTAGTAATTGATATTTTCTCTTTTATCAAAGTAATTTTATCCTTGACAATACCTTACTAGTTGCTGGGAGTTATGAGCAAAAGTCTTATGTGTTACTCTTTGTCATCCTCCGTTAATTATTTTATCTTGGATTCTAATGAATTATTCATGTTTCTGTAGACGCATTTGACACAGAGCATTTGTTGTCCTGTATGGAGAAATTGAGGCAAGGGCAAGCTGTAGATATTCCAAAATATGATTTCAAAACTTACAGGAGCAGTGTTTTTAGAAGGGTATCAATCTTCCCTCTCAGCATCGCTCATAATCATATTGTTCATTGATGCTTATGAACTTGAGACGCCTTTTTCATTGTTTTACTGCCTCTTTATGTAACAAATATCTTAGATGTCATTACTGGCTTTTATCTGGTTCAAAATCTAACAGGACATATATAGTTTTCCTATCTAATGCTTTGATTTTGAACTATATTTTGCAGGTAAATCCTACGGATGTAATCATCCTTGAAGGGATACTTATATTCCATGATCCACGTGTCAGAAAATTGATGAACATGAAGATTTTTGTATGCACAGGTAATTTGTTACCTCTTCCCATACTGTAAACTCTTGTTTCTACAACATTCCATTCCCTTTTTTGTAGTTTTACTTGGATTTTTCCTGCTAGTAAGATCTCGCATGAAGGAACAACTTCATACGCTTTAAGAAATGTTCTAAATTTGTTAGATTAGCAGCTCAGCAGTTTGACTTTGCAATTTTTCCTGCGTAGATGCTGACGTTCGTTTGGCAAGAAGGATAAAAAGAGATACTGTCCAGAATGGTAGGGATATCGGCACAGTACTTGACCAGGTTAGCTCGTGTTAGTATTGTTACTGCATATATTATTTTCAAGAACAACAAGAAATAGCTTACCACTTGCATTGCGAATATCCCATTGCTCTGATCCGCATGTTTTTCGCCCTTATTAGTTTAAAGTTTCCAAATGTATATGTTTTCTGCCTATATCTTATATGATGTCAACCTATTGATGCAGTATTCAAAGTTTGTGAAGCCTGCTTTTGATGACTTCATTCTTCCGACGAAGAAATATGCAGATATTATTATCCCCCGTGGTGGGGATAATCACGTAGCTATTGACTTAATTGTGCAACATATTTGCACTAAGCTGGGTCAACATGATCTCTGTAAAATATATCCTAATCTCTATGTTATACACTCGACATTTCAGGTATCGCATCTAACTAGTAACATTCGTTTAACTACCAAACAATACTTCTGTTTGCCACAAAATTTTGCTTTTTCTTGCAGATAAGAGGGATGCACACCCTTATACGAGATTCTCAGACAACCAAACATGATTTTGTCTTCTATGCTGATCGATTGATTCGGCTGGTAGGTTTATTAAAGCTCATTCAAAAGGTTGAGTAAATATTTCTGTCATTGGTTGAAACTTTTTTCTACATTTATCAGGTTGTAGAACATGGTCTTGGACATCTGCCTTTTACTGAAATGCAAGTTATTACTCCTACAGGTAAGCTTTTGTTTTGCAATGTTGTTCGTGAATTCACAAGAATATAATGTAGATCAGTAAATGTAGTGGTTGAACACGATGACTATAGATCATAGATAACCCGGTTACCTGTCTCAGGATGTGTGTATTCTGGTGTGGATTTCTGTAAACGATTATGTGGTGTCTCTGTGATTAGGAGGTACTTTTCTATATCCTAGCTTTAGTTTATTCAAGAGGAACTTCCGCATTCGTGCATTTCCCACTCTCTTACAAATGTGATGGTGTTTGGAAATAATACTATAGTGGTGAGAGCATGGAGAATGCGTTGCGAGCATGTTGCAAAGGTATCAAGATTGGGAAAATCCTAATCCACAGAGAAGGCGACAATGGTCAACAGGTAAATGATTCACTCCAATTTAAGTTTAGTTGTTCTATTTCATCACTGTTTGATGTCTAAATCACTACTCTGCAGCTTGTCTATGAGAAATTGCCAAACGATATCTCCGAGAGACACGTCCTATTGTTGGATCCTATTCTTGGTACAGGTAATTGACCCGTCTTTCTTCCTCTGTTTTACCAAAAACACATTATTTCCTTTATTCTCTTTATTCTAGACTTCTAGTGCACATTGTTAGCCAATTCAACACACTTGAAGTGCTTAGTGACACTGACTGAGATTGAACATCTTTTCAGGAAACTCAGCGGTTCAAGCTATCAAGCTCCTTATCAGCAAGGGTGTACCCGAGGGAAACATCATATTTCTAAACCTTATCTCAGTAAGCTAAAACAGATCCTTTTTCATATCATCTAACACCCCTTGTGATTACAAAATATTATCCACAAGAATGCAGCTAGATTGAGATTTTTTATTTCTTTGTTTAATCAGGCACCTCAAGGTGTTCATGTGGTCTGCCAAAAATTTCCAAGAATAAAGATAGTGACATCAGAAATCGAAAATGGATTAAATGAAGAGTTTCGTGTTATTCCTGGTATGGGCGAGTTTGGGGACAGATATTTTGGCACAGACGATGACTAGGCCATTGTAGTCCTGCAGCATTAGTTGTCCCTGCCATCTCCTGCAGTGCAGTTTATTGATGTATTCACCGTCCTATCCACTACAACGGCTACACAAACTATCAAAGGAATCACCTTTATCTCTGTTGGTTTTCCCGTTTAAACCCTCTCAAGTTTTTGGGAACAGTTTTGATGTACTTATAAATGCCCGAATGAGGGGTTGATGCGATTCGGTGTACCATAGATAATTATCCTTGGAACTCTTGATACTACTATATCTGCAAATCTTGTGTACCATATATAAATATCATTGGAACTCTTGATACTACTCCATAAGCGTAATACATCATTTGGCTTCTCTGTCCAAAAAAAACTCTTGATTGTGTTTGTAAATTCGGATGCACAAACACATGTGGTTGAAATGTGAGAGAGGACTATTCAGATCACTGTTCTCTTTCTCTCTTCTCCACATATCCAAGACTTTGAGGATAAAGCTGGTATCGTTTGGTAGTGTCCGAGCAATCACTCATTTTCTTCCCGGTCCTCTTCAGCAAGAACTTATCTCTCGCACTCAAAAAGCGACCATGTCTGCTTTTGTCGGCAAATACGCAGGTACGTTCATTTATCATGCACTCTTCTCGTTTAACTACCTCTTCATGTTCCAGTATCTTCAGTTAGATTATCCATTCTATGTGCTTTCTGAGTTTAGATGAGCTTATCAAGACTGCCAAGTACATTGCAACACCGGGAAAGGGCATTTTGGCCGCAGATGAGAGCACTGAAACCATAGGGAAACGATTCGCCAACATCAATGTTGAGAACACTGAGTCCAATCGTCAAGCTTACCGTGAGCTCCTCTTCACTTCCCCTGGCAGTTACCCTTGCCTGTCTGGTGTTATACTATTCGAGGAAACCCTCTATCAGAAAACCTGTGATGGCAAACCCTTCGTGGATGTCCTCATGGTCTGTCCCAGGAAAAGCAAACTCCAGCTCTAGTCTTACCATTGGGTTCAAGAATGACTCAAATGGAACTTACGGTTTCAATTTGGATTCTGTTTCTTTTTTGGTATCAGGAGAATGGTGTTATCCCCGGAATCAAAGTGGACAAGGGTTTGGTTGATCTAGCAGGGACCAACGGCGAGACCACTGCTCAGGGTCTAGACTCGCTTGGTGCACGTTGCCAGGAGTATTACAAGGCAGGAGCCCGGTTTGCTAAATGGCGTGCATTCTTCAACATTGGGGCCACCGAGCCAAGCGAGCTCTCGTTCCAAGAAAACGTTAAGGGGCTAGCCCGCTATGCCATTATCTGCCAGGAGAACGGACTTGTCCCGATCGTCGAGCCAGAAGTGCTGACCCGTGGGAGCCACGACATCAAGAAATGTGCGGAAGTTACCGAGAGGGTTCTTGCTGCCATGTACAAGGCCTTGAACGACCACCATGTCCTCCTCGAGGGAACTCTGCTTAAACCTAACATGGTCACTCCCGGCACCGACAGCCCAAAGGTAAGGTGTGGGGAATCCGATTTCTTAGGTTTTATTTATCGAAACTGAAACCACAATAATATGGTTTAGATTGGTTTGATGCAATTTTATTTATTTACATGCCTACTCCTTAGGGAACCACAATCAAATGAATCACAGAGACATATAAATATTTCGAAATGCAACGTTCATTTGCTAGAAAACGCTAAAATTGTACATCTAACAGGTTGCACCGGAAGTAGTGGCGGAATACACGGTGACTACTCTCCGCCGTACAGTACCACCAGCTGTTCCGGGAGTCGTGTTCCTCTCAGGCATACAGCGGGAAGAGCAAGCTACACTAAACCTAAACGCAATGAACAAGCTTGATGTGTTGAAGCCATGGACGCTCACTTTCTCTTTTGGTGGAGCACTCCAGCAAAGCGCTCTCAAGGCTTGGGCCGGTAAGACCGAGAACGTAGCGAAAGCTCAGGCCAAGTTCCTGGTCAGGTGCAAGGCTAACTCGGACGCTACCCTTGGGAAATACACCGGCGGGGCTTCTGGTAACTTGGCCGCCTCTGAGAGCTTGGGTGAGATCATAGGTTACAGGTACTAGGACTGTTTGAGAACGGGTGTTCTCCTTTGATGCGGTTTGAGTATATGATGTAACACATCCTTTTCGTATCACACAAGCTTCTAAAATTCTCTGTTTTCATTTTGTTATTCTCAGTTTCTATATTCTTGTTGATTTTTCTTTAATGCTTGCTTCTAGACCTCTAAAGCTTGTAAAGAGGATCATCCTGTATTGAATTAATAAAGAGTTGTTATCTTAACTAGAATTTCATTCTCAAGGTTTATACATTTTCTAAATTATTTTATGGCATTCATTCCTTTAAAAGCCAAATTCTTCTAAATCTTGATTTAACAAAAGATTTTTGGAATGATGAATATAATAGCAATCCAAATAAATGTCACCAAAAGTTGTGTGTTTTCAATCGTACCTTTTGGATAATTTCCAAAAAAAACTGTAAAAAAATTAATTGTGTGTTTTACAGAAAGTTACAATTGTTCATTGTAACAGTATTTTTGTAAAGTTGCAACTGTTCATTGTAGAGTTGTGTTTAATATTCGTATCTTTTAAAATCTATACATATTTGTCTGTTTGAATTGTTTTCATTTTTTTACCATGACACAAAATAATATAAATTTTCAATCTCTAAACGTTTTTTACAGCTTTCTAAATTATTCTCTAGCATTCTTTCTTTCAAAAGTAAAGAAATTACTCCAATTTTTGATTTAACAAAAGATTTTTGGAATGATGAATCTAATTTACAACTTTTAGTTAATTTTAAATATAAAAATTTAATGAAAATACCTGGATTTTTTTTTTCAAGAGTTAGATGGATTATATTGTGAGTTTTTGAATTTGACTTTTCAATATGGTAATAAAGATGCTTTCTATGTAAAACAGTTTATATGGGTTATTAAGTATAAATATAATTAAAAGCAGACACAACAATTGCGATTTTTCGTAGCACCTTTTCGTAATTTTTTTTTGTTTTTATTTGTTTTTGTGAAAGAAAATAATTGAAACGATTATATCTATTCATTGTAGAGTTGTGTCTTTTTACTATATTTTATTTATATTTTTTCATCACAACTTCTCATTTTAATAGGTGTGTCTATTTAAATAGTAATGTTTTTTGAACTCTCTTTATATTTGTCTCTTCATTAGTAACTAACAAGTTCGTTGGAACAAATTTTTTATTTTCTGTTGAATCTAAATAATTGAATGTTAATATCTAATATTCAACATTATTTTATAATCTAACTAAAATTTTAGAAATTGTTATAGTAATAGAGAAATTTGATACAACTTAATATAAAATTTACATTTGCATCTATTTATCGTAACTTTTCTTTTAAAATAGTTTAATAATTAAAAATAATAATAACAATATGAATAAATGCGAACAACAGTTGCAAATTTTCGTAATATTTTTTTGTAAAAATATTGTTTTTATTTGTTTTTTTTAACTCAGACAATTGTATCTGTTCATTGTAGAGTTGTGTCTTTTCACTATATTTCATATTTTTCATCGCAACTTTTTGTTCTAATAGGTGTGTATGTTTAATTAGTTATGTCTTTTGAACTTTCTATATATTTGTCTCTTCATCAATAACTAACAAATGATTATTCGTTAAAACAAATTTTCCGTTTTAGGTTGAATATATGTAATTTGGATATTAATATCTAATATTCAACGTTATTCTATAATCTAAATAAAATTTTAGAAATTATTATAGCAATATAGAAATTTAATAAAACTTAATATAGAATTTACAGTTGCATCTATTTATCGTAATTTTCATTAAAAACTATTTTTATTTATTTTATTTTGTTTTTAAAAGTTGTGTATTTTAATTTTAATTTATCGTTGACACAGTTTCACTCACTATTAAATATATTATAAATTATAATTATTTAATATAAAATTATAGTTACTCATTACAACCATTAGTTCAATATTCTTAATTAGGACTACTTTGTCATAATGATTTTTTAATTGTAACTCTTTACCATAATTTTTCATAAAATATCTTATATATTTATAATACTTTAAACAATGTTATTTTGCAAAGTTGCGTCTATTATACATAATATTTTTTGTTATAAGTTTTCATTTTGATGGTTGTGTTTTTAGTAACAGTTTATGTTTAATGTTTATGTATTCAAATTATTCTATTACATTCAAATGATTTTATAATGTATAATTTTAAATTTTAAATTTTATTTATTTTTTTTTCTAAAATATTTCCCCCGTGACATCGCGGGGGATCTGAGTCCTAGTCTATATAATAATAACAAACTGAATAAATGCAACTAACAGTTGTGTTCTTTCAATCTTAATTTTTGGATATTTTCTGAAAAGTCGCGATGGATCATTAAAACGATTATTTATGAAAAGTTACAACTGTTCACTGTAAAGTTGTGTTGATTGGAACCTTTGTATCTTTTTATATATATATTTGTCTGTTTGAACTGTTTTCATTTTTTTGCCATGATACAAAATCAACTAAAATTTCAATTTCAACGGTTTATTTATTTTTCTTAATTATTTTCTAGCATTCATTTTTTTTAAATCAAGAAATTCCTCTAATTATTGATTTAACAAAAGATTTTTGGAATGGTGAATCTATCTCGAATAAATGCCACTAAAAGTTGTGTTTTTTCAATCGTACTTTTTGGATAATTTTCTAAAAAAATGTGTTGGAAAAATTAAATTGTGTGTTTTACACAAAGTTACGATTGTCCATTGTAACTGTTTTTTTTGTAAAGTTGCAACTGTTCATTGTAGAGTTGTGTCTATTCGAATATTTGTATCTTTTGAAATCTATAAATTTGTCTGTTTGAACTGTTTTTATTTCTTTTACCATGACACAAAATAATATAAAATTCCAATCTCAACGGTTTTTACAGCTCTCTAAATTATTTTATAGCATTCATTCTTTTAAAAGTAAGAAATTCCTCCAAGTCTTGATTTAACAAAAGATTTTTGGAATGATGAATCTAATTTATAACTTTTAGTTAGTTATATATATATATAATTAATGAAAACACATATATATAATAGGAATCCGAATAAATGCCACCAAAAATTGTGTTTTTTCAATCATACTTTTTGGATAATTTTCCAGAAAAATCTGCAGAAAATTTAAATTGTGTGTTTTACACAAAGTTGCGATTGTTCATTGTAACAATTTTTTTTAAAAGTTACAACTGTTTATTGTAGAGTTGTGTCTATTCAAATATTTGTATCTTTTGAAATCTATATATATTTGTCTGTTTGAACTGTTTCCATTTTTTTTTGCCATAACACCAAATAATATAAAATTTCAATCTCAATGGTTTTTACAGCTCTCTAAATTATTCTATAGCATTCATTTTTTTAAAAGTAAAGATATTTCCTCCAATTCTTGTTTTAACAAAAGATTTTTGGAAAGATGAATCTAATTTACAACTTTTAGTTAATTTTATACATAGAGTCTTTTTCCAAGAGTTAGATGGATTATATAATGAGCTTTTGGATTTGACTTTTGAATATAGTAATAAAGATGTCTTCTATTTAAAAGCAGTGTATATGAGTTTGTAGGTATAATCAAGTGCAGACACAACAATTGAGATTTTTCGTAGTACTTTTTCGTAAAAAAAATGTTTTTATTTGTTTTTTCTTTATTCAAACGGTTGTATAAGTTCATTGTAGAGTTGTGTCTTTCCACTATATTTTATTTTTATTTTTTTCATCACAACTTTTCGTTCTAATAGGTGTGTTTATTTAAATAGTCATGCTTTTGAACTCTCTTTTTTTTTTGTCTCTTCATCACTAACTAACAAGTTCGTTGAAACAAATTTTCCATTTTATGTGGAGTCTAGATAATTGAATATATTCTATAATCTAACTAAAATTTTAGAAATGATTATAGCAATAGAGAAATTTTATACAACTTAATATTAAATTTACAGTTGTGACTATTTATCTTAAATTTCCATTAAAAATATATTTTAATATTTAAAAATAATAATAACAATCTGAATAAATGAGAACAACAGTTGCGATTTTTCGAAGTACTTTTTTGTAAAAAAATTGGTTTTATTTGTTCTTTTTAAAAACTCAAACAGTTCTATTTGTTCATTTTATAGTTGTTTCTTTTCACTATATTTTATTCATATTTTTTCATCACAATTTTTGTTCTAATAGGTGTGTCTATTTAAATAGTCATATCTTTTGAACTCTCTATATATTTGTCTCTTCATCAATAACTAACAAATCATTGTTTGTTGAAACAAATTTTTCATTTAATGTTAAATATAAATAATTTGAATATTTTTTTTATATCTAATATTCAATGTTATTCTACATCTAACTAAAATTTTAGAAATGATTATAGTAATATAGAAATTTAATAAAACTTAATATAGAATTTACAGTTGCGTCTATTTATCGTAACTTTTTGTGAAAAACTATTTTAATATTTAAGGTTTATTTTATTTTGTACTTAAGAGTTGTGTATTTTAATTTTAATTTTGCAATGATACTGTTTCACTCATTATTTAATATTTTTTAATTATAATTATTTAATAGAAAATTACATTACTCATTATAACCATTAATTAGTTAAATTTTCAGTAAGGATCACTTTGTCATAATGATTTTTTAAATGTAGCTCTTTACCATAATTCTTCATAAAAATATCTTATCTTTATATAATTTTAAACTATATGTTTTGCAAAGTTGCGTCTATTCTACATAATATTTTTTGTTATAAGTTTTCATTTTGATGATTGTGTTTTTATTAACAGTTTATGTATTCAAACTATTATATTACATTCAAATAATTTCACAATGTATAATTTTAAATTTTAAATTTATTTTTTTTTTCTAAAATACTTCCCGCGACATCGCAGGGGGTCTAAGTCCTAGTTATATTAACGGCTGACTTTATTTTAGCCTTAAGTAGTTCTTTGATTTTGAATATATATATTTTTTTAAAATTCGCATGTAATAAAGGTCTCTGTTTAAGGGGCAACTGAACTCTCCACTTTTGGATTAAAAAAACCTTTAAATGTGTTAATCAAGTCTGCTGCTCATGTGTGGTCTTTCTTTGGTTTACCTTTTTAAAATTAGAAAACGATGTCGCGGGGGAAATATTTCAAAAAAAGTTAAATTAATTTCAAATTTGGAATTATATATTATAAAATTATTTGAAAATATATGCTAAATAACAAAATTAAAATTTATCCCAAAAGAAGAAAATAATAAGTAGGGCTAAAACTTTATAAATGTTAAATATCTATAACCGTGGGTTTAAAAAACACAACCATCAAAATAAAAACTTATAATAAAAAAAATAATATTGGTGAAAAGACACAATTCTTGTTAAAAAAAATATTAAATAAAAAATTATAATGAATCGAGGCAACTCTACCTATAATTTGTACGTATATAAGATATTGTATGAAAAATTATTGTAAGAAGTAACAAGCATCGTAATAGTTATTAATATTTATATTACTCATAAGAAAATATTATGACGAAGTGATCCTAAGTGAGAATATCAAACGAACGATTATAATAAGTGAATACAATTTTGATAAAATAATTTTAAAAATAAAATAAATTTCATCAGTGAAAATTTATCAATTAATAATTATAATAAAAATAGAAAATTTCTAAAAATAAAAGATGAAATAGTTAAATCTTAAAAAACACATGTTTTACCAAAAGTTATAATAAATAAACGCAACTGTACATTACATAACTAAAGTTGAATTTTTTTTATTACTATAATCATTTATAAAATCTTTAGTTAGATTATAGAATAATTTTGAATATTGAATATTAAAATTCATGTTATTTAGATTCAGCATGAAACAAAAAATTTGTGTCATCGAATAATGATTCATTGATTTGTTAGTTATCTAAGAAGAAACATATATATAGTTCAAAAGACAAAAACATTTAGATAAACATAACTATTGGAATGAAAAGTTGTAAATAAGATATGATAAAAAGACATAATTGTACAATGAACAAAAACAACCATCTGATTTTCCTTTACACAAATGTACAATGAACATATACAACCGTTTAATAACAAAAATGTACGACAAAAAAAAGGCAATTGTTACTGGTATTTATTCAGATTGATTTTCTTATATAGACTTTTATTGTAAAAGACGCAACTTTACAATAAATAGACGCAACCATATGTTTTTTTTAAAGAATAAATATATTTTATAGTTTTTAATGGTAAAATACACAACTCTACATTGAACAGACGCAAATGTATGATTTTTTAGAAACAAAAATATATAAAAAAAAAGTTTAACGAAAAGGTCTGATATGTCTATATTTTGTCTCTGCTAAGCATGTTTTTGTCACGCATCTAGTTAGGATAACTAATTGTTTTGCATGAATTTCTACTCTCTTTTGTACACTTTTCATATTTAGGTAGTTCTTGCATTATTTTCGCATACATCGTGCATTTTGGAGTATTTCAGGTATTTTGGAGACTTTGGAGTCAGGCTGTCTCGAGTCGCGCCATCATTCCATCATCACACATCCGCTTGGGTCACGCCATCATTCCATCGTCACACATCCGATCGAGTCGCGCTGTCATGCCGATCGAGTCGCGCTGTCGTGCCGATCGAGTCGCCGTTCGAGTCGTCCTTCGAGCCACCGGTCGGGGGATTCAGCTTTCGACGTCTTCATCAAAGTTGTAGAAAATTGAGTCATCTTTCCAATGCCGTTTATTTCAAGCCAATCGGAGGTGTGGTTCAAAAGTTATCATCGTTTTAGTGGAAGCGTATACATCCAGCTCGAGTCGCCACCCGTCGACTCGACCCTCCAGCTCGAGTCGCCACCCGTCGACTCGACCCTCCAGCTCGAGCCGCTGTCCGTCGACTCGATCCTCCTCCACTCGAGCCAACACCATCACCCACTCGAGCCACTACTCGTTCGCACATGTCAGAAGACGTTCCGTCTACGTTTCAGAGATTCCCAAACCGACACTTCATCTTGTCGTTTTAAGTTTTAGGGATTTACATGTTTTTACTATAAATACGTTTTGTTAAGTCTTGGCGGAGGGGATCTTAGTTTTTATCTCGTTTTTATTTTGTAAGGTTTCCCTAGCCACCAAGAACCGTTCTCGACCTTGTATCCGTAACTTTTGATTCATTGAGTATTTGCATTTGATTCCTTCTACAAAGTTGTTAATCTTATTTTTATCTATCTTATTATGCTTGATTCAATGATTTCTGTGTTTGCATCCTTGACTATGATTTTCGGATCTGAGTAGTGTGGTAGTTCCTGAGGATGGGATAGATTAGGTGGAGGATCTTAGGATGTAGAGTGTTTAAGCTTTGATTGTAAATTCCCTTCGGACTAGTTAGAATTACTTGTTTCTCTCTCAATTGGAACTAGGTTCGAGACATTTCCGCACCCAAAAGGTGTTTGATGAAATGTCGACCAACTAGTGCCGAGACTTACGTTCCTAGCCTAAGAGATTAGTTGTTTAGGATGTTTGTTGACGCGAATGAACTTGTCTGTCATGCCTGCTCGACCACGTTTCACTAGCGAGAGCTAGGTATGGAAGTGGTTGCGTCTGAGTAGCTTTTGCCAAGAGATTGGATTAGCTAAGTTGTGATGTTCATTGTTTAGGGATACTTTGCTTATGGTATGTTGAACACTCTTTAGACTAGGATACTCCACCGACATCAATTACCCCATCCTTAGGACTTCTTTCTTTCTGATTTTTATTACATTCCTAGAACTGTTTCGTTTGTTCATGCTTAGAATCGTTTGCGTTTTTATTCACTTTCGCTTCTTGTCATGCATTCTTGTTTCTAGTTCTGTGACTCATTTCCATTTCGCATTTTGATCATTCTAGGACTGTTAGATAAAAACACTCTTTGAATTGGCTTAACTTGTGATTCCTTGATTGCATCTTGATTGCTAGCAACATCCCATTTGGATTGACACCTTAAATACTACAACACTTAAGGTTAATTGAACCTGCTAGGAGACACAAAAATCCTAGTATCAAGGTCCTCCTTATATATTGAAGTGACGAATCAGAATCATTGCTTTTTTTTTTCAGCAAAAGAAATTTATTTAGAATCATTGCTTTTCTTTTAACAGTTGAAATTTTAACTGAAAATGGATACCATTTAAAACGTATCACGTTTACTACAATTAAAGCGTCCAACACTAATGAAAAATATACAAGATAATCATATAGCTTGAGAATATATTTTCAGATCTGGACGTTGTAGTAATGTTAGTGCAACATCCAAATTCTGATGTATGCAACCATATAAACTGCTTTTAAGTCCAAAAATTCACTATATAATCCATCTAACTCTTGAAAAAAACTATAGATATTTTCATTAAATTTTTATATTTGAAATTAACTAAAAGTTGTAAATTAGATTTATCATTCTAATTTTTTTTGTTAAATCAAAAATTGGAGTAATTTCTTTACTTTTAAAAAAATAAATGCTAGAGAATAATTTAGAAAGCTGTAAAAAAGGTTGAGATTGAAATTTTATATTATTTTGTGTCATGGCAAAAAAATGAAAACAGTTCAAACAGACAAATATATATAGATTTCAAAAGCTACGAATATTCGAATAAACACAACTTTACAATGAACAGTTGCAATTTTAACAATCGCAACTTTTCGTAATACATACAATTAAACTTTTTTACTGATTTATTTGGAAATTTTTTCAAAAGGTACGATTGAAGAAACACAACTTTTGGTGGCATTTATTCATATTGCTATTATATATAGATTAACAACACAATAATATAAATTGAATTAATAAAGGAATAGTCTTAGGAAAATATCTTATATAATATGAGAAAGTTTTTCTCAACTTTTGCTAAGGACATGACATTTGGCATGTTGTCTATCTAACACCTGTCTTTTTTATTGGACTTAATAACTAAATTCATTTGTATTTTGGACCTAAATAGCAAGAAGCCCATAAAACATCTTTTTCACTTCTTCAATAGGAACAAGTTGTAGGCTAGACCCCTTCTGATCTAAAACCACCATTTTTCAGTTTATGATTTCATCATAGGAAAAAAACTAATTATAGTTTATTTTGAAATTATAAATATGGGTTTCAATCTAATGTATGATTCAGGGGAAAAAACGGATTCTAAATTATGTATAAAATTTATTTCTAGGTTTCAATCTTATAAATGATTCGTGGGCAAGAAATAATTCTAGATTATGTTAGACAGTTGGATGTTTAATTATGTGTTGTCAAATTCTCTTATAAATTCACACATTTTTGGCTCAAATTTTAAATTATGGATTTCCATTTATGCTTAGTTTATAGCTTTTGATCTTATATAATTTAATGGTTGGATGTTTTGCGTAAGTAATTTGATAATTACTTAATCATTCATTCTCCATTAGATCTTTCTAGGGGTGTCATTCATTCATTTATTCTCCAGCCCGGTATGAAACCCGTAAAGCCCGCATATGTTTGAGTTTGTTCCGGCCCGACCCGAAATATTTCCGAGCCTATATTTCAAAGCCTGGGCCCCGCCTTAACAGAGCTTTTCGGGCATTCTGGACTTATCTTACAGATCAAAATTTTAAACTTATAAGTCTTGGAAACAATGTTTAAAGGTGCAGTATAAAACCATTCAATCGAAATTTAAATAATTCATCTATATTCAATAAAACCAACTTAATTTAAAATAAAAAATTTATACTTTAACCAAATAAAAGAATATATAATTCGTATAAAATATCACAAATATGAAAATTTTAAAAGTATTAAATAAAGTTATTAAGTAAATATGAAAACTATAATTAGAGTTTTAAACTTTATTTACAAAAACATCATTAATCAAATATTGGAATCAAACAAAACTATTAACAATAAAATATAAATATATTTGTTTCAAGCTGGTCAGAGTCCTATCGGGTTAAGCCAAAAAACTCTATAGCCCGAGCCCCATTTTTTAAGATATATATATTTAAGACCGAGCCTGACATTTTTCAGGACAGGGCTGGGCCAGTCCACGGATTTTGGCCCTAATTGACATGCTTAGATCTTACCAATTTCTTTTCTATAAAAGAAAAATTCATTCCGTTTTCCATAAAATTAGAATTCAATCCCTAATTACTCTCCTTTTAAAATAATTTTCCACTTATTATTATTTAATTTCAGTCATTATGTTCCTTATAAAGAATCATATTATTTTTATATATCTTTTCAAATTTTGATAGGTATTCTTGAATAATTTTTTTTTTTTTTTTTTGCAGCTTATCATGTTGGTTGTTCACATTAATATTACATAGAAAAAAATTATGTGAAAATGTTTGAAAATTTTATTTATTCATTAGAGTGTTTATGTATTGGTTTCGTACTCTCCATGGACCGGTCCGACAATTTTGGATGCCATACGCCAATATTTTTTAAAAACTCATTTTTATTATTGTAAACAAAATTATAAAAGTAGTAATAGAAAAAACTTATTTTCAATATTTCCATATTGTAGTTCATTTTTTGATTGCTCACATTTTTCTCTCTTTTCAATGTTTTCATATTCATTTAAAAAGTTATACAAAAATAAACATTATATTACCAAATAACTCATTATTCTTCTAAAAGTTTTCGAATATGGAAATTTTTTTATTAGAGTTTCAAATATGTTTTCTAAATTAAATTTTACTTTAAACCTCATTAACAAGAAGTTCAATTAAAATTTATCTAATGCTCATTCACCAACAATTCAAAAGATGAGATAATATATACATAAACCTAATAACACTTCATCTGTATATTGAGTATATCTACATAAATAATATATTGCTTTCCTATATAAAACTTGAATTCCTAAATTTTTTAGAACTTATAAAAAAATCTAATAATAACATGACTTATAATTTTTATTTTTTCTCCATAAAAGACCTAAAACTTTTGGCCTAATATATGCCCCCCAAAAAAATTGATGCTTTAAAACCATAAATACTCTACTATGCAATCAAAAAAAATTTCATATGTTGAAATACTCTAATACTATATATCAAAAAGAAACTCAAGTAACACCAAACAAATGAACCAAAAAAAAATTAAAATGATCAGTATATTTTTAAAATCACAAAAATAACAATTGCTGAGTAAACAAATAAAAACTAATAATCTCCAAATTACTAAAATTGAACAACAATGTAAGTTAAAGCCGTGCGTAGCACGGTATGATTTCTAGTATATATATATATATATATATATATATATATATATATATATATATATATATATATATAATTTGTTAAAAGAGCATAGGCCTAGTTCTAGGTTGGGCTATGTTGAGCTTAACAATAAAAAAAATATTGCAGCTGGATCATGAGATTTTTTTTGGAATACTCCATCTTCAAATCCTGTGTGCCATATATAAATATCAATGGAACTCTTGATACTTCAGAAGCAGAAAAAATATCTGTTGTTGTGTTTATAAATTTGGATGCACACACGTGTGGTTGAAGTTAGAGAGAGGTACTATACAAAACACTCTGCTTTTGTTTTGTACTATCTCTTTTCTCTTCTCCACATATCCAAGACCTTTGGGGATAAAGCTGGTATCATTGGCTGCCATTTGGTAGTGCAGAAGCAATCACCCATTTGCTTTATCCGAGGTTGATAATTTTCCTCGGGTTCTCCTTCCTACACGTATGATAGATTCTAACAGTATATTCCTATAGTAGATGTTACCTATATATATAGTTACAAGTTGCAGGTACGTAAGGCTTTGTCTTGGCATCCTCGTCCTCTTCAGCAAGAACTCATCTCTCTTCCACTCAAAAAGCAACCATGTCTGCTTTTGTCGGCAAATACGCAGGTACGTACATGCACTCTTCCACTTAAACAACTCTTCGTGTTCCAGTATCTTCATCAGGTTCTCTATTTTATTTGCTTTCTGAGTTCAGATGAGCTGATCAAGACGGCCAAGTACATTGCGACACCGGGAAAGGGTATCTTGGCGGCAGACGAGAGCACAGGAACCATCGGGAAACGATTCGCCAGTATTAATGTTGAGAACATTGAGTCCAACCGCCAAGCTCTCCGTGAGCTCCTCTTCACTTCCCCTGGCACCTTCCCTTGCCTCTCTGGTGTTATTCTCTTCGAGGAAACTCTCTACCAGAAAACCTCTGAGGGCAAACCCTTCGTCGATCTTCTCATGGTCCGTCACAGACAAAAAAACAAATTCTACCTCTAGTCTAAATCATTGGGTTCAAGAGTTGTGAGGATGAGATTTTGACATGACTCAAATTAAACTAACGGTTTCAATGATTCTTTTTTTTTTTTTTGTATCAGGAGAATGGTGTTATCCCCGGAATCAAAGTGGACAAGGGTGTGGTTGATCTAGCAGGAACCAACGGTGAGACCACTACTCAGGGTCTAGACTCACTTGGTACACGGTGCCAGGAGTATTACAAGGCAGGAGCCCGGTTCGCTAAATGGCGTGCAGTCCTCAAGATTGGGGAAACCGAGCCAAGCGAGCTATCAATCCAAGAGAACGCCAAGGGGCTAGCCCGCTACGCCATCATCTGCCAGGAGAACGGACTTGTCCCGATCGTCGAGCCAGAGATTCTGACCGACGGGAACCACGACATCAAGAAATGTGCGGCTGTGACCGAGACGGTTCTTGCTGCCGTGTACAAGGCCTTGAACGAACACCATGTCCTCCTCGAAGGCACTCTGCTTAAACCTAACATGGTCACTCCCGGCTCCGACAGCGCAAAGGTAAGAAAATTAACGTGTGCGCAATCCGGTTTGGTTTTGGTTCTGTTGTTTCGGAATTTTAGGTTTTATTGGTCTCAATTATTTATCGAAACTGAAACCAAAATTTTTATTTTATATAATTTGTTTCGTTTAGACCGGTTTGATGCAGTTTCATTTAGGTTTACATGCCCGTTTCTTACGGAACCACAATCGAATTGAATAACAAAGACATAAACACCTCGAAATGCAACGTTAATTTGCTACAAAACGCTAAAATTGTACTTCTAACAGGTTACTCCGGAAGTAATTGCGGAATACACGGTAACTGCCCTACGCCGCACAGTCCCACCAGCTGTTCCGGGAATCGTGTTCCTCTCAGGCGGACAGAGCGAAGAGGAAGCAACACTAAATCTGAACGCAATGAACAAGCTCGATGTGTTGAAGCCATGGACGCTTACTTTCTCTTTTGGCCGAGCCCTCCAGCAAAGCACTCTCAAGGCGTGGGCCGGTAAGACCGAGAACGTAGCCAAAGCTCAGGCCACGTTCCTGACCAGGTGCAAGGCTAACTCTGACGCTACCCTCGGGAAATACACAGGCGGGGCTTCCGGTGACTCGGCCGCATCCGAGAGCTTGTATGTGAAAGGATACAAGTACTAGGAGCAATTGAGAACAAGCGTTCGCCTTTGATATGGTTTGAGTATATGTCAAATGTTTCGTGGGCGTTCAACTGTTTAAATGTTTATCTATTTGGTTTAACATCTGTGTAATGTTCTTAAACAGTATAACGTGTTTGTGATGATTCCTACAGTATTTTCGCGCCATGACATAACGGTTTGGTTCAAAAGTTCGGTATTATCCCTTCAGTGGGTCCCACAACGGAATGAGAGATTTTTACTTGATATTTTATAATCTTAAGAATCGCCACAAAATAGTTTATTTTGGATTTAAAAAATTCTATAAACCCAAAAATATTTCAACTTTTCTCATAAGTGATAAATCTAACATAGTTTATAACATTAAGGGCTCAGTCGAATGCTCTTATTAAAACATCAATACTAAAAGATGGCCATGGATTAGGGCATGTCTAACAAATATATTATTATGTGAACAAAATTGAAGAAACATTTATGCTTAAAATGTTATCTGAATAACAATCATAAAACTTACTGTTAATAATTTAATCGTACAAAAAGAAAACAAAAATGGTGTTAGTTTGGCTGGAAAGTCGAAGTCATTTGTTATTGAGACAGCACATATATGCTCATGTGATGAGGGTGGCTCAAGGGTCCACGTGATCCATCCACGTACTCGCTTCTGTCTTAAGCCTCTCTTGACTCTTCTTCTTATTCATACTTTTTCACATATCACTAAAATTAACAAACAACCAAATACATAAAACAAATTATGAATCTTTCTCGCGTGTAACTCCAAATACTCCAGTCCCAATCTGTCATTCTTCTCCCTCTTCCCTTTCCCAAATTTTACGTCACTTCATTTATGTGCTGCATATTCATAGCTTAGTTAATGCTTATCCAACAAAAAAATGGTTTTCGGAAAAATAGAAAATTAAACAGAACAAGAATATAGTTCTTAACCCAAAAACAATGTTGGAAAAGAGATAAGAAAACTCTTAACCAAGTATTGGACTTGAAAAGTTTATGAGATTTACATCCCCCAAAAAATGGTATGTATTCTCTTCCAGGTAACTTGTTTTATACTGGTTACATATTTAACTTGTAAAATTACAGAAATAAATCATTACAATATATTGCAATTCTAGTACCTTAAAAATTAAAGCTCCAACAAAAACATATTCACACAGCTCTCTGTAAACAATAGCTCATGGTTTTAACAACAACAATTTTTTTTTTACCTTTTTTGTTTGTTTCAAACGGAGTCATCCGAAAACGCAAATGAACAGTTAGATGAACCGTGAGAAATAATAATGTTCTCATTTGACATCAATTGTTGAGGCTCTTTGCTTCCACATCCTTCACTTTTGATCTTACCGCTCTCTGATCGCCCAACATCAACTTCCCTTATCTCTGTGAGCATTGCCACAACATCTTTCATCAAAGGCCGTTCGTTTGCCTTGTTGCTCACACACAAGAACGCGACCGCAAGAGTTTGAAGCATCTCATGCATTATCAGGTCAGTCCGTCCAATGAGTCTCGGGTCAAGAAGCCTGCTAGGATCTTTTTTCTCAGCCAAGTGATCTCTCACCCACTTAACCAAATGCGCACCACCTGGTAGATCCGGATCTAACGGATGCTTTCCAGTTAAAACCTCTAACAATACCACTCCGTAACTATAAACATCGCTCCTCTCGGTTATAAGTTGCATCGAAGCATGTTCTATAAACACAACAAAAACAAAACAAATCAAAATCAACATTCTAAAACTCCAAACTTAGTTAAGAGTATATATAAGTACTTTCTCAAGCTTACCCGGAGCCATGTAACCATAGGAGCCAGCCAACGGAGGCCGGCTGGAGGGTTTTGATAAATCAATTCCGGTATTTGGATAACCGGATACGGTTCTAGCTAAACCGAAATCAGCCAAGTAGGGTTCCAAGTGAGGACCCAATAAAACATTCATAGCTTTAACGTCACCATGTATAATTGCGGGGAGACAATCGTGATGGAGATAAGCAAGTGCATGGGCCACACCAAGCACGACGTCGTATCGAGCCTCCCAATCAACACTTCCTCCTTTTCCGGCGCCGTGAAGCCGAGAGCTCAGGCTACCGTTAGGAAGATAATCATAGAACAAGAGTTTCAGATTCCGATTCGTGCACCAACCAAGAAGACGAACTATGTTTCTGTGACGAATCGATCCCAGAGTTTTAATCTCGGAGTTAAACGCACCGCTCTCTTCCTTCGACCACATTTTCTTCACCGCAAGAGACTCGCCGGAAGGAATCGTGATACGGTAAACCACGCCGGAGCTTCCGGTTCCGATTACGTTCGCCGACGTCAGGTTCTTCACGATGTCGTCGATTGAAAAATCGAGTTTTTGGTAAAGGGTCACTTCCCACGAATCAATCTCTTCGCCGAGGAGTTGTTTTCCGGCGATTCGTGCCCGGACTAGAGTGTAAACCGCCAGGAGAATAAGTACGGCGGTGAAGACGATGAGGATCAAAATCGTTAATTTGACAACAGAGCTGTTCCGGGTCGTCGGGTCGGATCGGGTGGAGATTGCGTTAGAGATGTAAAGCCCTTTGTTTGAAGCGAGATCAGAGAGTGGGAGCTTCCGGAAAAAAGGAGTGTTGGGCAAGTCACCGGAGAAATCGTTGAAAGAGACGTTGAGAGAGACGAGGTTCTGTAAATCCGTTAAGACGATTAGGTTTCCGGTGAGTCGGTTATGAGAGACGTCGAGCACTCCTAGGTTTTTCAAGTCGGAGAATCTCGACGGGATTGCTCCGACGAACTCATTGCAGCTGAGATTAAGAGAGATTGCTAGAGACGGGATTTGACCTAATTCGTTTGGTATATCACCGGAGAATGCATTCTCGCCGAGGTTGAGAAGCTGTAGACTCCGACAGGTGGAGATTTCTCTAGGGATTTCGCCGGAGAATCTATTCTTGGCGAGGTTGAGCTTCGTAAGCTCTGTTAACAACCCTATTCCCGGAGGCAGAGGACCAAACAGAGCATTATCGGAGAAATCTATCAACTTCAAGCTTTTAGGAAGCGTACCGAGCAATGAACCTGAGAGACTGTTTGAGTGTAGATCAAGAAACTCTAGGCTTTCACAACCAGAGATCGCCGGAGGAATTATCCCGACGAGACGGTTCTCGCTTATGTCAACAAAGTTGAGATTTTTCAAGTTCCCAAGTTCCGACGGGATACTTCCGGTTAATCTGTTTCCGTTGAGTCTCAACCGGTAAAGATTCGTACAGTTTCCGACATCCGGCGGTATGAAACCAGACAAGTCGTTGGAGAGAAGAAGAAGCTTCGTTAGGTTTTGTAACCCGAAGATCTCTTTTGGGATAGGACCAGAGAGAGTGTTGTAAGAGAGATCGAAAGCTTGAAGCTCACGACACTGTGAGAGACTTTGTGGGATGTTTCCGGTTAACTTGTTCTGCCACGCGAAGAACATGGTTAAGCTTCTTAGGTTACTCATCAACGACGGGATCTCTCCGGTGATTAGGTTATTGTCGATCTCTAAATGCGTAAGCTTGGTGCAATTCATTAGCTCTTCAGGGATTGTTCCTGAGATCTGGTTTACGCTCAGCTGAAGCTCTTGTAGATTCTCAAGTTTCCCAAAGCTTCTTGGGATGTTCCCGGTGAGGAGATTCTCGGAGAAATCAATCAGCCAGAGCTCCGGACAACTCCCAAGCTCGGTCGGGATCTTCCCAACGAGATTGTTCTGCCATAAGAGTAGACTCTGCAGCTTCTTTAGACTTCCAATGGTCGTAGGGATCGATCCAGAGATCGAATTCTGGTACAAGTAGAGGTTCTGAAGCTCTGTACAGTTTCCAATCTCATCCGGGATAGGACCAGACAAGAGTGAAGTATAAATTGCTATTGTCTGAACGAGTTTCAAGTTTCCAATGGACGCCGGAAGACTACCGGAGAGACTAGTCTCGGCGAGACCAAGCATTACAAGATTCTCGCAATTGCCTATCTCCCAAGGAAGCTCACCTCTTAGATTCTTGTTCCCACCGGCACGAAAGACTTGTAGATTCTTGAGTTCTCCGATACTCTTCGGGATCTCTCCGGACAGCTTGTTGTCGAAAAGCATAAGCTCAACGAGGTCCGTGAGATTCCCAATCTCCATCGGAATCATACCTTCGAGATTGTTCGTGTTCAGAGACAGAGTCTTGAGTTTCTTGAGCCTGGAGATTTCCACAGGGATGTCTCCGAGAGAGAATTATCTGATAAATCGAGTAACTCGAGCTCGGCGAAGTCTCCTATCTCCTTGGGGATTACTCCGGTGAGGTTAAGTGAAGATAAAGTGAGTGAAGTAAGAGACTTGAGGCTGAGGAGACTCGTCACCGACGGAGAAACTTGCAAGTCCATGCCTTTGACTTGTATCTCCGAAACTTCTCCTCCACGGTTGCATTTTACGCCGACCCAATTGCAAGGAGATGTGGCGGCGACGTTCCAGGAGGAAAGAGCGTCGTCGGAGATGTTCAATTGGGACTTCCATGACAAGAGAGCTTGACCTTGTTCGTCGAGAGAGAAACAGGGGAGGATGAAGAAACAGAGTAGGGATGAGAAGAAGAAGGAGAGTCTATAGATATTTGGTGGCATCGGAGAAGACGAAGAAGAATAAGAGAGAAGTGCGTTGGGATTGTAAAGCGAAGAACCAATCCATCGATTTTGGTTTTATTTTGTTTGTGGGGAATATATAAATAAACAACAGAGCATAGGGAAAGAGAGAGAAGTAGCAAAGGAAGAAGTAGTTTTTATTTAATCCCAAAAAGTAGTTCTATCACTACCCCTTACTATTACTATATAAATATTTTTGTTTCTGATTTTTGTAAAACTGAAATGATATTTCTTTAGAGCCAAACTTATATATATATATATATATTGATAATAATGTCAACTAAAAATTCTTCATAAGATTTGAAATGTTACTCTTGAATAAAAACTCAAGAGTTATTGTCAAAAGAAAATGAAAAAAAAAACTCAAGAGTTGTAACACTGCAAATAATTTTGCTTAGAGAAGTATATAGTAGTCCTAAGTTACAAAGTAGTTAACTCTTAGAAACAGGCTGGATCAAGGTTTAGATAACGTTTTTGAAATAGAATCCAGTACTCAATTTTGGATTTGACATAACCAACATATAGGTATTACAAGGAATTGGACTACCTTATGTAGTTCAAAACATTTTTTTTAGTAAAAATACATATTATGGCTGACAGCCAAAATTTGGCAAGTTAGAAAATAAGTAAAATACCAATAGTCAACAATAACAATACTAGGGAGTATGTTTTTTCTTTTCTTTTTTTGGGCAGAAATAGTTTGTTATTTATCAAAAACCTAACGAAAATAATACTAGTATATGTTTATAAATTATACAGTATTAAAATCGAATTATGAGAACCGAGAATGACATGTCAAAACAATGGCACCAACTTTCATGGTTTTGAGACCGACATGTCAAATAGCCCTCTTTTCTGTTGCCATATCTAAATTGCCTTTTACGATATTTGCATGTACCAATTTGTAGCAGTTTCACTCAAATTCATTAATTAGAGAGCATCATCTCATGATCTTATATAACATGTGAACGAGAAGTGTTCTCCACTTTGATAACAGGTATATAACTTTGCTCCTAAAATAATGTTATACTATAACAAAATGTATATGCTGGCGACGAGAAGAAGAAGGAAAAATAAATATGGTCTCTAATCATTTGTGTAACTGTGTTTATGGTATGATGAGAAGAATGAACTTTAGGAGTGGTTGCGATCGATATATAGGTCTTGTAACTCTTTGTTCAACGTGCCCAAATACGGCTGCAGCGCTCACCATGAAGAAGATACAAAACTAGTGGATCTTAGAAGCGGCACGATGAACTTTTTTATTTATTTAATGATGCGATAAAGTGTTCAACAAATTTTAGACACATTAAAACGCACCGAACGTTTTAACCAATTAAATCCACGACAAAAAAGGTACTAATGTGTTTGTTCAGAAAAGAAGAAGAAGGTACTAATGTAAAGTATTTTAGTAGTTACATTTAAATTGGGTTTCTCATAGCAAGAATTAAAGTATCCATATCACTTAAACTACCGATTAATGCCGGCATTATATTGCAGGGGCAGCTAGTAACAAGCAACCATGTATACATGAATTAGAAAATTAACTATGCAGTATAGTGTGGATTCTGCTTTAATTTTGTGAGAAATCAGAAGTGGGTAAACTAAAATTATTTTTATCAGCATAAAGGATAAAAGAAAGAATACAGATCAATCTGCTTTGTGTCTTTGATAAGTATAAAAATAATAAAGTTGAAGTAAAACATGGAATCTTGGAGTGTGAAATTGCACATGCAAGCTAGGAATTTTTGTGACTGATTAATAATTAATTAACTTTTACAACCATGTCCCTTGCTAATCTTGTCGGTCTTTAATTTTCGAAGGATTTTTAAGTTTTGAATATTGCTATCTATTTAAAATGAGTTTTATATATATATAATGAAACAGACTTGAAAAAGAAATCAGATTTAGACAGAATAATAATAGAATGGAATCGATTTTAAAACTAAGGGAAACGGGGTCAAGCAATAATATAAAGATCGAACACGGCACTTAACTTAAGGCACATGACATAGAGTATAGAGAGGTCATGTGCATCATGTATAGATTAAACAAAAAGTCATATGTATATTTCTTTAGGATATAAATTATGCCGGGAGAGATAAAGTGGAACAGAGTTTCGACTAGATTACACCAGTTGATTATTTAAAATTTTGGTAACTAAATTGCCTTAGCAATTGCACTTAAATTGGTTATATATATCAAGCAGCCGTATCGTCGGTCCCTAAAGTACTAAAATCTATAGAAGTCGTTGTTATGTTATGTGTGTACACAAATTATAAACTGATGATATATAAAGAGATAACTTAAACAGCAAATAATTATGGAAAAAAAAAGAGAGAAATGAATGGTAATGGTCCTCGATGGGGCGAAATGAAAAAAGGGAAAATACGAAAAGAACAAAAACCAACAAACAAGAAGGAAGAAGTAAAGAGAACAAAAGGTGCGCAAGGGAAAAGACAAGCACTCCCCAACTGTACTTCTGCCAAATCAATGAAACATTTCTTTCACAAATCTGATGATTATCGTTATATTAATGGTCCCTGTTTGTTGTGTGACAAGACCCTTCCATCCGAAACATTATTCCTAAATTCTCTACTCCGACTAGATAACTACTCCGACTATAATGATGATTACATTGGGGACTACTAGTGAAAGTTTACGTTATATATCAAAACAGTGGTTGAGTACTATAAAAACTTCACGTTTACAAGTTTGTTTAAGAAAGATTAGTCTATATATGGGTGGGTACTCTATTAGTATTAAAAAAAAAAAAAGATGAAGAAACTGTTATAGCATATGTAAATCTGATGAGGAGACTAATAGTCTAATAGTGTATAAATAACGAAGAAAAGCTTAAATGCGGACAATTGACGAAGACAAATGTAACAAGATCTAGATCTAATCAAGATTCAATTAGGTCAGAGATCTCATCACATGAGAGAGAGAAACAGACATATACATAAAGGTGAATTAAGCTTTGTTAGTAAGTGGCTTGATCTGCTCTAAGTAAGTAAGAAAGATCATTAATAAAAAGGTGTTAGATCTAATCTAGAAGAGTATGGTTATGGGTTAATTATTTCTATAATAGAAGGGTTTTGTCTGTATACCTTTCAATCCGAATTTAACTTTGGTTTTATCTTATTTAAAATAATGGTCCCTTGTGGGGGTATTGAGCGGCAGAAGCAGTCCAAGAATGTAGTGGCAGTGTGTGAAAAGAAGTGGGCATTTCATCCAAAACTATCTTCTTCTTTTTTTGGTCAGATATTAATCCAAAACTATCTATATGTGTGTATAAATCTCATGATCCAATGAATATGAATTTAGTATGTTACTATGTTATACAAACTTTAGTGTAAATATTGTATAGACTATAGAGGATATTTACCTTTGCTTTTTGCCTGATTTATCTGCTCCTTTTTTTCTTTCTCCTAGCTAGCTAGGTCATCTTTTAAAACTAGATTTAATAGATTGAATTTGGTATTAATTTTTAAATTTACATAATCATATAGCTTCTTCTGCAATGATTAAATGCTTTTTTCTGTGTTTTAGTTAATTTTCAGGCTTTGGTTTTCAACTTTCCGCTTGAATTTCTCCTTTTTTCCTTTTACTTTTAGATTTTTGCCTAACCATGAAAATTTTCATTAAGACTTCAGCCTTTGAAAAGGCCTTTATCTAGCTTTTCTTTTCTAAATGTTGTACGATCCATTGATTTCGAGATTAGAGAAAGAGAAAGCAATACTGTATGTTGAACTGATTAAAAGTTAAAAACAATGATCTCATTCATGTCTTTTTAATCTAGTTAACATTGCTTAGTGGAGAAGATGGGCGTTTGCTTTCAACTAATATTTCTCTCGCTCTCTGAAGCTTTAGTTTAATCAAATCAAAAGAGTCATCAGTCATTGATGTTATACTTATGCAATAAAATACTTTTTTTTTTTTCTAATAAATATTACCAAACAATACGTCAATACGTGTAGTGTAAGGTGCACATTTGAGGTCAGATGTTCCTGCTCCATTGTTTCCGTATTTTCAGGAATTGGGTTTCCCGCTCACAAAGCATTATACCCTCAACACCAAGATAAACAAATTAGATCGAGAATTATATTATTTTCTTACCACTATCGTACACCAAAAATTAACAAACATAAAACTTCCAAAATCTATTGTCAAGTGGCATGCTTATCAGAGATCGTCAGCATGATATATCATATACATAGAGCTTTTTATATGTAGTTCAATGTTATTAGAGTACAAATTTCTATCGTAAACATGGTGTGAGTAGGTTATTTAAAAGACAAAATGGTGTGAGTAGAACATTGTCCTTTCTATATGGAACCACTATTTTTCTATGTGCGGTCTAATGTTAGATTTGCTCATCTTGAATGAAGAAACTATCATTTGCAAGATAACAAAAGGTAAATTTGTAATGATGATGGGACAGATTGATCTTAATGAATTCTAAGTTTCATTTGCAGTTCATTCACAAAAAAAACTATGTATTTGTTTCAAGTTCTAGAATTTCATATTGTCACATATTATAACTTGGCCACCACATTTTGGGAAACTAGTAAGTCGTCACCATCCTGCTTGGGAATTGGGAAACTGGCTTAGCCATATTCTTGGTTTCATATATGTATAACAATGGATTTTTTTTTTTGTTTTGGGTTTGGGAAATCAAACTGTAATCAAAAAAAGAAATAAGAAGATAGTTCTAACATCACTTGGGTTCTTCATTCAACATCTACTTCAAGATCATTTGTCTTTTTTAAGTATTTTCATCAAACCTATGTTAAAGAGCATACGGAAAAAGTTCTGAGATCTTTCTTTGTACACCAACAAGTAAAGTAATGTTCTTTTTCACACATTGGCCCTGCAAGCTTATCTCCCGAACACTCTTAGCACAGATGAGGTGAGAGCAGAACTGAGGAACCTCATGCCCGATGATCCACCAGGGAAGTAGGATATACAATAGTAAATCAGCGCAAGAACCTGTCCATTAGCACAGAGAAATAGATATCAGAAATTTATGAGATTCAGAAGAATGCGCCGAGTTAAGTTCTTAGACCTATGCAAGAATCTTTTACATAGTCCAAATATATAACGGGTGAAGAACCATATAAGCACTGCCACTTGTTAAAGAGTCTAATGTTTGTTGCTAAACTGGAAAGGTTCAAAAGGTTCCATCTCAAGACCGATTCAGCAATGATATGTTACTATATGATCTCAAATACTTTGATGAGGTCCAACTTTGAAAATATATTTGCTCATAGGAAAATCTCATTTTCAAAAACTTCAACACAGACAAAAAGGGAATATCGTAAGGGCCGGAAGATGAAATGTTGAGTACCTGTAACACAGAGAAGAGCACTGAGAGAATGTAGCTGTGGAGAACCATTGATACGTATATGGTACCAACCATGGTGGCAATGAAACCTAGGGTTAAAGGAAGCCTCTGGAGAAGTAGACAAAGATATTAATAAGAGAGGAAGGAATCCACTCTTGGGGATTTAGGACATGAAACTCAATACATAATAGTGTAGCATACCTCCATCGATGACATGTGTGCAAGCTGATTTTGTGGGCCACGAAGTGCAAAGAAGGATCCAATGATAAATCCACATCCAATGGTGAAACAAATGGCAAATTTCTGTGGCATAAGCACCATGACTGGAAGAAACATTGTGAAGGCAATGAAGATGAAGAATACACCACTTGCGAGAAATAAACCGAAATACATCAGCGCTTTTCCTGATGGCATACTGCTGGTTGCTGACTGCAGGTTCCCCGGAATATCTCTAACTCCCTTTGAAACCCTGTAGACATCAAAATCAGAGGTACATTGCAAAATCAACAAAAGAAGAATTTCATAAGCCAAACAAAGGAAGATTCCTGAAAGCAAAACACAAGACACTCTCAGACCTATAAAATCTGCACTACAAAACTGCTTACACACGTTTCCAAAACTGCTTATCAAAGGCTAAACAAAAGCACGTAGCATAACAGCTATAAGAAGGTTCAATGATCCATCAAAGTACGTAATGGAACATCAACAAACAAAGCTAATCTCCAGAAGAGAGCTGCCATTGTTGAAAACTCACAACTGCAACTAAATTGCTTCGATGCCATGCCAGAGAGTGATGAATACACAACTAGATCCATGTACTCAGATATAAATTACTCCTCAGACTCAAATTCACAATGCAAAACTCATAAACGCATCTCCCTATCTATCCTAGATGACTCCACAATCAATCTCAACTGCTCAGATTCACTAACACCTCACACTTCTCACTACCACCTAAATCCTCATTCAGTCACGAAATAAACACAATGAAGTGACTAATTACATTATACAATCCCAAAATCGATAGATGACTTACACACTGAAGGTGCCCGAAACAGTGTCATTGGCAGATCTAACGGCGGATTCGATATCAAAGCCGAAGCTTCCGCCACTTTCCTCGAAATCTCTCGAGGCAGCGTAAGAATTCCAATCAGCGAGCAGAGACGAACCCGATTGCTGCTGCTCCTGCTTCTGATCTCCGCTGCTACTTCCCCCCATCGAAAACCATCCTTGTGACATTTTTTTTCCAACTTGGTTTCAAGGCGAAGCAAACAGTGCAATACCAAAAAAGCCGGCGATCGGAGTTTTTCCGGTCAAACGCCGCAGCTATAGCGAAGAAGTATTACTCAGGGACTCAGGGAGGAAGGGAAGAAGTAGAAAACCGAAGCTGTAACGTCGATCGGTGTCAACGGTGTCGTTTCTTAGCTTTTAAGCTTTGTCAATGTTTATGTCTTTTTTTTATTTTAATTTTTGGGAACGAAAAAGCTTTGTCAATGTTTTTTTTTTGCGAGTAAATCAAGTAATATTCCAAAAATACATTAACTTTTCTAGTATAAAACTTTCCAATAAATTTTGGATACATTTTGAATGAATTGCAAATATACATTTAAATATTATGTGGTATTTTTTAAGAAACTCGTAAGGTAAAGTTCCCTCATTAACCAAAGTTAAGCAGAAGTTGGTACAGATTTACAAAATATCACAATACTTTCAAAAGCTGGATCTCAAAGACCAATGGCTCGTTTGCGTGCGATAGAAGACTGCGCCGTGGTCCAAACTGAAATCCACAAAGACGAATGTTTTTGAGACTTAAACTATGTAGCAAGTTGATCATGGAATGGAAGATAAAGAGTAAGATCCAAGTACGTACCTCCTCGGGGATTGGCTTCAATGTCTCGTTTATGTATCCTACTGATGGAGGTATCAGTGCTCTACGCTTCCCTGGATCCGCAAAAAGGCCCGTTATGTGTGTCATTAGAAACATGAAATCCATCGAAACACCAGAATATTGTTCATTGGTTTGTTTATTTCATGTTTTTTACCTCCGGCTTTCATGCCCACCAGGACTTCCTTCAAGCCCTCAATTACCTGTCGTGTCAAAGCAATTTGTTAGTATGTGCCACGATTAGATCACTGTATAAAGTAAAGCTGAGTGGAAGATGAATGTACGTCGTTTCCATCAAGTACAAGTTTGACAGGAGAGCTTTCACCACTGAATTGGTCCACAGTGCTGAATCAACAAACAATATGAGTTTTTTTTTTAAAAAGGGATCAACTCTGAGTGAAAGAAACTACCAAAAAATCTTAAGTTTAACATGAAAGCTCTCACCTATGAACGAAATATCCATTTGCACGCCGACATACATAGTTTAGTTCGACCAGGTCACCTTCCCGAGCCTCTGGTCCTTCCCCTTCAATAATCTCTGAGAAAAGAAGTTCTAGCAGTAAGAAATCATAACTAACAAATAGCAATTTCTTTGGATGTTTCACCGTAATCCGAAACTATTATCATTCTTGAGAAAGAATAGTAGTACCTTGAAACCTGACGCCACTTGGGAGCTTTAACGTCCTGAACTCTTCAATCACCAACCAAAAGTAAAAAAATAAATAAAATAGGATGAGCAACTAACTCAATGCAACAATCAAGCACATTACACATGAAAGCCATTTAATTATTGCAACTCATGGCCTTAACTAAGATCACATGAATTAGCAGACCTAATTGAAATTACACGATTATGATCTTGTACAAATAGATAGGTCAGAGAAGGGACCTAAGAATAATTTTACCTGATGACTTGAGGTTCATTCATCTGAGGAAGAGGCGCAGCTAAACCAGGAGAATCCAGAAGCGTCAAGACGGAACCAAACCCAGCGAGTTGCATAAACATTCTCCTTCTTGGTATATGAACGGCCGAAACCGAAGATAATCCAACACGATCCGTCCCAGAAACACCGTTCCTAATCCTAGATTTTCCCACTCTGCTAAACAAACAAATAAAAGAAAAAATTTCAGGTTCAATCTCCACAACGATTTGAATCTTAAAATTGCGATTACGAAGGCCTGAGAAATCAAACCTTACGAACATAGATGAATTAATGAAACGATGAGCAATCTCCATAGCCATAGCAAACGTCGTCAATCGTCTTCTTCATCGTCTCTGCTCAAGAGAGATAGCGGATAAGAGAGGAAGAGTGAGAGAGCGAGATCATCTACGGAGCAACCCACCATTTGACTCGGTGGGACTCCCATACGTCAAATAAATTAGTATTACTAATACACTTCTATACTAGTATTTTTGCAGTGTTTTTGTTCAAAAATACATTTTGGAAAGTTTTTGCATTTAATGCATTGACTTTAATATTAGTTACCAAAAATTTTAAAATTAATTATAGAAAAGATTTTTAAAAATAAGAAAATCTGTGTACCTCATTTAAACATATATTTTCTTTCATTTTCATTTGAATTTATATTTAAATTATATTGAATTATTCTATAATACATTTAGTTAATTAAAATTGTGATTTTTTCTTTCATATGATGTAATTTTTTTTTTTAAACAGACATATATTACTCAATATATGAATAAAAAAATACGGGTACCCACATCGCCTAAAAAATTGGACAATAGTTCAGAGTCATACTATAAAAGAGACCAAAATGATTCAGAGTACAAATGAGTAGAAAACTTAATTTATCAAGCATTCAAACTTAAAAAAGCTTTATTTGGTTTATTCCGGTTCTTTATTTTAAATATTTTTAAAAAGTTAAATATTATAAATATTTAAAACTTTAAAAAGTTAAATATTATAAATATTTATATTTGAGAAAACGTATAAATACTATAAATAATTATATTTTTAGAAAGTTAAACTTTATAGTATATTAATAATATTTAAAAGTTTACGAAGTTTCAAATATTATAAATATTTACACTTTATAAGAAGTTTAAATATTATATATATTTCAACTTTTAAAAAGTTAGAAGACCTCTAAAATATTAATAATATATTTAAACATTTATGAAACTTCAAATATGAGAAATACTCAATCGTTTTAAGAATTATTATAAATATTTAAACTTTATAAGAAAAGCCAGTCTTAGAAAATGTAAATGGTTACAATCTTAATAAATAACATATCAAGTCAATCTAATATTTATAATACAAAACAATAAATATTAAAAACTAAGATGATATAGTGCGAGTAAAAATATCTCGGGACGGGGTTATATAGCGGGACAGGTTTTGTCTATATTTATATAAATTGAAAATATCATTAATTTGGTGTTACACGGGTAAAACATCATTTTATTATTTGTTAACACTATTGGTATCAGAGAATAGATATATCTAATTAAATTGATTAAATAAATATTATGTAAAAAATAAATTATATTACGGTATTATATGACTTAAACTATAAAATTAACAATTATTATATAATTATTTAACTAATAAATACAATTTATAATTTAAATATTTTAATTATAAATAATTTGTCTCCGGTGTACCGCGGGTCCTAATCTAGTTTAATGATATAATGAATTTTACATTTGATTTTAAAATAAAATTTATAAATTAAATTTTAGATATGTCATATTAAATAATAATATTAATTTATAACAAAATTTTAAGAGTAATTTTGTATATTTATAATTTTTATTTACGATATAAACATGAGTTTCTTAAATTTATTTTAATATTCATAGAATTTTTTAAAAGAGGTTTAAGATTAGTTTAACATAAAAGTCATATCAAAAATATTTTTTTGTCAATACATTGTGAAAATATGAAATTATTATATTACAAAATTGAAAACTAATAAACATATTTTTTATTTATTTTAAACTAAAAATCAAATTTTAATATTTGTTTTTTTTTTGTTTGATTTGTTCCTCATCAATTTTGAGGAAGAACATTTTTGTTTTATTATTTCTTATTTTTTGAAGAATGTAAAGGAATGTAGAAAAAAAATATTACTTTCAAATGGTAAAAAAATTGTAGAATATCACATTCCTCCTCGTTCTTTTTCTAAATTGTGGTTACCAATTGAAGCCTAAAATGGTAAACTTGAATAAAATGAAACTAGATAGCTTAGATTCATATTTATGATAAACTTGAATATGGAAGTATTTAGCTTAATAACAAAAATGAACCAAAGAAGCACTTAGCTTAGAAATAAGAACGGAACTGATCGTTAGATTATTGTGGCTCTAATACCATGATAGAATGTGATGAGAGTTTAGGAATGAAAGAATTAATATTTACTCTCATGAGAATAAATATACATAGAAATACATTTATATAGGGAATGAATTAACATAATTATCTAACTAATAGAATATCTTCTTTGATCATTAGGATCTTCTAAATCCTTCAATAACTTTTTTGATATTGATTCAAACATGTTATTTTACTTTGGATATATCATCTTACCTTTGATGTTTATGTTTACCCCCAATGGTTATCTTCCGAATGGATCAAACGTAGAAGAAGCTGAGGGGAATCACCCGTAAATTGCCATCATAATTTCAAGCTTCTCTTACACAACTTTTTACTTAATTGTGACCATGAACTTGCATGGTCTTGCTTAAGTTTTTGCGTGTTTGCTTCACGTTTCTTTGTAACTCTAAGCATAACCATTCAGAACAGAACAGAGAACAAATGATTCTTATATACTCTACTATGTTAATTGTCAATGCCCTCCCAGTTTAACTACTCTTTAACATTTCATCAGTTTACTTTTTTTTTTTGTCAACCCATTTCAAAATTATAAATTTAAATTAGGTATGTCATATATAAAACATCTTGATATTTATATCTATTAAAAATATTTTTGTATATTTAAATTTATAATTTTTTTAATTTTACCACAGATTAATTATTTTCATTAAAAATTAAATATTTAATAGTTTTTTAATCATTGTGTTATTAAGCAAAATATCCTATAAAGCCGAATAAAACCACGTCCAAGGTCTTGATATTTGTTTGTCAACAACTAATATAAAACGCGTTAACCACTCCATATCTCTCTCTCTTTCAAAACCCAAAACTAGTAGACAAACGAAGTGTATATATACAAAAAATTCTCTCAATCTCTCATCTTTCGCCACGTAGACATGGACGTCGGCCACATCAATAGACCAACGGTGGATATCCCGCCGAGAAAGCTTCTCTCCTCCGCCAAGTCTCCGTCGTCGGTTTCAAGTCCCCTTCGCGACTATAAAGACCAAAGAGACTATTCTTACGACTCTGACAGAACACATCAAGGAAAATCAGAAAAGGCTTGTCTAAAAGAAGTAGCAATATGTTTGATTCGTGAGTGGCATAACAGACATATATATGATTCCTACATACCTTGTTAATTAGCCCATCGTCAATCACAGCACTGCTGTCTGCTGATTTTCTTAAACAGCTCATAGAGAGCCTCTATCTCACTCACGCTAACTGCACCCAAACGATTCAATGATCATGCAAGATTTGCATTCCTCTTAAACAGGGAGCATCAACTAGAGAAAATAGCATGCCTTGAAATGTAGTCATCTATTAGCTCATCAGAACCAACAATGTTGCAAAACAGTTGAAGAAGATTTGACAAAAGCAAACAAGATTCATCATTTTCAGATATGAAGTAAGCAGAAAAGAGATGATCGTAGCTTTATGCATTAATCTTAAAGTCCAGATTAACCGATGTATTAAAAACATCATACTCATTTAAGCAAGTAGTATAATAATTTAAGCAAGAACACAAAACCCCAAATCTAAGAAACAGCCCAAGAAGAATACATGAGCAAGATCCGAGTACGTACCTCCTCGGGGAATTGTTTCAATGTCTCATTTATGCACCCTAATGGAGTTAATAGTGCTCTGCGCTTCCCTGATCCGCAAAAGGCCGTTATGTGTGTCATTAGAAACAGGAAATTCATTGGAAACACAAGAATCTTGTTTGTGGTTTATTATCCGTTTTTAATTAATACTAGATATTCACCACCGCGGGGCTATTTTTTCATAAAAAATATATAATTTGTTTTATAGATTAACTATATATAATTAATGTTTAATTTGTATGTTTTTAAATGTACAACCTTACAAATATAGATATATTAGTTACAAATATTAATTAGAAAGTATTTTGTTTGAGGTTTATTGTTTTCTATTATTGTATAAGTGTATAACATACAATTAAATAAGTAGTGATTTATAGAAGAAATATAATGTGTGTCTTTTTTTTATTTACAGATAGTAGTATTTTTATTATTTTAAATTGTTTAGATATATGTACAGGATAATTTTGTATTGTAGTTTTGTATGTTTTATATATAAAGAATCAATTAACTTTAGTATATATAGTTTTGTTGTGAAATGCAAATAAAAGTTGTTAACAGTTATTTGTTGGGATTGACATGAATTCTACATTGTTTTTCTTTTAATAACATTTTTGTGTATATAATTTGTTTAGAAAATGTTTCTATGAAGAAAATATTGTTTTGTAAAATTAAAAACTTAATATTAATTAAATTTATTATAAACTTAATATTTAATGTTAAAGGAAGTGATTCCTATTGTTTTAGAAATTTTATTAGGATGAGAAATCTTGTTTCCAAAAATTGAAATTTAATATTAATTAATTAAATTAAAAACAAATTAATAATTAATAATAATAGAATGGTTGTAAATATATTTTAACTTTAGTATTTATTTGCTAAATGTCTTTAAAAATGTATATATAGATATGGGCCATGATTGGATGGGCTGTATGTAAAGCTGTCGTGTCAAGCAGTTAGTCAATATATGGGCCATGATTGGATGGGCTGTATGTAAAGCTGAGTGCAAGATGAATGTACGGTGGGACTTACTTTGGTTGAGTGAGGCTTTACATTTATTTTTTCCTCTTTTCTTTTTTTTCCTTTTTCTTTTTGTTATTTTTCCAGCTTTGATGGGAGAAGGATCTAGAAACTCCCAATTAAGTTAGCCACTATATAAAACCTGTTCTTCTTTCAGTAAGCAGCCAGAAAAATCCTAAAGTTTCGTCTCCCTCGGTGGTTCTGTTCTCAAAGCTTTTAAAGAAAAAAACCCTAAAAGCTCTCAGTTGTAGAGATCGAGAGATGTCGTCGGACACAGAGACGTTTGCCTTCCAGGCTGAGATCAATCAGCTTCTCTCCCTTATCATCAATACTTTCTACAGCAACAAGGAGATCTTCCTTCGTGAGCTCATCAGTAACTCTTCTGATGTACGTACCTCTTTCCCCTCTCTCTTTATGTTTACTAATTAAGTTTCTTTGATGTGGAATCGTGAATCTTATTATCTAGGGTTTGGTTATGAGGGTTTTAGGGTTATTAATCTGTTGAAATTAAGGTAGATTGTTGATTATTTGGTCGATCTTTATATTCTAGGGTTTAGGGTTTTGCTTACTTCGATCTTGGAAGATATAATTGAGATTATGAATTGTTTTGGGTTTTAAAACCTCATCTTATGTGGGATGGACTCTTGTGCTGCTTAGATTGATTTTGTTTGTGTGTCTTTTGTGATCTGATCTTTTTGTTTATGGTGAATAGGCTTTGGACAAGATTAGATTCGAGTCTTTGACTGACAAGAGCAAGCTCGATGGTCAGCCTGAACTTTTCATTCACATCATCCCGGACAAGACCAACAACACTTTGACCATTATCGACAGTGGTGTTGGCATGACCAAGGCTGGTATGTTATCTTTTTGGCAGTAGAATACATTCTCTTCTATTTGTTTTCCTTAAAAGTGTATTAGTGTTGATGTGTGCGTTTTACCTTTTCCTTTGTACAGATTTGGTCAACAACCTGGGTACAATTGCCAGGTCTGGCACCAAGGAGTTCATGGAGGCATTGGCTGCTGGTGCTGATGTCAGCATGATTGGTCAGTTTGGTGTTGGATTCTACTCGGCCTACTTGGTTGCTGACAAGGTTGTTGTCGTCACCAAGCACAATGATGATGAGCAGTATGTGTGGGAGTCCCAGGCTGGAGGATCCTTCACCGTAACCAGGGATACCTCTGGTGAGGTTCTTGGTAGGGGTACCAAGATGACCCTTTACCTCAAGGAAGACCAGTTGGAGTACCTTGAAGAGCGCCGTCTTAAGGATTTGGTCAAGAAGCACTCTGAGTTCATCAGCTACCCCATCTCTCTTTGGGTTGAGAAGACCATCGAGAAGGAGATCTCTGATGATGAAGAAGAGGAAGAGAAGAAAGACGAGGAAGGTAAGGTTGAGGAAGTCGATGAGGAGAAAGAAAAGGAGGAGAAGAAAAAGAAGAAGATCAAGGAGGTGTCCCACGAGTTTGATCTCATGAACAAGCAGAAGCCTATCTGGATGAGGAAACCCGAGGAGATCAACAAGGAGGAATATGCTGCCTTCTACAAGAGTCTCAGCAATGACTGGGAGGAGCATTTGGCTGTCAAGCACTTCTCTGTTGAGGGACAGCTTGAGTTCAAGGCTGTTCTCTTTGTTCCCAAGAGGGCCCCATTCGACCTCTTTGACACCAAGAAGAAGCCCAACAACATCAAGCTCTACGTCCGCCGTGTCTTCATCATGGACAACTGTGAGGAGATCATTCCCGAATACCTTGGATTTGTGAAAGGTATTGTTGACTCAGAGGATCTTCCCCTTAACATCTCGAGAGAAACTCTGCAGCAGAACAAGATCCTCAAGGTCATCCGCAAGAACCTGGTGAAGAAGTGCATCGAGCTCTTCTTTGAGATTGCTGAGAACAAGGAAGACTACAACAAGTTTTATGAGGCTTTCTCAAAGAACTTGAAGTTGGGTATCCACGAGGACTCTCAGAACAGGACCAAGATTGCTGAGTTGCTCCGTTACCACTCCACCAAGAGCGGTGATGAGTTGACCAGTCTTAAGGATTACGTGACCAGGATGAAGGAAGGACAGAACGACATCTACTACATCACTGGTGAGAGCAAGAAGGCTGTTGAGAACTCTCCCTTCCTTGAGAAGCTAAAGAAGAAGGGATACGAGGTCATTTACATGGTTGACGCCATTGATGAGTACGCCATTGGTCAGCTCAAGGAGTTTGAGGGAAAGAAACTGGTCTCTGCCACCAAGGAAGGTTTGAAGCTTGAGGAAACAGAGGACGAGAAGAAAAAGAAGGAAGAACTCAAGGAGAAGTTCGAGGGTCTGTGCAAGGTAATGAAGGATGTATTGGGGGACAAGGTTGAGAAGGTCATCGTCTCTGACCGTGTTGTCGACTCACCCTGCTGTCTTGTTACCGGGGAGTACGGCTGGACTGCCAACATGGAGAGAATTATGAAGGCTCAGGCCTTGAGAGACAGCAGCATGGCTGGGTACATGTCTAGCAAGAAGACAATGGAAATCAACCCAGAGAACTCGATCATGGATGAGTTGAGGAAGAGAGCGGATGCAGACAAGAATGACAAGTCTGTCAAGGATCTCGTCCTTCTCCTCTTCGAGACTGCTCTTCTCACCTCTGGCTTCAGCCTTGATGAGCCCAACACCTTTGGAAGCAGAATCCACAGGATGCTTAAGCTCGGACTTAGCATTGACGATGACGCAGGTGAGACCGAAGCTGATGCTGACATGCCACCACTTGAAGATGACGCTGAAGCTGAAGGAAGCAAGATGGAAGAGGTCGACTAAGTCCCCAGATAGTAATAATAGTAGTAGTTGAAACTGGCTTCGTTCTCTCATCATCAGCTCTCTTTTGGGTTTTTTTGACTAGTATTTTCTTTTCTGGTTTCTCGGTCTCCTGAACTTTGTTTTATTACGGCTCATGTCTCCAACGAACAAGATTTCCTTTTGAAATTCTACTTGTTTATCTTATTGTTATGGTTCAGATTACCGAACAAACGGACTTCGATTGTTGTTCGATTCGATCAAACCGGTGGTTTCAGTTTTGATATCTTGTTTTACTTCCGACTCACTTGACTTATTGTACAATTCATAGTACTTGAAAACGGATCATTTGGTGCTAAAGCCAGCTCTCTTTTCTCTATCATCAGTTTGCTCTTTGGATGTTTTAGCTACTATAATCCTTCAGATCTCTTTCTTTCACACGACTAATCTTGAAGAGAGATTAGTAGTATACAGATTTGTTTTCCTTTTGACACAAATAAACAACCATACATAATCAGAAAACAAACAATATTGGCAAACTGTGTCCTCTGCTAATATATATGCCATTGTTTTCCTCAGGTATCTTCCACCTCGGAGTGGAACACAATGTTCGGCATTGTAGTCGTGATATCCCTGTAACGCAATGTGAGAGATTGGTGTTAACAATACTGTGATGCAGATATACTGGAAGATGCATTGGTTTTTAAAAACTCACTTGAGATACTGCAGAGTCATGTTCTTCAGAAGAGAAGGATGCCTAAGAACAAGGCTCCTCCACTCTTCCTTATCGATCCTCCCGTCGTGTTTTGTGTCAGCCTCCTCAAATGTCTGCCACATTAACTCAAAAATCACTCCTCACTTCACAGTTCACACTCGCTATTTACACACATTACAGTGGAAACCAAAAAAAAACAGTAAAAAGGAAAGCCCACCTTGTCGATTATACTTTCTATAATCTCATCTCTCAGGTTCATGCCGGAATCAGCAAGAGTAGCGACCATCATATGCTTCATCTCCTGCCTCTCGATGAAACCTTGCTGCTTCAGATCATGTAGCTGAAATGAAACTGCCAAATAATATTCCAAGTAACCATAAACCAGTAACAAATTTTTCATGCATTTGAATGTGAGATAATGTTTTGCTAGAGATGGTTTCTTGGATCAAGTTTTTGAGATCAGAGATGTACCGTCAATTTTATCATCTACAGAAGCATTTGGATGAAAGACGGAGAGAGCTCGAGCAAACTCCTCAAATCCAAGTAATCCATTATGCTTTGTGTCGAACAAATCAAACACCTATGATTAGTGATGTCATTACTCGTATATATTTGAACTGGCAAGTGGATTACACAACAAAACTTTTTGGTGAAGAAAATATAACATACCCTGTCTGCAAACAAACTCTCTTTTTTGTCTGTCTGGAGTATGGCTACTTGAAACTCTTCCTGATACAAATTACAACAGGACGCATTATGAAAAATCTCAAAGACTGTTCTGTTCAAAAGAAGTAGCAAACAAGCGTGCGTGGCAAGAGAGACGTATAATCCCTAGATACCTTGTTTATTTCACCACCGTGTATCGCTACGCCTTTCACAACGTCTCCCTGAAAAAAATGAAAACAAAGGTTTATATGCATACATACAGTGTGGGTGGCAAGAAAGTTACATATACAATTTCAACGTACCTCATTTCTTTGCCGATCAGCACCGCTGAGTTTCTTAAACACCTCATAGAGAGCCTCTAACTCGTTTTGATCCGTAAAGTATCCCATAGAATTGGACGAAGCTCGGAAAGACTTAGCAATAAAAGAGAGAACAAATCGAAGGAGCGAATATCAAAAATAGAGATTGTCAACGAACGCTCTGATACCTATTCAGTTCTTTGAGAGAGGGACACATATATAATAGGAATGAGGAAAGAGTAGTTTAAACCAAAAAGTCAACCACCTAAAAGACTAACCAATCCGATAGTTGTAAATATTGCATCCGGTCCGATCAAACTGGTGGTTTCAGTTTTGATGTTGATTTCTGAGTTCAGGATTCAGATTAGAGCTTACCAGATCATTGATGTTGAGTTCTCTCTCTTTTCTCTATCATCAGTTTGCTCTTTCAATGTTTTTTTGACTTAATAGTAGGAATCATGTCTCAACATAAGTAGTATACAGTATCTATCTACAGATGCAAGGAGAAAAACATCAATCAAAATAAGGAGCAGAACAACAAATACAGATTTGTTTTGTTTTCTTTCTTTTCACAGAAGTAACAACAAAATCTTGAAAGTGTTCAGAGAGAGTCAAACAAATAAACATGATACATAATCAGAAAACAATCGCAATTCCCAAACAGTCTGATCTGCTAATATGCTATTGTTTTTTATCAGATATCTTCCACCTCCGAGTGCAACAGAAAGCTCGGAAATGTAGTCGTGATATCCCTGTACACAATAAGAGAGATCAATGTTAACAATACTGTGATGCAGAAACAAAACATTGGCAGATGCATTTGGTTCAGTAACTCACTTGAGATACTGGAGAGTCATTTTTTTTAGAAGAGAAGGATGCCTAAGAACAAGGGTCTTTCACTCTTCCTTATCGATCTTCCCATCGTGTTTTGACTCAGCTTCCTCAAATGTCTGGCCACATAAACTCAAAAATCACTATTCACTTCACATTCAGCTGCTTACACACACTACAGTGGAACCAACAAAATAGTAGGAAGCAAAGCACAGCTTGTCGATTATACTTTCTATAATCTCGTCGCTTAAGGTCATGCCGGATTCAGCTAGGGTAGCCACCACCATCTGCTTCACCTCCTGCCTCTCATTGCTGCTTCAGATCATATAGCTGAAACAAAACTGCCAAGTAATATTCCAGGTACTCATTAATAAATTTTCATGGAATTTATATTTATATATAGCATGTGAACATGAGATAATTTGTTCTAGATGGTTTCTCGGATCAAGTTTTTGAGATGAGAGATGTACGGTCAATTTTATCATCTAAAGGAGCATCTGGATGAAAGACGGAGAGAGCTCGGGCAAACTCCTTAAATCTAAGTAATCCATTATGCCTTGCGTCGAACAAATCGAACGCCTGTGATTGACTGGTAATGTCAGCATATATACAGCATATATATATATATATTTGAACTGCCAAATGGATTACAAAATAAAGTATGGTGAAAAAAATTAAGTCTGCAAACAAAGTCACTTTTCTGTTTGTCTTGAATATGGCTACTTGAAACTCTTCCTGATACAAATTACAACAGGGCACGTTATGAAAATTTAAAAGACTGCTCAAAAGAAGTAGCAAATAAGCGTGCGTGGCAAGAAAGACATATAATCCCTACCTTGTTCATTTCACCACCGTATATCTCCTCCACTCTTTTTTTCTTCCTCCACAACACACTCTCCTCAATTAAAGTAACCGATGTATTCACTTAATATTATTAACATCACTTTTAAGTTAATTTAATATACGAAATTTACATCAATTAAATATGATGCTAACTTTTTAACTTGATAAGATTTTAGTAGATATTGCAACGAACGATTTTGGGAGAAATATCTTGCTATATATTTACAATAATAACAAATGAAATAAGAATTCGGGAATACATTAAAAATAATTATTTATTAATCGAAAATAATTAATTTATAAAATAATTAGATTATTAATTATTAACATCAGTTATTTATAATTGATAGAAATAGTTTACATCAATTATTTTTATCCACATAATACTAACATCACTTCAAATAAATTGATGTAACAGTTAACATCAATTTTTAGAAACGACATATATTCATATCAATTATAATAATCGATGTAAATATTTTGTATATTGACATAGGTTAGTAACTAATTGATGTAAATTATTTGCATCAACACTTTTAAAATCATTTATCTAAGTCATACAAAAGATTTTTTACATCATTTATAAATAATATAAATATTAAAAATAATTGATGTAAAACAATCTTTTTTTTGGTATATGAACAAAAGAAGCACATAACTTAGCAACATAAATGGAGCCGATCGCTAGATTTGTATACTATGCAGCTTTCTAGTGGCACAAATAATTGTATACTCTGCAGTTTTCTAGTGGCACAAGGCTGCCTTGAAGCAGTTTGTAACCTTTTTTTTAGTGGAAGACTTGGTAATGTCCCGCGCATACGCGCGGATTGTTATATTATGTATGTCAATTCATTTTAGGTTATAATAATCATAAAATTATGAGAAATTTCTGAAAGATTTTTTTAAAAAAGTTTTTTCGAATGCTATTTCTGAAGAGTGGTATTGAAAAAGATGTATTTTTGAAATTCTTCCTAAAAATACATATATAACAAACAAATTTCCTAAATGTCAATAATATACTTTATTTATTCAAATCATACAATATCAAAATATACCAGCTATTTTAAAAATATTGTTAATGATAAAAATAGAAATTTACTATGATATTCAAAATTTACCTAAAATATTTAATAATTAAATTGCATAATTACTTTTTAAAGTATCAATTAAATATATTTCCTATAAAATTATATGAAATGCAATATAAAATCCCAAATATTAATTTAATTTTTAGTCTCTTTTATATTCATATTAATTTATGCTATATTGCTAGGTTAAATTCTAATGATTTCCTCTTTGTAGTAAAATTTTGGAAATAGAATATCAATTTTTTATATAGAAAATTATTAAATTACAAAATTTTGAATTAAATAAATATTATAATGATCTTTATATAAGTATATTTTGGGTCATAAAAAATAAATGTAATGATGAGTATACCAAAAATGTACTATAAATTTTTTTGGAGGCAAGAGAGAGTTAAAAAAATTGATTTAATAATTCTATTATAATAGTTTATTTTGTTAAAATATTGCATACTTTAAGAAAATAAAATAAATATACATGAATGAAGATGATTTCTTTAGCTTGATTTCCTCATTGAGCTTTGATCGAAATTAGTGTTGTTGAATCTGCATCGATAAATTTTCTTATGGCCACCAAAATTTTATTATATATGTAATTGAAAATTAAAAATAATTAGAAGGGAGAATACAAAGAAGGAAGGAAGAAATACATAAAAACAAAGAAATAAAATTGAACAAAATATAAGATAAATCTAACAAAATATATAATCACACTTTTACCATGAGTTTTGAACCAATGCAAGAACATAAACAAAACAAAGAAAGTATTTAAAATGTGAGATATGATGGATGATGATGTGAGAATAGTTATTTATAGGATTTCAAGGGATGAAAGTTAAATTTCTAAAATTATTTAAATAGAAGAGTTAATTATAATTTATAATGTGTTTGAATGAAAACGAATGAAAAAATAGTCAATTCATAATTTATGTAATTTCAGTTACAATTTAGTAGTAAAATGTGGATTTAAAGTATAGATTAATGTACATGATTATATTTTTTAAATTAAAAATAAATATGATTCTTTTAGAAATTAAATGCTAAATGAACCAATAAGGAGAGAGTGAAACCTTATATATATATATATATATATATATAAACAATGTAAAATATACATATCATACAAACTTTAAAACTAAAATTTAAAATTAAGTGTTTGCAATGATATTTGAATTAATTTTGTTAACCCATACAACAACAATAACAAAAAACACAAAAAAAAATTGAGATATAGTAGAAAAGGATGAGAGAATGAAAGAATGAGAGAATAAGAGAATGAATATTTATATGAAGAGAAGTGATTAAAAAATTCTATTTAAAAAATGAGAGTTACAATTCTAATTTATTATTTGTTTTAATACAATTGAGTGGAGAAATATAGTTAATGCATAATTTATATGATTTCAATTTTATATTAATATGTGAGTTAAATGTCAAGATTAAATACTTTTTAATATGTGATTTAATATAAATAAACATTTTAATTTGTTTTGATTTAAGGAAAATGAATACTAAGTGGCTCAAAATTTTAACTTACACATGATTTGATTGTTTTGTTGATATAAACTCAACAATCACACATAATTTTCAAATTGAAAATATTACTTTTTAAGTGACAAGTAAATGTGTTTATGCACAGCTCACAACTAGAGACTACTACAGTACAATCGTAACTAACCTTTGCTTAATTACTTTGTCAACTCTAACCAAAAAGTTAACCAACTAAAAGACTAACCAATCTAATATATAGTTGTAAATATTGCATCTGGTTCGATCAAACTGGTGGTTTCAGTTTTAATATCAAGATTGATTTCTGAGTTCAGGATTCAGATTAGAGCTTACCAGATCATTGATGTTGAGTTCTCTCTCTTTTCTCTATCATCAGTTTGCACTTTCAATGTTTTTTTTTACTTAATATTTGGAAACATGTCTCAACATAAGTAGTATATTTATTTACAAATGCAAGGAGAAAAAACGTCAATCAAAATAAGGAGCAGAACAAAAAAATACAAATTGGTTTTGTTTTCTTTCTTTTCACAGAAGTAACAACAAAATCTTGAAAGTGTTCAGAGAGAGTCAAACACATAATCAGAAAACAATCGCAATTCCCAAACAGTCTGATCTGCTACTATGCTATTGTTTTTCTCAGGAATATTCCTCCTCCTAGTCCAACAGAAAGCTCGGTAATGTAGTTGTGATATCCCTGTACGTAATATGAGAGATCAATGTTAACAATAAAGTGATGCAGAAACAAAACATTGGAAGAGATGCATTGGTTTCAATAACTCACTTAAGATACTTGAGAGTCATCTTCTTTAGAAGAGAAGGATGCCTAAGAACAAGGGTCCTTCACTCTTCCTTATCGATCTTCTCGTCGTGTCTTGTGTCAGCCTCCTCAAATGTCTGGCCACATAAACTCAAAAAGTTAAGATACCCTGTCTGCAAACAAACTCCTTCTTTTGTTTGTCTGGGATATGACTTCTTGAAACTCTTCCTGATACAACTTACAACAGGACACGTTATGAAAATCTGAAAAACTGAAAACAAGCGTGCGTGGCAAGAAAGATATATAATTCCTATCCTACTAGTCTACTACATATATACCTTGTTTATTACACCACCGTGTATCTCCTCCACTCTGATATTCTTCCTCCACAACACACAGTAGAGTCCTATCATCAACAATAATCCACCTACAATGCTACAAAACATACAGTACACAAAAGTAAGTTCATTGAATAGTTTCTTTTTAAAATGAATGAAGTTTTTAAAGAACCTTCCAAAACTGATGATCCCGCTCATGAATATCGCTGAAGAGAGGAGAGTAAAGATTGACAAGAAGACAGATCCTCTGTTTTCTATAAACCATGGTTGCAAATATTGTGGTACGACTTTCACAACGTCTCCCTGAAAATATGAAAACACAGATTTATATGCATACAGTGTATAATCCCTACTACATACCTTGTTTATTACACCACCGTGTATCTCCTCCACTCTGATATTCTTCCTCCACAACACACAGTAGAGTCCTATCATCAACAATCTACAATGCTACAAAACATACAGTACACAAATGTAAGTTCATTGAATAGAAGTTTTTAAAGATCCTTCCAAAACTGATTGTTAGACTACTATGCGGAAGCGTGAAACCGGAAACGTACCTTCACCGGTTTAGTGACGAATATGGCATGAATCGTCTGAGAACTGATGCAGAGATCGGGGTTGAAATCACAGATGGAAATCAACCACAAGCCACCGTTCAAGTGCTCTCTCCGTTGATCTCTCGAAGCTTTCTCTCTCTAGAACGTTTTACTCTCTCTCTCTTTCTATGTCAATGGACACAAGTTTGGTCCAAGTTATTTTCCTGTCTCTGCGTAGTCCTCCGTTTATATATAAGGCAAGAGACTTCACGAACAGCCACAAATGAGTTTCGCATCTATTAGAAAACAACTTCTCAATTACATCGGTTCAATTAAACCGGTTCGGTATGCTGCCAAATCATGGGCGCAAACCGACCACAAACCAACACTGATGAGGAGAGTAAAGATTGACTAGTAGACTGGTCCTCTGTTTTCTATAAACCATGGTTGCAAATATTGTGGTACGACTTTCACAACGTCTCCCTAAAAATATGAAAACACAGATTTATATGCATACAGTGCGTGGCAAGAAAGTCACATACAATTTTTAGGTACCTCGTTTCTTTGCCGATCACCACCGCTGAGATTCTTAAACAGCTCATAGAGAGCCTCTAGCTCGATGAAACCTTGCTGCTTAAGATCATATAGCTGAAACGAAACTGCAGAACAAGCATAGTAGAGGCTTGCTTAGTGGAGGACAAAGACTGAAGACAGGTATAAAACTATAAAGACATTAAGAACTACGTGGTTTTGATTCCTTATAGTCATTTGCTACCGCTTTGATATGCTTGTTTTTCAACGTGTCAGATAGTTGCCATAGCTCGATCTCTGCTGAAGAATGCCCCAATCTTGATTCTCGATGAGGTGACAGACTCTTATTTTAATAATATCTCCTTTGATGGACTTTTTGCTTTGCTAGAAGCCTAGAAGCATATTCAATCAGTGTTCTATGCTACTTTCAGAACCATTTCTAATACAATTCTAGAACGCAGAAAGAGCGAATTACTCTCAAGCACTCATCTAGTTGTACGGTTTAGAGAATCTGTTGGTCTCAACAGAACAAAAAACTGGTACAAGGGGCAGAAATAGATTTAAGATAAAATGAGACTCTGCTTATTCTCTATTGCTTTCTTGTTGCAGGCCACAAATGCACTTGTTGCAGGGAGCGAGCGCTTAGTCCAGAGTGCGTTGAACCGCATGATGAAAGACAGGAAAACACTAGTGATTGCTCACAGATTGAGCACAGTCCAGAGCGCGCATCAGATTGCAGTATGCTCTGATGGGAAGATCATAGAGCTAGGAACACCTTTTGAATTGGTGGCGCAAAATGGATCGTATGCTTCCTTGTTGGCACTCAGAGGCTGGCCTTTGAGTAATTTTATATACTTCCTTTCTGCACTACATAAATGCTACTACTACTACTCATTTAACCCAAAAAGCAAACCCAGTCTCTTGAGTGCCAACAAGGGAAGCATATGACTGTACAATTCCTCGGCGTTTTCCAGCAGACGCAGAGCAAAGTCGTCGTCCTTCCTCCGAGCGAGAGAGAAAAAAAAACAAATAAAAACTGAACTGAATCCCGAATAATTTCTTAGTCAACCGAACCGGACATAACCGGATTAATTTCCTCTGCGTCCTAACCGAAGAAGAACCTAAGTTTTATCATCATCAGTCTCACTCACTCTAAAACCCAAACAAAACACGTTTATTGACTCGATTTGCTGCGAGTAAATTTAGTGCATTTAATTTAAAGCCAAAGCATAATAGGTGCAATGTCATTATATTTGATGATCTATATATCTTTATGGACTTTGTAGTTATAACATTTACAACATCATTATTTTTTATATTTTGTATTTGTTTTCTTCCGAGAAAGATTATATTTTATATAACAATTTGAATTAAAAAAATAATAAACAGTATTTTCTAATCTTATATTTTTAAAAATATATATAAAATAATTATCCATTTCATTTTAAAACCGAGTAGTTACACGATTATGTTGAAAACATTTTGTAACTTTTTTTTAGCAAAAGATTCTGACATTGTTAAAGTTGCTCTACATGTTATCGAAGACATTTTCAAAGTCGGTATCTTGAACACAATGTATGTCCAACGGATCCATTTCCATACAAATCTAAATTCATCGATGCAGGAGGGGGTATGATGATAAAGTTACTTATTAACACCAACGCGCATAATCATACAAAGAGGATTATCTTTTTGGTTTTGACAATCATATATATAAAAATAAGATTTCACTATTTCTTTATTTGTCAATTTGCTCTTTAATTTTTTAAAATATGATATTTCTTTTTAATTAAATTTAATATTCAACACATTTAATCATATACATAAATTCATACTTTAAATTCACTATTTACTACTAAATTGTAACTGAAATTACATAAATTGTTAACTGTCTATTGTTTTCCTCCATTCATTTTCAATTAGACACACTATCAATTATAATTATTATATTAAGTCTATTTAATTAAAGTTTTGTAATTTAATGATTTTTTTTTGGCATCAAATGATTTTTCTTTATAAAAGAAGATTTGATATTCCATTTCCAATCCATTTGTACTACAAAGAGAAAATTATTAGAATTAAAGCTAGCAATATAATTTAAATTAAGTAGAGTATAAAATAAATTAAAGATAAAATTAATCTTTGGAATTTTTTTAAAGCTTTTGATTGCACTTGATATGATTTTATAGGGAATATATTTAGTTTGTTACATAAATAATAATTTGGATTTTAATTATTTAACTCTTTTGTTTATGTATTAGTTTATATGAATAACTTAAACTGAATTTTTGAATATCATAGTAAATATTCATTTTTATTATTTACAATATATTTGTTTTACATCGAATGGTCAATATATTTGTTAATTGTCAATGTCCTGCTAGTTTAATTTAACTACTCTTTTAACATTCATCAGTTTACGAGAAATCTCTCTCTGGACATCTGAAAATATTCCACTACCACAAAAGATGTTGGATATAAATAAAGCCCACAAAGTCTCTTCCATGGCTTCTCTCTCTAGCTCCATTAGCTTCCTATTTGTTGTTCGGTTGGTTCGATCAAATCGGTGGTCTTCAATTTCGATATCAAGATTACTACTTGGTCTGTTTTCACAATATTAGGTTACTTAACGGATCGTTGGTGTTGAAGCTCCTTAGGTTTGCTCTTTGAATGTTTTTAGCTACTAAAAAGTACTTCAGATCATAATATCTTCCACACGTCTAATCTTGAACAAAATGTTTACTACATATGCTAGGGGAAAACATAAGGTTCCTTTATTTTCCTCAGAGAGGTCACAACAAACGTCTTGAAAATGTTCAGATAAATTGAAACAAATAGACATGATAAGAGAAAACAAACACAATTCCCAAATAGCCTCCTCTGCTAATTTGCTATTTGTTTTTTCTCAGGTATCATCTTCCACCTCCGAGTGCAACACAAAGCTCGGAAATGTAGTTGTGGTATCCCTGTACGTAATATGAGAGAGATCAGTGTTAACAACAATACTCTGATTTAGAAGCTGAGAGCATACAAACAAACTCATGGCCTGATTTGAAATTATAAATCATTTTCAAAGAGATGGCTTTATAATGCAATGATCAAGCACATCATTGATTAAACATGAAGCCACAAAATAATTGCAATAATTCATGGCCTGATTTGTAATCATAGATTATGATCTTCTACATGATTGTCTTCAATGCAGAAGCTAAAATGATCATTGATGATTTAGATACATTCCCCAGGAATAGAAAAATCCAAATATAAAGAGAGAGACTAGAAGAAGATGGCTCAAAGAAAGACCAAGAATCTAATAGGTGAGACTATTAGAAGATGACGATTAGATACGAAGGCTTGCGGCGGGATTCGCTTAACTCCAGTCAAAGGTTTGATGTTGAGGTCGTAACTTGCAAAGGAATCGTCTTTGTTTAGCGTCGGATCCATCTAATAGGTGAGGATTGCCGTCTCCGGTGTACCGCCTGTTTCAGATATCAGTTTCTGGTGTGTTCCGATTTGGGCCTTTCTATTTTGTAACCGTGTAATCTTCTTGGCCCATCATCCAAAGCCCGTGAGTGAGGCTTTTTACATTTACTTTTTTTTCTTTTTCCTTTTTTCTTTTTTTCCTTTTTCTTTTTGTTCCTTTTCCAGTTTTGATGGGAGAAGCCGATTATATAAACCCTATATTTAAAACCTCTGTTCTTCCTTCAGTAAGCAGCCAGAAAAATATCCTAAAGTTTCGTCTTCCTCGGTGGTTCTGTTCTCAAAAGCTTTTAAAAAAGAAACCCTAAAGAGTCAGATATAAAAAGATACATCTAATCGGAACACAGGAACTTATATCTAATCATCTGTCTCTTGTCAGATACACATGATTAAAAGATACATGGATCGTTTTGAAGAAGAGCAGCGATCTCCTGAAACATTCCGTCGTGCCTTAGCGGATGAGAGTATGAAGAGGGCCAGATCCTTGACGAGACAGCTCTATCTTGAGAAAAGGAATGAGAAAAAGAAACAGCTCTATCTTGAGAAAAGGAATGAGAAAAAGAAGGGGCAAGGTTCATCGTCGGATTTTGAAGAAGAGCAGCGATCTCCTGAAACATTCCGTCGTGCCTTAGCGGATGAGAGTATGAAGAGGGCCAGATCCTTGACGAGACAGCTCTATCTTGAGAAAAGGAATGAGAAAAAGAAACAGCTCTATCTTGAGAAAAGGAATGAGAAAAAGAAGGGGCAAGGTTCATCGTCGGATTTTGAAGAAGAGCAGCGATCTCCTGAAACATTCCGTCGTGCCTTAGCGGATGAGAGTATGAAGAGGGCCAGATCCTTGACGAGACAGCTCTATCTTGAGAAAAGGAATGAGAAAAAGAAACAGCTCTATCTTGAGAAAAGGAATGAGAAAAGAAGGGGCAAGGTTCATCGTCGGATTTCGATATGCCCGATGATCCAGAAGAAGCTGAACAGATGATCCTAAAGCTCAGGCAAGTAGTAAATAGGTATTTCGAAAAGGAAGACCATGATGATTCATTCACAGGAGATGCAGATGTTGAAGAGAGACAGGTTAGACAGCTCTTTACTTCTTTCCATGATTTTAATTCAGAATCAGGTTGCAATCTTTGCGTTTACTCCTTTGGGATGCAAGCCCCAGAAGAAGAAACAGGTGCTGACCAATCTTCATCAGGAGAATCTGAGCCCAGCACAGAAACACATGCAAACCCCAGTGGTTATCTTCCGAATGATTCAAACGCAGAAGAAGCTGAGGGGAATCACCCGTAAACTGCCATCATTTTTCAAGCTTCTCTGATACAACTTTTTACTTAATTGTCACAATGAACTTGCATGGTCTTGCTTAAGTGTTTGTGCACGTTTCTTTGTAAAATCCAAGCATAACCATTCAGAACAGAGAATAAAGGATTCTTATATGCTCTGCTATGTTAATTGTCAATGTCTCCACATCTGGAAGAATTCCATTACCACAAACTCTCCTCCATGGCTTCTCTCTCTAGCTCCATTAGCTTCCTATTTTATCAGTTTGCTCTTTAAATGTTTTAGCTACTAAAATACTTCATATCATAATAAGGTTCCTTTATTTTGCTCACAGAAGTCACAACAAACGTCTTGAAAATGTTCAGATAAATTGAAACAAATAGACATGATAAGAGAAAACAAACACAATTCCCAAATAGTCTGCTCTGCTATTCTGCTAATATGCTATTTTTTTTCTGAGTGAAACACAAAGCTCAAAAATGTAGTCGTGATATCCTGTACATAATATGAGAGATCAGTGTTAAAGATACTGCGATTTAGAAACATTGGAAGATACGTTTGGTTCAGGAACTCACTTGAGATACTGGAGAGTCATGTTCTTTAGAAGAGAAGGATGCCTAAGAACAGGGATCCTCCACTCTTCCTTATCGATCCTCCCATCGTGGTTTGTGTCAGCTTCATCAAATGTCTGCTAAATAAGAAACTCAGAAATCATTCTTTACTTTATTCACAACTGCAATCACGAGTTGACTAGACTACAGTGGAACAAGAAAATAGTATCGAGCAGGAAAAGGAAGGAAAGAACCACACCTTGTCGATTATACTCTCTATGACTTCGTCTGACAGGTTCATGCCGGACTCAGCAAGAGTAGCCACCACCATTTGCTTCAACTCATGCCTCTCGATGAAACCTTGCTGCTTTAGATCATATAGCTGAAACGAAACTGCAGAACAATGTTTCCGGTAACTATTAATGAAATTTCATGGATTATATGTAGCATGTGAACATCAGATCATTTGTTCTCGGATCAAATTATAAAGATCAAAGACGTACAGTCAATCTTGTCTTCTATAGGAGCATTTGGATGAAAGACAGAGAGAGCACGAGAAAACTCCTCGAACCCCAGTATTCCATTATGCTTTGTGTCAAACAAATCGAATACCTATGATTGGTAATGTCAATATACTTTGAAAAAGGATCTTGGCTACAGGATCACAAAGTCTTTTGGTTTTTTTTTTTTTTAAAACATACCCGGTCAGCAGACAAGCTCTCTTTTTTATTTGTCTTGAATAAGGCTAACTGAAACTCTTCTTGACACCACAATTAAAACAGGACACATGAAATGAAAATCAGAGAAGGCTGTTCAAAAGAAGTAGCAATATGGCATAAAAGACATATGATTCCTACATACCTTGTTAATTAGGCCATCGTCAATCACAGCACTGCTGATTTGATTTTTTTTTTTTTAAACAGCTCATAGAGAGCCTCTATCTCACTCAAGCTAACTGCAGCCAAACGATACAAATGATCAAAATCCAGAAGTAAGATTTGCATTCCTCTTAAACAGGGAGCATCAACTAGGGAAAATAGCATTCGCCTTAGAATCATATAACAGAACAAAAAAAAAAAAAAAAAAGAGTGAATGGAAAAGAAGCTGAGACTGAGAGCATACAAACTGTGTCTCTGGCAAGAATTTCAGGGTCTCCAATGCCTCCAGATTGTTTGTAATTTACCTGTCGTGTCAAAGCAATTTGTTAGTATGTGCCACGATTGGATTGGATCACTGTATAATGTAAAGCTGAGTGGAAAATAAATGTACATCGTTTCCATCAAGTATAAGTTTGACAGGAGAGCTTTCACCACTGAATTAATCCACAATGCTGAATCAAGAAACAATATAAGTTTTAAAAGAATGGATCCAACTATAATAAGTGAAAGAAACTACCAAAAAATCTTAAGTTTGGCATGAAAGCTCTCACCTATGAACGAAATATCTATACATAGTTTATTTCGAGCAGGTCACCTTCACGAGCCTCTCTGGTCCTTCCCCTTAGATAATTCTCTAAGAAAAGAAGTTGCAAAAGTAATAAATAGTCTTCGGATGTTTCTAAGTAAGTCAGAAAACAACAGAGCGAATTCTTATGAAAGAATAGAAGAGTACCTTGAAACCTGACGCCACTTGAGAGCTTTAACGTCCTGGAACCTGACTCTTCAGTAACTATCTCAAATGAAACAATCAAATCGGATACAAGAGAAGCTCTCCAATCTTCCTCACCTCTTATTTGTAGTTGTAGACATGGCTTTTCAATGCACATTGATTAAACATGAAAGCCACAAAATAAATTGCAATAATTCATGGCCTGATTTGAAATCATAAATCATTTTCACACAATGAACAACACACGATTATGATCTTCTACATGATTGATTGTCTTCAATGCAGAAACTCAAATGATCATTGACGATTAGAGACTAGAACAAGATGGCTCAAAGAAAGACCAAGAATCTAATAGGTGAGAGACTAGATACGACGGCTTGCGGCGGGATACGCTAACTCCGGTCTACCGCCTGTTTCAGATCTCTCATTTTCTGGTGTGTTCTAATTTGGGCCTTTCTGTTTTGTAACCGTGTAATCTTCTTGGCCCATCATCCAAAGCCCGTGAGTGCGGCTTTTTACATTTAATTTTTTATTTTTCCTTTTTCCTTTTTTTTTTTTTTTTGACGATCTTTTTCCTTTTTCCTTTTTTTCTTTTCTTTTTTTGTTCTTTTTCCAGTTTTGATGGGAGAAGGATCTAGAAACCCCCCATAAGTTTAGCCACTATATAAAAAAAACCTGTTCCTGCTTCTTCATTCAATAAGCAACCCAAGCTCTTAGAAAATCCTAAAAGTTTCGTCTTCCTCGGTTGTTCTGTTCTCAAAGCTTTTTTTTTTAAAACCCTAAAAGCTCTCAGTTCTTAGAGATCGAGATGTCGTCGGACACAGAGACGTTTGCCTTCCAGGCTGAGATCAATCAGCTTCTCTCCCTTATCATCAACACTTTCTACAGCAACAAGGAGATCTTCCTTCGTGAACTCATCAGTAACTCTTCCGATGTGCGTACCTCTTTCCCCTCTCTCTTTACTAATTAGGTTTACTAATTGATGTGGAATGGTGAAATCTTATTATTTAGGGTTTGGTTACGAAGAGGATTTTAGGGTTATTAATCTGTTGAATTTAAGGTAGATTGTTGATTAGTAGGTTATTTGTTTGGTCGATCTATGCTTGGTCGAAATCTAGGGTTTTAGGTTTTGCTTGCTTCGATCTTGGAAAATATAATTGTGATTAGGGATTTTTTTAGGTTTTTAAAACCTCATCTTATGTGGGATGGGGTCTTTGTGCTGCTAAGATTTTGTTTGTGTGTCTTTTTGATTTGTGAATTTATTTGGTCGATCTTTTTGTTTTTGTTTTTCCCACATAAAGAAAGAACTAACAATCTCTTACTTGTTTGTTTTGTGGTGAATAGGCTTTGGACAAGATTAGATTCGAGTCTTTGACTGACAAGAGCAAGCTCGATGGTCAGCCTGAACTCTTCATTCACATCATCCCGGACAAGACCAACAACACCTTGACCATTATCGACAGTGGTGTTGGCATGACCAAGGCTGGTATGTTTTCTCTTGGATGTATTTATTCTTCTTTCTTTGTTTCCCTCTTAGTATATATATACTCATGCTAATGTGCGTTTACCTTTTTCCTTTGTACAGATTTGGTCAACAACCTGGGTACAATTGCCAGGTCTGGCACCAAGGAGTTCATGGAGGCTTTGGCCGCTGGTGCTGATGTCAGCATGATTGGTCAGTTTGGTGTTGGATTCTACTCGGCTTACTTGGTTGCTGATAAGGTTGTTGTTATCACCAAGCACAATGATGATGAGCAGTATGTGTGGGAGTCCCAGGCTGGAGGATCCTTCACCGTTACCAGGGATACCTCTGGTGAGGTTCTTGGTAGGGGTACCAAGATGACCCTTTACCTCAAGGAAGACCAGTTGGAGTACCTTGAAGAGCGCCGTCTTAAGGATTTGGTCAAGAAGCACTCTGAGTTCATCAGCTACCCCATCTCTCTTTGGGTTGAGAAGACCATCGAGAAGGAGATCTCTGATGATGAAGAAGAGGAAGAGAAGAAAGACGAGGAAGGTAAGGTTGAGGAAGTAGATGAGGAGAAAGAAAAGGAGGAGAAGAAAAAGAAGAAGATCAAGGAGGTGTCTCACGAGTTTGATCTCATGAACAAGCAGAAGCCTATCTGGATGAGGAAACCCGAGGAGATCAACAAGGAGGAATATGCTGCCTTCTACAAGAGTCTCAGCAATGACTGGGAGGAGCATTTGGCTGTCAAGCACTTCTCTGTTGAGGGACAGCTTGAGTTCAAGGCTGTTCTCTTTGTTCCCAAGAGGGCCCCATTCGACCTCTTTGACACCAAGAAGAAGCCCAACAACATCAAGCTCTACGTCCGCCGTGTCTTCATCATGGACAACTGTGAGGAGATCATTCCTGAATACCTTGGATTTGTGAAAGGTATTGTTGACTCGGAGGATCTTCCCCTCAACATCTCCAGAGAAACTCTGCAGCAGAACAAGATCCTTAAAGTCATCCGCAAGAACTTGGTGAAGAAGTGCATCGAGCTCTTCTTTGAGATTGCCGAGAACAAGGAAGACTACAACAAGTTCTACGAGGCTTTCTCCAAGAACTTGAAGTTGGGTATCCACGAGGACTCTCAGAACAGGACCAAGATTGCTGAGTTGCTCCGTTACCACTCCACCAAGAGCGGAGATGAGTTGACCAGTCTTAAGGACTACGTGACCAGGATGAAGGAAGGACAGAACGACATCTACTACATCACTGGTGAGAGCAAGAAGGCTGTTGAGAACTCTCCCTTCCTTGAGAAGCTAAAGAAGAAGGGATACGAGGTCATTTACATGGTTGACGCCATTGATGAGTACGCCATCGGTCAGCTCAAGGAGTTTGAGGGAAAGAAACTGGTCTCTGCCACCAAGGAAGGTTTGAAGCTTGAGGAAACAGAGGACGAGAAGAAAAAGAAGGAAGAACTCAAGGAGAAGTTCGAGGGTCTGTGCAAGGTGATGAAAGATGTACTGGGGGACAAGGTTGAGAAGGTCATCGTCTCTGACCGTGTTGTCGACTCACCCTGCTGTCTTGTCACTGGGGAGTACGGCTGGACCGCGAACATGGAGAGAATCATGAAGGCTCAGGCCTTGAGAGACAGCAGCATGGCTGGGTACATGTCTAGCAAGAAGACAATGGAAATCAACCCAGAGAACTCGATCATGGATGAGTTGAGGAAGAGAGCGGATGCAGACAAGAATGACAAGTCTGTCAAGGATCTCGTCCTTCTCCTCTTTGAGACTGCTCTTCTCACCTCTGGTTTCAGCCTTGATGAGCCCAACACCTTTGGAAGCAGAATCCACAGGATGCTTAAGCTCGGACTCAGCATTGACGATGACGCAGGTGAGACTGAAGCTGATGCTGACATGCCACCACTTGAAGATGACGCTGAAGCTGAAGGAAGCAAGATGGAAGAGGTCGACTAAGTCCCCAGATAGTAGTAGTAGTAGTTGAAACTGGCGTTCGTCTGTCTCCCCTCTCTTTCTCTATCATCAGCTCTCTTTTTGGGTTTTTTTGACTAGTTTTCTGGTTTTTTCTCTCGGGTCTTCTGAACTTTGTTTAATTACGACTCTTTATTGTGTCCCCAACGAAGAAGATTTCCTTTGAAATTCTACTTGTTTTGTCGTATTATTTTTGGTTCAGATAGCCGAACTTAGATTGCTGTTCGGTTTGTTCAAACCGGTGGGTTTAATTTCGATATCAAGATAGGTTTCTGACTACTTCAGTTATCTTACAACTTCAGTTTGATTAACGGTTGGAGCCCCCCCCCCCCCTTCTTTTATTTATCATCATTTTGCTCTCTAAATGTTTTAGCTAACATATGGTACTTAACACGACTAATCATGAACCGAAATTACCAGTATACTACAGATACTAGGGGAAAATATAAGCCAATTACGTATATGTTTTACGTTTTTCTTCACAGAAGTAAACAACAAAATCTTTAAAATGATACAAGTAATAAACATGATAAGAGAACAATCACAATTCTTAAATAGTCTGCTCTGCTAATATGCATTGGTTTCAATAACTCACTTGAGATACTGGAGAGTCATGTTCTTTAGAAGAGAAGGATGCCTAAGAACAAGGGTCCTCCACTCTTCCTTATCGATCTTCTCGTCGTGTCTTGTGTCAGCCTCCTCAAATGTCTGGCCACATAAACTCAAAAATCACTATTCACTTCATAGTTCACACTCAGCTGCTTACACACAATACAGTGGAAACCACAAAAAAAAAAAAACTAGGAAGGAAAGCACACCTTGTCGGTTATACTTTCTATAATCTCGTCGCTCAAGGTCATGCCGGACTCAGCTAGGGTAACCACCACTAATTGCTTCACCTCCTGCCTCTCGATGAAACCTTGCTGCTTCAGATCATATAGCTGAAACGAAACTGCCAAGTAATATACCAGGTAGTCATTAATAAATTATCATGGAATTTATATAGGATGTGAACATGAGATAATTTCTCGGATGAAGTTTTTGAGATGAGAGATGTACGGTCAATTTTGTCATCTAAAAAAGCATTTGGATGAAAGACGGAGAGAGCTCGGGCAAACTCCTCGAATTTAAGTATTCCATTATGCTTTGTATCGAACAAATCGAACACCTGTGATTGATTTCGTAATGTCAGCATATTTTTTTTGAACTGCCAAATGGATTACAAAAGCCTTTTTGGTGAAAAAAAATAATTAAGATACCCTGTCTGCAAACAAACTCGTTCTTTTGTTTGTCTGGGATATGGCTACTTGAAACTCTTCCTGATACAAATTACAACAGGACACGTTATGAAAATCTGAAAAGACTGCTCAAAAGAAGTAGCAAACAAGCGTGTGTGGCAAGAAAGACATATAATCCCTACTTACATACCTTGTTTATTACACCACCGTGTATCTCCTCCACTCTGATATTCTTCCTCCATAACACACAGTAGATTCCTATCATCAACAATAATCCACCTACAATGCTACAAAACATACAGTACATAAAAGTAATAAGTTGATTGAATAGTTTCTTTTTAAAATGAATCTTGATGATGAAGTTTTTAAAGAACCTTCCAAAACTGATGATCCCGCTCATGAATATCGCTGAAGAGAGGAGAGTAAAGATTGACAAGAAGAGAGATCCTCTGTTTTCTATAAACCATGATTCCAAATATTGTGGTACGACTTTCACAACGTCTCCCTGAAAATATGAAAATACAGATTTATTTATATGCATATACTGCGTGGCAAGAAAGTCACATACAATTTTTAGGTACCTCGTTTCTTTGCCGATCAGCACCGCTGAGTTTCTTAAACAGCTCATAGAGAGCCTCTAGCTCGTTTTGATTCGTAAAGCATCCCGTAGAGTTGGAAGAAGCTGCCATTGTCGATTACAGATAGAGTTAACAAAGAAGGAGAGAAGATCAAAATAATAGGATTGTCAACGCTCGGACTATTCAGATATTTGAGAGAGGGAAACATATATAATAGGAATAACGAGTCTTTTTATTCCCCAAGTAAACTCTAATCACTTTGTCAATTCTAACCGAAAAGTCAATCTCCTAAAAGACTAACCAATCCTATAGTTGTAATATTGCATCCGGTCAGATCAAACTGGTGGTTTCAATTTTGATATATATCAAGATTGATTTCTGATTTCAGAATTCAGATTAGAGCTTACCAGATCATTGATGTTGTGTTCTCTCTCTTTTCTCTATCATCAGTTTGCTCTTTCAATGTTTTCTTTTTTACTTAATATTTGGAATCATGACTCAACATAAGTAGCATATCTATCTACAGATGCAAGGAGAGAAAAATATCAATCAAAATAAGGAGCAGAAAAAAAATACAGATTTGTTTTCTTTTCTTTCTTTTCACAGAAGTAACAACAAAATCTTGAAAATATTGAGAAGAGATTCAAACAAATAAACATGATACATAATCAGAAAACAAACACAATTCCCAAATAGTCTCCTCTGCTAGTATGCTATTGGTTTTTCTCAGGAATCTTCCACCTGGGAGTGGAACACAAAACTCGGAAATGTAGTTGTGATATCCCTGTACGCAATATGAGAGATCAATGTTAATAATACTGTGATGCAGAAACAAAAACATTGGAAGATACATTTGGTTCAGTCACTCACTTGAGATACTGGAGAGTCATGTTCTTTAGAAGAGAAGGATGCCTAAGAACAAGGATCCTCCACTCTTCCTTATCGATCCTCCCATCGTGTTTTGTGTCAGCTTCCGCAAATGTCTGCCAAAGAAGAAACTCAGAAATTATTCTTTACTTTATTCACAACTGCAATCACGAGTTGATTATAGTGGAACAAGAAAATAGTATCGACAGGAAAAGGAAGGAAAGAACCACACCTGGTCGATTATAGTCTCTATGACTTCGTCTGACAGGTTCATGCCGGACTCAGCAAGAGTAGCCACCACCATTTGCTTCACCTCCTGCCTCTCGATGAAACCTTGCTGCTTCAGATCATATAGCTGAAACGAAACTGCAGAACAATGTTCCCGGTAACTATTAAAGAAAATTTCATGGATTATATGTAGCATGTGAACATCAGATCATTTGTTCTCGGATCAAATTATAAAGATCAGAGACTTACAGTCAATCTTGTCTTCTATAAGAGCATTTGGATGAAAGACAGAGAGAGCACGAGCAAACTCCTCGAACCCCAGTATTCCATTATGCTTAGTGTCGAACAAATCGAATACCTGTGATTGGTAATGTCAATATACTTTGAAAAAGGATCTTGGCTACAGGATCACAAAGTCTTTTGGTTATTTAAAAAAAAAAAAAAACATACCCGGTCAGCAAACAAGCTCTCTTTTTTATTTGTCTTGAACAAGGCTAACTGAAACTCTTCCTGACACCACAATTAAAACAGGACACATCAAATGAAAATCAGAAAAAAGGCTATACAAAAGAAGTAGCAGCAATATGCTTGATTCGTGAATGGCATAAAGACAAATGATTCCTACATACCTTGTTAATTAGGCCATCGTCAATCACAGCACTGCTGATTTTCTTAAACAGCTCATAGAGAGCTTCTATCTCACTCACGCTAACTGCAGCCAAAACGATTTTAATGATCAAAATCTAGAATTAAGATTTGCATTCGTCTTAACAACGGATCATCAACTAGAGAAAATAGCATTCGCCTTAGAATCATATAACAGAACAGAACAAAAAAAGAGAATGAATGGAAAAGAAGGTGAGAGCATACAAACTGTGTCTCTGGCAAGCAGTTCAGGGTCTCCAATGCCTCCAGATTGTTTGTATATATCAATATCAAAACACCGGAAAAAAGAGGAGCACACATGCTTGAAACCGTCTACGCACTGCGACATGATACCTCTCGTGAATCAAAACTCCCCATGTCTGTTGCATAACCAAAAAAAAATGTAAGTACCTGAAAGAAACTAAAGACATATATATGCATATGAACAAAGATAAGTACCTTTTAACCATTTCCTGGTTTGTCAAAAAAGGCAATGCTTTATACACCTTTAAAAAAATCCTGCAATGGGAAGGAAATGAGATGTAGCTCGTCAAAACCAACAAGATTGCAAAACACTGTAAGAAGATTAGGCAGGAGCAAACAAGATTCATCACTTTCAGATCTGAAGAAGCAATCATCATAAAAAAGGCATATACTAAATGATCTTAGCTTTATGCATTAATCTAAAAGTCCAGATTAACCAATGTCTTCTTCTTATCTTGTTAAACCATCATATTCATAGTCATGAAACAAGTCTATAACACAAAACCCCCAAATCTAAGAAACAGCACCAAAAAAGAATACATGAACTAGTAGAAATTGAGGAATCACAAATTTCACGTCATGAAAAAGAAATAAAACAATAGAAACGAATCCAAAAACCATGAGATGATGATAAACAAACAATCATGAGGATCGAAACCTGAATCTAGTCGCCAAATGAAAACACACAAGTGATTATTAGAGATACAAAGCGATCCAGCGAGTTTTTAGATTCCAAATCGTTTCGTATTCAGATACAACAAACAACAAACTCAAGAGTTCATCTCGTTATATAAAGTTGATCATTCAGCTCATGGATCTATCTATCAGCTAGCGATGATGAATTCACAGCGAAATTGATTTAATTACTTTGCTTCATTTCTCAATCTCTTAATTTTTTTAAATTTTCCAATCGCGATTTTCCCGGACAAATACACACACGAGATTTATCACGAGGAAGCCGACCGACCGGGAAATCGTAGAAAAAGGAGAAAAAGTTATAATAAAGCCTTACGCCACGGCAGATGAAGAGCCTTCCTTGCGACGGCTCCGGCGGTTGAAACTGACAGATAGTTGCGGTGGCAAACGCAAAAATAAAATTAAAAAAAAAAAACTCTTTGTTATTTTGGTAATCACAACAAACAAAAGTGAGAGAGAGAGCAGGAAAAAAATAATAAATAGGCAGACACGATTTTCTATAAGCAGAATGAGAATATTTGCAAATTTTAATATAAAAACCAAATTTATATTTTTCTTTCTTGTCTATTTTATACTCTCTCAATAGATATTTTTTTAGATTTTCCCCAAAATTAAAAAAATAATAATAAATTTTGTATTATTATTAATTACTTTTGTTTTATATTTCTTTAAATATTTATTTACTCATACTTTTTTTACACTTGTCATTTAAATACATGTCTATATTTAATTATTTATTATAAAAATAAAAACATTAATTAGTTATTTGATTTTAAAAATAAATATGCATTAAATACACTAAAAATCATCTTTTTGATAAAAGAAAAATCTTAGAATATCAATCTTTATTTATGATACAGAAGAAATATTGTTTTATCAAGCAAATCAAATAATATGTTTTTTTATTTACTCGATGTTGATACATTCATTACACAGACACAGTTGTAAAAGGAGTGATAAAAATAAAAACTGCTAGTTTACATTCACTTTCACACGTCGTCTTCTAGTGGAGCATGTGTCCATTATGCGCTGTAGCCTACGCCGTCGTTTTAATCGAGCATGTATGTAATCAGAAAAGTCCTTAACCGGAGTACATACTATTGCTTGGTTTGGTTGGTCTTTGAATTTTGATCCGGTTAAGTCGTTTTTTCGAAAAAAAAACAAGTTCCAAATCAAGTATACAACCAATCAAAAGGAGAATTAAAACTTTAGGACCCGTGAACTCTCTCAGACACGGAAGCCGAGGTAGTCGCTCATCTTCAATATGAGCTTCTTCCGGCGACAAATCTCTGGCTCTCCATCCTGACCGGTGCTTGGTTCTACTTTCTCGGGTTCGGTTACTCGAAGACCTTTGGTCCACTTCCGCCGGTATTTCTAGTTGCCGACGAGACCTTCTGGAATTCCGCCAGCCTTCCTCGGTTTTGGCGAGAACGGTGAGCAAACCGGGTGACACTGTTCTTGAGTTTCTCCGGCAAGAACATGCCTTCTTCGTGGTTTATAACCAAAATTATTTTCCCGACCTCTCTACATCTTCTATACTGTCAGTGGTCGGAGGGGATTGTATTCTCAAAGCTTTTTGTAGGATGCAGTTTCATGAGCTCTCTATGCTTCCCCTTAAAGGTTCCAGCCATCTCCACTTGGTTGAGTTATCAGATCTGGTCTCAGACGATTTTGCTTTCGGTCAGAGCTGGTCAATGTACTCTTCCGCAAAGATCTCCTTTGTAAAATTGCTAGCTCCTACTTCCCCCTATTTGGGGAGAGACTCGGAGTCTTCCTTCTCATGGGAGAGATCTGTTACACACTCCTGCTCTATAGAGAGAAAATCCTCAGTCCCGGTGAGAGCCATTTCCGACACCCTGTTTGGAGCGGAAGTCCCATCCGTCATCACCCTTCTGCCGCTCAGCACCATAGCCACCAAAGCTGAAGCAGATTCACCTAGTTTGGCAAGCTGGTGTTCTCTCATAACTCCGCCGACTACACTTGTAAGGACTGACCTCTCCTTCCGACTAAACGGTTTGCCGTTGTCGAGACTTTTCTCTAGCTCAGCCAATTCTCCATTTATCTCGGGTAATCCCTCCAAAAAAACTATTATGGTTTGCCTCTCGACCTCCTTGGTTGATGATAGTTCCGCCTCCAAGCAGCACCGCCGCCTCACCTTGCTCAGATCTAGTGTGGAGCTGCAACGGAGAAGAGGGTCGTTTACCTTGTTTTCCCGTCTAAACGGAGTTCTCAATCCTAGTGGGCTAACCCATGTCCAATCTTTCATATTTCGTTTAATGGACTTAGGCCCAACAAGTATTAAGTGCTCCCATTCCAGCCCATGTATCTCTAAACGTGATTATTATTCCGGCAAATTAACAAATGGATTTGTTATTGTATATCTTGTTTTGTGCCTACAACGTTTATCAATTTTCTTATGTGAAAGAATTTCCCCCTTTTGGGAGGTTACTTGTTCTAATGAAATTAGTTTAATTTCCTCATTCGATGAGAGACATTTTACAACAACATCCTCTTATATGGAGAGATTTTTTGCTTCCTCTTCTCTTCAAATGTGTCTTTTGGAAGGCATAGTAATGGCAATTGAAGTTTCGTGCAATACAACACCCTTTCCAAGTGTCCTTTCAGGTTCTTGGTTTTCAAGACTCTCGTCTTGTCCAGCGTGTGACCACCCTTTCCAGGGACCTTTGGTGCACGCACGGAATCCAAACACCGCGTTCGTTCTTTTGCAACATCTGCGGCAATGGTTATCAAGGTGGCTGACTATGTGGCAATGGTCGGTTATCCTTCACCACGAGTGGTCTCACTTTGTGTGGCAACTCTTTACCTTTAGGACTTGTTGTCCTCTTTATGTATCTTGTCACCTTTATGGTTTCAAGTCAAGTTCTAAAGTTTGTTTTATGTATGTTTTAAGATTGATGCTTGTAGTTTATTTTGTCCTCCTGTATAAGTTTATTGGTGTAGTTGGCTTCTCTTCAAAGGAAGCTTGTAAACCTTTAATCTAATATAATGGAGTGTTTGATGGAAAAAAAAAAACCAATCAAAAGGAGAAATGAATGCACCCACAATAAAACTCTGATTGGTTAACAAAAACAACACATTGATCATGTTATATGATTTTCTTGTTACACTTTTTTTTTTTTTTCTCTTTTTTCAGGTATAGTTACGGTTACTGGTGAGCCCTTTTGTACACAAGTTAAGTAAAGAAAATGACACTCACACAAGTTAAGTAACCGCGTCTAGGCGACAACAATAACAAAACATAAAAAAACCAACCAAAAGTAAAACACAACACAAAGCGTATGGAACTTGGTTAGAGATAGATTCAATCTTGTTTGTGACTCGTGTCTCGTTTTGATTTTTTTTTTTAGTTAGTTAGGGAGATCTTGTTTGCATAGAGGACAACACGAGATGATACGAAGCCATTGATCTACACATTTGAGGTGAAACCTATGCGAACATGGCAGCTTTCTCACTTCTTCTCTATCTTTGTACTTTGCCAAACATATGCAGCATTCCTGGCAATATCAAGAAATGTTGTTACTTGCAGTTTTAGAGAGTTAAAAACATTCCTGACTAAATCAGAATTCAGATTAGAGCTCTTTACCGGATCATTGTTTGCTTGAGTAGAATCAGGTGTTTCATCAACGAGTTTGTATTTCCAACTGGGGAGACTAGATATTTGGTCATCTGATGCTCCTTTGTCAGAAGATGCAATGTTCATGTTGTAGCCGAGGAAGCTACTAATGAGAGGCACAACACAACAGAGCAGGAGGAAGAGAAGAAATGGGAAAGAGTAGCAGAGAGCGTTCCAAGCGAGCAAGGAGATGCAGAGGACATGAAGGATTGGAGCATAGTGGAATGAACCAAACCGAGAATCAAACACCCATACATTACCTATCACAAACCATATCGCAAAGAAAAGCTCCAGCGATGTCCTGCATCTGTTCATCAAATGCGAGCACCTGAAACACACACACACACACAATATGTTATTTGCATCTATAGTGATCTTTTGCATTCCAAGTTTTATGATAAATGTTCAATTTTGCTAGTAACCTGGTCTCTTCTCTGCTCCTCTGTTGCTGCTCGATATTGCCAAAGCCAAATGCATTTCCTTGGCTAGTGTCATGTTGACGATAACGACCATATAACAGCATAAGATTGAGAAGACATCCAACGTTGTAACCAGTGATCCATAGCCTCATCGGCCAAACAGGTCTCTCTTTCTTGGACAAAGCTAGTGTGAATGTTATCACAGTGATCTGTACAAGTAAAGCGATGAGCTCTGATATCATCCAAGAGACTGAATTGAAAGGGTTGGTGCCAATATCAGATCTTGAAGCGTTCTGGTAATGAAACACCCTTCTCAAGAAAAAGAACCACCTTGCTCTAGATACCCTCATGGCCAGTCTCATCAAGAAGGAAGAAGATGGGGAGCTCTCGGGAGCCATGTGTGTGTTATCATCTTCATGTGGCGTGGAATGGAAGGAAGAAGAGGAGGAGATAGTGATGGAGTTAATGGCTGATGATTGTAACTGAGAGGAATAACGGGTACTCATATCAGGATCTCTCTTGAGAAAGTGAGCAAGAGCAAAAGAAGAACAGAGTAAAGCTGGAAAAACCTAGATAAGAAGAAGAGAGAGGAAGGTGTAGTGATAATGTCAGAGAAGGTGAAGTTGGGTGTGAGATGGCGACGAAGAAGCAACCAAAAAAAAGAATGGGTTTTTTTTTTTGCTTAGGTTTGAAGAATACAGAGGCAGAGAAGGAGGAGAAGATAACCGTTGGCCTATAAAAACCTAACAACCTTAGTTTTTGTCTTTAAAGCAATACTCCGACAGCAACCGCTGCTTTAACCATTCTCTTGTTCTTTTAGTTACAAAACAACAACAACTCTTCTCCCTCTTTCCCTCTCTCCCCTCTACGCAAGGCCACGAAATCAATTACTTGTTCGGGTCGGGTCGGGTCGGGTAAACAGGCATCCAAAATTTTAGGGACCCGCCATGGGCCCACCCAGCCAATTCGGGTTGCGGCTTTTCCTAATCTAATATGTCTCCTTTGTAACTCCACCGGGTAAAACGTTACGGACTGACTCAGTGAGTTTGTGATCGAGTCAAAGGTGGGCTTAGGAAATAATGGCGAGCTATGGTATGAGCAGAGTGCTTGCATCAAGCTAGTTCTCCACACCAGCTTCCTTCTCTTGCCGCCTCTGGAGATCTCTCTCGTCATGATTTTGAAGGTTTGAAACCCAACTATATGAAGCTTTTAGGATCTAATTGATGTGTACATTGAATTGCAAATATAAAGATGGTAAATTTGGATCTTGATTGCTTGGAATTGACAGGCAGGGAAGTAACTTCCAGCAGCTGTTTATAGAGCTTATATAGTGTCTCTTAGGAATTCAATTAGAAAAGATGGAAACTTTTAGCATTGTTTTGCTTGAATTTGAAACAATACACTGATGACTTCAGGTAAAAGACTCCTTTTTGTTGCTTTGATGAATTAGATAGAGGAGCATTATTTAGCTCAAGGTCTAAGTATATTGTTTGGGAACTAAAGGTTTGATGATGTTGCGGCTCTGTGAATATTGTTTTATGATAAGATTTGGTTGGAGAATGATCAGGGCAAGATGGAGGCAGCAAGCTACTTTTAAAGGTGCCATTAGGTAGTATTGTTTTATCAGATTTGCTTTTCATCAGAGAAAATAGATGGACCTCTCAGATTTTGATGATCATCTTCACAATGTCACCAAGTAAGCGTGATGCATAAATCCTGAAAGCTACACCTTTAATGTACAAGATGGTAGTATCTCATTAGTCATTTCTAATCACTGTCATTCTCTAATTTAATTGCAGGGACTGGCTGAACCCTGCATTCCTCAGCTGTAGAACTGTCAGGCGATGTACCTATGCTCTTCAGTCTTCATCATTATCATCCACGGTTAGCTTTTAGAGACTCTCTTTCTTTTGAGCTATAGAGTCTGTGTTAAAGTGTTTTAAAGATTCACGATTGAGCAAAAGTGCTCAAAGTACTATACTTTTTTGTCCCAATCTTCTTCTTGTGATCCATTTTCTTAGATCCCTAAACTATGATCTTTGGCTGTTCTTTTATCTTGCAAGATGCCTGTTTGAAAATCCAGGGTCATTTAAATTCGAAATTATTTTTTTACATCGTCACTTAAACTTACAAAGTCTTTACACAATATTATTATTGTTACCAAATCATATGGCAGTAGTTGATCCCTCACCTGCAGGTCTAAGAAAGTCCAGAGAAAATATATGTTCAACTGCAGCAAGGTTTTAGAACACCGGGCAGCCCTTAACTACGATCCCTTTCGCTGTCGGGCAATTTGCCAAAGGGCAATGGTCTGTGTTCTCACTCCCCCACCAATCAGGTAAGCTTATGCCATTGTTCTGCAACACAAAATAAATCAACACTCCCATAATCGCAGTGCCTGCATCAAGAGCTGCAGAGAGGATGTAGTTATGCCTTGCCCACCATCCCTTATACCTCCTGAAGATATAGTAGTTGAATACGAACCCGACAACGAACCACGACCAGTAGTTCACAGCCTTGGCCATTGGCATCATATTAGCCGCTGAGAAGATCAAGGGAATATGAATCTTCTGTATCCACTTCTTCTCCGGGAATTTCCTTGCAAAGAACCAGACCGGGACAGGAGCAAGAAAGCCAATGAGGAAGAACCAGTTCATTCCCGAGTAAATGCCTTTACTTGTGAACATCCTTGCAGGGCCGATGATGCCCCAAATGATCGACGCGTTATAGAACACTTCATCCCCGGGGCAAGTCCACGGACTACTCTTTGGGAGCTTATCTATGTTACAGATGTTCTCGACTGAAGAAAGCAGCCACCATGTGGTCCCGAAGGAGACAGTTGAAGCAACAATAGTCGCAACTAGTTGAACGAGGAACATAGATCTCGGTGGAATCTTCATGTAGTGGCCAAGTTTGAAGTCTCCGACAAAGTACAAGGCTTGAGACATACTCACAGAACCATAAGTCTTAAAAGCCACATTGGCAAGTGGCTTTCCCGGATACAAGAACCCGATGATCAGTTCCGATATAACATTAAGACCCATTTGCTGGTTTGTGGTCGCTAGGATAACTCCGATAGGCAAAGTGAAGGTAAAGGCAATGGCGCAAGCGAGTAGAAGTCCCCACCATGGAAGCTGAAGCTGTTTGCCAAATCCCTCACATGCGAAAAGAGCTAGCACAAAGGAAACAGCGAGAACCGCGACAAACCACCATTGAGGTACTTCTTTATAATTCTTCTTCATCAGTCTTGTATGCACATCTCCAAACTTGTCCTTTGTTGCCAATGTTGCCTTCTTCCACATACCCCAGATAAACCTTCATGGAAACAACCACAACAACAACGATAAAAGATTTTTCAAGGAAACTGATAAATTGATCTATATTTTGAGATGCAGAGCAGAGAAAAAAAAAGAAGGATTCTAACTTTCCGTCAAAGAGGGCGACGTGAGAAATGGTTGCAGTTAGAGTACCGAAGCTGAGTCCATAGATCAGAGCAAACAGAATGCTAAGGTAAAGCTTGCTATAGCTTTCGTAAGCAGGAAGATCGATATCGAATGCCTTCTGGTTGAGGATACGAGTGGTGTTGTAACGCTGACCAGTGTGATCAAATGTGTGAGAGGTATAGAAAGGAAACTTCTTTGCCTCGTAAGCGTTGCTCCAGTAGAAGATAGGAAGAATGATGTAGAAGAAGATGACAAATCCGCCAAAGCAATTAGCTATAGCAAAGAACGGTACAGCTAAAGGACTGCCTAAGAAACCTACAACCGTGGACCAATCAAGACCAAATGAGCCAATACCAAGACCGTGCAGCCCTGAACCAATCTGTTGAGCGGTCACAGAGCGGGTCCATATCCAGCAGAAGAAGGAGAGGGATGAGATGGAAGGGAAAAGATAGCCAGGGACTATGTAGTAAGTGAAGCTCACGAAGAAGACTATTAAGAAGAATCTAAGCCTCGTTTGTTTGCCTTCACGCTTCTCCTCCTTCTCATGTAAGGCTCTAATCCATACAATTTGACATACAAAAAAAAAAAGCAAACAAATTTTATAATATCGCGAAACTTACAAATGTGAATGTATAAGGAGAAAAAAAAAAACACAAACCTAAAGAGAGAGACTTGAACCAAATTTGCAGGCCACCACATGTAAGGTGAGTCCACTAGGACTTTCCTGAACATACCAGCCCATCCATATCCCAACAACTATATGATAAAAAATAAAATAAAAAATGTTACTGTACGTTACAAAAAGTTATTTAAGTTTGGACTGATGTATATACCTGAGTGGTTTGCAGAAGCAACATGGCGGCTGTGGGATTAAGATCCCGGTGGTAAAATGCTTTAACGATGGTAATGATGCTGGTCGCATAAACTGCTCCGGCTCCGGTATTAGCGAATATAGTGATCAATACATGTTCCTTCATGTTGAATGGTCCAGGGTTCAACGAACCGAACCAAATTGTACCGAGTAACCGGAATTTCCTTGTTGGTAGAGTCGTGGCCATGAGCTTTCCTAGAGGGAGAGTGACGATCTGAGCCACGACAGAAGATACCATCAGCTGGTTCGAACGGTAACCAAAGAAATTGTTCACGAACGCGAGTACCACGCACGATAACATTCCTAAGAACCATGTTCGGAACGTCAATACAGGCAGATATGGATCGTCGGTTATCGGCACGGTTAACCGGACTTCTTCTATTGGACTGTCGTTTTCATCCTCCTCTTCTTCTTCTTCATCTGCACCGTCAAAGATGGTTTAATCACAACCAACCAAAAATTACTTAAAAGACATTAATCGTTAGAATTCGAATTGTGTTTTAGGATATGAAGAATATCCGGAATTTATACAAATCAAATTATGTATCAGTTAGTACTTAGGTTCTGACATAACGGTTAAAATAAAAAATCAAACCACAGCAAACCAAGTTTGATTGGAACAGAACCGAGGGTTCATTTACCGGCTATGACGATCTTGGACTCAAACGTGTTGTCCGGAGGCTTGGATACTTGGAGAGAGCCTACCATTTTCTATTTTCCTCCAAAAGTAGACGTCGGCTCGATCCGGTGAGAATGATCAGAGAGAGTCCTGGATAACTTGCCGGAGAATTAATGTTCTTGTAAGAAACTTGTGTAAATAACCTGACACTAGTAGAAGACGTTTTCTCTATTTTTAGTAAAGATGTTTAAAGAGGATAAAGTATTAGATAAAATACTAGAGACTATGTTGATATTTTCTGTAATTTGTAGTGTGAAGAGTCTAATAATTCTCAAAGAATTTATCTACACTTTATAAATTCGACAATTCACTTATAACTTAGAAAAGCTTTCAACTTGGGGGGTAAAAAGTAAAATCTTGATTTCGAGTATGAAGGTAGGATTCTGCTTTTAGTATCTTGTTGAAACAGAACAGATACTCTAACTAGCTAAAACAATAAACAGATACGAAATATAGCAACTGTTAGCATGAAATCACTTACAGATACGTATAGCAATTTGTAGTATGTACAGTCTATATTGCTTTTTTTTTTTTTCTTATTCACTCTATTGCCTTAATTTAAAAGAAACAAAAAGTCACTTCCACGGATGATTAGACTTCTGTATACAAGAATAATGAACTTATCAAAAACAGTTTACATACTTTTTAATTCAAAATAAAGATGGGTGGGAATGTGGGATATATATAGAGAGAGAGTATATTACAAAACAAAATTGAGCATTCCAATAATGATAATTAAAGTAACGAATGTTGATTAAATTTCATAGAAATACGTCAATAACTAGTAACAGACAATTTGGTGATGTAAGAGTTGCAATTTAATTGGCGATCACTTCCAGCAGCTAAAAACAAAATTCTTTACCGAGAGTAACAAAGTCTTATACATGTAATAATTGGGTTCGTGTTCGATGAGAATAATACTCTGATGAAGCACCGCTTAATACATCCCCGAATTTGACTTGGACTCTTTTGTTTTGTGCGTAGGACGCGCGTCAGAACAAATTAGAGGTACACTGTTTCGGTCTTGTAGTCTAGTCACAATTGTATTATTGCGTTTGTTTTGATTTTCCAACATGTATCGTTGTTTCCATTATCAGTCTTGTTTTCATATGAAATGCATGTTTACACTTTTGTTCAAGTTTCTGTTTCTAGCCACTATGGATACACTGTCTTATTCAGTCTGTTTCATGTCAATGTCTATGACATTTTAGGTTGTATATTTGTAATCAATCAATCACCTGCAAACTTTTATCCCAAACAAATAGAAAAAAACATGCAAAATGATAATTTCTATATAATGCAAATTTACAATTTTGTTCTAACTTTTGATGCTTGTTCAAAAAAAAAAAGGAATCTAAAATTTACCAAAATAAAATTCGCATTCAGCGTTCAAAATTGAGTGTAGAAAATTACGTGATTTCAGTTTTTATTATACATCAACTTTAATTACTCATGCATGGGGGTATACGTATAGATAATTTGTTCAGTGAGTTAAATATATTTAATTTCTAGGCCTAGCCGCCTAGAGATGATTGATTGGTATTAAAAATATCAAAGAAAAACTATAAACTTAGCTCTTCATAATAGATCAAGATCTTCTGTTAATTATGATAATTATCTTCTAATGTTCTGTACACACGATTCTAATTCTAATAGTTAAAATGATTACTTTTTGAGAGGTTAATAAATATTTTGACACATTTACGTAAATATTTAGATGTCGTATGATTTGATTTAATATATAAGAAGATATCTAGAATATATGTAAATATATCATAATCATGTGCTCACACTTATGGAAGCCTAGGGCAATTTTTTTTTTTTGAACTTTTGTATATTTATTAGTAAATGATTTTAATATTAAAAAAATATGTTAATAACAAAACCAATAATATGAAAATAAAAATTAAAATCATTTTTCTGTTCTATAATAATTATCCACATGTGCTACTTTTAGTTATTCTTTGTTTAAATACTTTTTTTTTACTTATGTTGTTATATATTAGTAAGAAATTTATTGAAAATCTCAATGAAACTTAAACTACTTTTTAATATATACAACTTCTAATAAAAAGTTTTCATTATTAAAAACACATTATATTAAGTTAACTAAATATAAGCTTACTTTTTATATAAAATATGGCTCAAAATTTTAGTATTTTTTTTTGGTGGCCTCGGGCATTTGTTTTTTTGCCCAAAGGTAAGCACGGCTCTGATTCTATATAATCTCACTAGTTAGGAAAGTAGGTTAAATTATATTCCTATATATATGCTTGTATATTGTAGTGATATTCTTATGAGAGTCAATATACAATTCTTCCATTCCTAAACTCTCATCAATCTCCAACACAATAATCATCAATTTAGTGATTCTTTAGAAATCTACAAGAAGTATACTACTCAGTACTCACATATATTAACACACTCAAACCATTAATTATCAACATAAATCAGACAGTAAATAATACTAGTTAACACAAAGTATTGGGCTATCAAATCCCTAATATTAAAAGGGAAGCATTTTTAATAAATAGACATAGATTAAGAAATTATTACATGAAATGTCACTCAAATTGGAATAAGAATATGTATAATCCTTGAAACCAAACAGATTGAATTCAAAATTAATTAGAGCCAAACAGATTAAACGGATTAGTTATAAATGCATATCCAAACATATATATTTTTTTAAATGAATATAATCAATTTTGTTTGATATAAGGAAATCAAAATTTAATTCTACATGCCATATAAATAGAACTAATAATTAATCAATATATTTGGAAGCTGTTTAAAGTTTGCTTCCATAATCAAATAACTAGATTAGGACCCGCGGTATACCGCGGGACAAAATTATTTATAACTAAAATATTTAAATTATAAGTTGTATTTGTTGGTTAAATATGATTAATTATATAATAATTATTAAATAAACCATATAATACCGCAATATTACATAATATTTATTTAATCAATTTAATTAGATATGTCTATTCTATGATACTTACAATGTTAACAAAATAATGAAATGATGTTTTACCCTTGTAACACCGAATTAATGATATTTTTTAATTTTTATAAATATCGATAAAACTCGTCCCGCTATATAACCCCACCCTGAGATATTTTAACTCACACTATATCATCTTACTTTTAATATTTATTGTGTATCTACGGTATAATATTTATCATATTTAACTTTTTAAAAGTTTCAAGTATTTTCATATTTAACCTTTTAAAAACTTTAAAATAAAGAACCAGAATAAATCAAATAATTTTTTTAAAAGTTTGAATACCTGATAAGTCAAGTTTTCTACTCATTTGTATTCGAAATCATTTTGGCCTCTTTTATATTATGACTCTGAACCATTGCCCAATTTTTTTTAGACGATGTAGGATATTGTACCCGTTTTATTCATTTATTGAGTAATATATGTCCGTTTTAAAAAATTTTTATTACATCATATGCAGGAAAAAATCACAATTTTTATTAACTAAATGTATTATAAAATAATTCAAAATAATTGAAATATAAATTCAAATAAAAATGAAAGGGAATCATATATTTATGTTTTAGTGAGGTAGAAAGATTTCCTTATTTTTAAAATTTTACCTATAAATAATTTTGAAGTTTTGGTAACTAATATTAAAGTCAATGCATTAAATGTAAAAACTTTCCAAAAAGTAATTTTGAGCAAAAACTGCTACAAAAATACTAGTATAGATTAAAATCGAAATTACATATATGTATATGTAAACAGATTTGATTTGGTTTTATATTGTGAGATATTTACGGAAACAATAAATAAATTTAATACAATTAAATAAAAACAAATAAACAAATAATACAATTTGACTCGATTTGCTGCAATTTGTGTCAGTGGAATCACTGGTTCCAACTTGGGGATCAAGGATTAAAACATTGTACATAATCACCTAAGTTATGAGGGGAAATGAACGAGAAAATTTAGTGCAAAGTCATAACTCATTGATTTATTTTAAAGGCAAAGCATAATAGGTGCAATATCATTATATTTCATGATCTATATATTTTTATGGACTTTGTAGTTATAACATTTACAACATCATTATTATTGATATTTTGTATTTGTTTTCTTTGGAGAAATATTATATTTTATATAACAATTTGAATGAAAAAAGAATTATAAACAGTATTTTCTAATCTTATATTTTTAAAAATATGTGTAGGGTAATCATCCATTTAATCTTAAAACCGAGGGCAAGACTGTGTTGAAGTTGTATGTCACTTTCTTTTACCGATAGATTCTCACATTATTGAAGCTGATCTACATATTATAGAAGACATCCTAAAAGTCGGTCATGTTGAACACCATGTTTGTCCAACGGATCCAAAACCATACACAACATTTTTTAATGGATTTTATATATAATATTTAAAACTTAAAACCAAATCTTAAACTTCATAAAGTAAGAGTCTATTTTTGCAATAACAAATAGACAAAATTTAAAAATTGAGATCAAATCTTAAACTTTTTGAAAATAAGCCTATATTTGCAATAGTTTTTTTTCGGACCTAATTGTGTTACAACTATAAAACTTCATAAAATAGGGGCCTATTTTTGTAATAAGAAATAGACAAAGATTAAAAATTGAGATCAAATCTTAAACTTTTTGAATATGAAGCTATATTTGCAATAATTTTCTTTTATTAGGACCTAATTGTGCTACAAAAAAAAAATAAAAAAAAAATCTGACACCCAATATAAAACATCATAAAGTAGGGGCCTATTTTGTAATAAGAAATTGACAAAATTTAAAAATTGAGATCAAATCTTAAACTTTTTGAAAATGGGGCTATATTTGCAATAATTTCTTTTTTTTTTGGGACCTAATTGTGTCTAAAGAATGCTAGCGGGCTATAGTGATCAATACATGTTCCTTCATGTTGAATGGTCCAGGGTGCAACGAACCGAACCAAATTGTACCGAGTAACCGGAATTTCCTTGTTGGTAGAGTCGTGGCCATGAGCTTTCCTAGAGGGAGAGTGACGATCTGAGCCACGACTGAAGATACCATCAGCTGGTTCGAACGGTAACCGAAGAAATTGTTCACGAACGCGAGTACCACGCACGATAACATTCCTAAGAACCATGTTCGGAACGTCAATACAGGCAGAGATGGATCGTCGGTTATCGGCACGGTTAACCGGACTTCTTCTATTGGACTGTCGTTTTCATCCTCCCCTTCTTCTTCTTCATCTGCACCATCAAAGATGGTTTAATCACAACCAACCAAAAATTACTTAAAAGACATTAATCGTTAGAATTCAAATTGTGTTTAGGATATGAATATCCGGAATTTATACAAATCAAATTATGTATCAGTTAGGTAATTAGGTTCTGACATAACGGTATAAAAAAAAAATCAAACCACAGCAAACCAAGTTTGATTGGAACAGAACCGAGAATTCATTTACCGGCTATGACAATCTTGGACTCAAACGTGTTGTCCGGAGGCTTGGATACTTGGAGAGAGCCTACCATTTTCTATTTTCGTCCAAAAGTAGACGTCGGCTCGATCGGGTGAGAATGACCAGAGAGAGAGTCCTTGATAACTTGCCGGAGAATTAATGTTCTTGTAAGAAACTTGTGTAAATGACCTGACACTAGTAAAAGAAGTTTTCTCTGTTTTAGTAAAGATGTTTAAAGAGGATAAAGTATTAGATCAAATACTAGAGAGTATTTTCTGTAATTTGTAGTGTGAAGAGTCTAATAATTCTCAAAGAATTTATCTACACTTAATAAATTGGCGACAATTCACTTATAACGTTAGAAAAACTTTCAACTTGGGGGTAAAAGTAAAATCTTTATTTCGAGTATGAAGGTAGGATTCTGCTTTTCGTATCTTGTTGAAACAGAACAGATACTTTAACTAGCTAAAAGAATAAATATAGCAACTGTTAGCATGAAATCACTTACAGATACTAGTATAGCAATTTTGTAGTATGTACAGTCTATATTGCTTTTTTGTTGTTTTTTTTCTTATTCACTATATTGCCTTAATTTGAAAGAAACAAAAATCACTTCCACGGATGATTAGACATCTATATAAAAGAATAATGAACTTATCAAAAACAGTTTACATTTTCCATTCAAAATAAAGATGGGTAGGATATATATAGAGAGAGGGTATATTACAAAACAAAATTGAGCATTCCAATAATGATAACTAAAGTAACAGATGTTGATTTAATTTCATAGAAATAACTAGTTACAGACAATTTGGTGATGTAAGAGTTGCAATTTAATTGGCGATCACTTCCAGCAGCTAAAAACAAAATACTTTAGCAATAGTAATAAATTTTTATACATGTAATAATTGGGTTCGTGTTCGTATTCGTGTTCGTGTTCGGTGAGAAAACTCTGATGAAACACCGCTTAATACATCCCCGAATTTGACTTGGACTCTTTTGTTTTGTGCGTAGGACGCGCGTCAGAACAAAATTAGAGGTACACTGTTTCGGTCTTGTAGTCTGTCTAGTCACAATTGTATTATTGCGTTTGTTTTGATTTTTCCAATAGGTATCGTTGTTTCCATTATCAGTCTTGTTTTCATATGAAATGCATGTTTACACTTTTGTTCAAGTTTCTGTTTCTAGCCACTATGGATACACTGTCTTATTCAGTCTGTTTCGTGTCAATGTCTATGACATTTTAGGGTGTATATTTGTAATCAATCAATCACCTGCAAACTTTTATCCCAACAAACAGAAAAAAAGAAAACATGCAAAATAATAATTTCTATATAATACGATTTAACAAATTTCTTCTAATTTTTGATAAGAAAATTCGCATTCAGCGTTCAGAATTTGAGTATAGAAAATTACCTGATGTCAGTTTTTAATATATCAACTTTAATTTGTTTAGTGAGTTAAATATATTTAATCTCTAGGCCTACATGATTGATTGGTATTAAATAGATCAAACAAAAATGACAAATTTAGCTCTTCATTAGATCAACATCATCTGTTAATTATGATAATTATCTTCTAATGTTCTGTACACACCAATTCTAATTCTAATAGTTGAAATGATTACTTTTGGAGAGGTTAAACAATATTTTGACACACGTATGATTTGGTTTATCAACCATCAATTTAGTTATTCTTTAGAAATCTACAAGTAGTACTCACATTCACATATATATAACACACTCAAATCATTAGTTTCCAACACACAAAGCACCCCAAACACACAAAGTGGTGTTGTAATTTGTAAATCAGACATGGGTAAATAATTAACACAAAGTATTGGGCTACCAAATTACTAGTAAATTCGAGTACGGCCCATTAGTTAGTTTCAGTCAGCCCATTAACGTTGTCCAGTCTCCGGGTAAGTTAGTTTCTGCTACCTCCATCTTCATCTTCTACCTCTGCACTTCTGCTAAAACCCTCGCCGCGTTAAACCCTAAGTTGTAATAAACTAATTCCATGGCTGCTCTTACGCGTAACAAGAAGAATAAGACAAATTCACAGACTCATCCACTGAATAAGAGTACAAAGTCGTCTCCAATGAAGAAGGCGGCGAAATCTCAGAAGCCTCCGTTGAAGAAGCAGAGGAGATGTATTCCAGAGGAGAAGCCTGTAATTTCTACAGATGAGGAAGAAGAAGAAGAAGAAATTGAACAGTCCAATCAAGGAGATGAAGGGTCTGAATCAGGTTCTGACTTTTTCTCGGATGGTGATGGAGAAGACGTAAATGATGATGGTGATGCTGAAGACTTGCTTGATGGTAGCGATGATGAGGAGGGAACTTTGGATTCTGACTCTGATGAATCCGATATTGAGGTAAAATCTAGAGCTATTGATATAAAACGTAAAAAGGAGGAAAAAGATGCAAAAGATGAATTCACAATGAACATTAAGGAACAGCCTGATGAGTTTCAGCTACCAACCAAAAAGGTTACATTCTTCTTGGCTGCTTTGTTATGATTTTGTTCATTTTGTTGCTCTCTTAGAAAATGATACAAATCAAATTTACTAGTTTTCTAATCTTTGCTATTGCTCTACATTGTTTAGGAGCTTGAAGCAGAGGCACGTGGGCCACCAGATCTTCCTAGCTTGCAAATAAGGATTAGAGAGAGTGAGTAACATTTTCAAGTTTTATTCCGCTTTGTGTAATGTTGTTATTAGGATTGTTTCGGATCTCCTAAGGAATCATCCTATCGGTTCTTAGTTTAATTGTACTAATATATGTTTCAGTTGTTAGAGTGCTGTCGAATTTTAAGGATTTGAGGCCAGATGGAGCCAAGAGGACAGATTATGTTGACCAGCTTAAAGCTGATCTTTGTTCTTGTTATGGCTATAATGAGTTTCTTATTGGAACTTTGATTGAGGTTATTCCCTAGTCTCTGACTTTAATCTTTACGCTCGCTTTGGTCTAAAGTAATGTGTGGGAATTGTGTTACTTAAATATATTATGTTCTCTTGTGACAGATGTTTCCTGTTGTTGAACTCATGGAACTAATTGAAGCTTTTGAAAAGAAAAGGCCTACATCTATACGTACTAACACTCTTAAGGTGAAGTTTGTTTTGCTTTGGAGTGTATAGAAATAAGTGTTCTTTGACTGTTAAGGTATGCAATTTATGTTGACTTTTGTTTTGGTTAAGACTCGGAGACGGGATCTGGCTGATGTACTTTTGAACAGAGGAGTTAATCTGGACCCATTAAGCAAGTGGTCAAAAGTAAGTAGCATTTGCAGATTGTCTTTCATTTAATTTGTGTAAACATTTTTGTGGACCATCTGTAGTTAATCCTGGCATTATATTTTGTAGGTTGGACTTATCGTTTATGATTCACAAGTTCCGATTGGTGCAACTCCTGAATATTTGGCTGGTTTCTATATGGTAACTGATTTTTGGATGTTTTGTTACGTACAGCTCACACTTTATGTGTATTCTTAATTGTTTACTTAAGTATGTTCTTGGTACATATTCAGTTGCAAAGTGCTAGTTCCTTCTTGCCGGTGATGGCCCTTGCTCCTCAAGAAAAAGAGCGAGTTGTGGACATGGCGTAAGTAATTATATTTACAGAAATGCACTATATTTGTGTCTTAGATAACCATATGATGACAAGCATTACCATAGGTTGATATTCAAGTGTTGCTAATGATACATTTCGTACTATCATGTGTTATTGATCATGTGCTATTGATGCAAAGTGTTGTCAAAACGAAAAAGCCAATTTGATTGTCCCGTGATGTGAGACATATGCAACTAGTTGTATATTGTGGTATCTATAACAAGTTTTTATACTACTGCAGTGCTGCCCCTGGTGGTAAAACAACTTACGTTGCTGCACTAATGAAAAATACAGGTATGCATTTTATTGGTTCCTGGTTCCTTGTCTCTCCAGCTCCCCAGTTTTAGCCAGTTATCCTAATGTTAGAATGATTATATAACCAGGTATAATATATGCGAACGAGATGAAAGTACCTAGGCTTAAGTCACTTTGTGCCAATCTGCATCGTATGGGAGTGACAAATACCATAGTTTGTAACTATGACGGAAGAGAGGTTAGCTTCTTGAACCTTTCTATAGACAATACATGCTTGAGGATGTTAAATTTTGCAAATTGGTTGTAAACCATTAGCTCAACCTACCTAAAAATTGCATCAAGTAACTAATTCTAAAAGACAGTTTCTCTGTTATTCCCTTGCATTTTTTGTTTATCTTATCTTTTTTTGCCTTTCAGCTATCCAAGGTTTTAGGTCAGAACTCGGTTGATAGAGTCTTGCTGGATGCTCCTTGCAGTGGAACTGGAGTAAGAAATTTTGGACCCGACCCTCTTATAGTCTTTAAATGAATTTTCTGTTCATAGTTTGATATCGACTTCTACACAACGCAGGTTATATCAAAAGATGAATCGGTTAAAACTTCCAAAAGTGCTGATGACATAAATAAATTTGCTCATCTGCAAAAGGTATGTTGTTGTCTTGAACAAAGTAAACTACAATCATTCTCTACATCGAAGACAAATGTAGAAATATGAAAAATAGCATGAACGCTTCTTATACCCTCTTATTGCAAAAGGATCAAGAAGGATGCATGTGGTTTGTTATGCTAACCTACATTTTTCGTTTTTTTATTGTGCTTAGCAACTTATACTTAGTGCGATTGATTTGGTAGACGCCAATTCTAAAACTGGTGGATATATTGTTTATTCAACATGCTCCATTATGATTCCCGAGGTTGGTTAACCATACTTTTTCTGTTCCACTTCTGTTTTTTCAGTTGTCTTTCATGTTTTGTCACTATTTTCATTTGTACACAAATTATGCAGAACGAAGCTGTTATCGACTATGCCCTTAAAAAGAGGGATGTTAAAGTCGTTCCATGTGGACTTGATTTTGGCCAACCAGGGTAATATACAATTTTATCTGCATAGGAAATTTCATGATTCGTCTTCTGAACACATGCTTTGCTGCATGTCATCAGATTTAGCAGTTTTAGAGAACAGCGGTTCCACCCTTCTGTAGAGAAGACTAGACGTTTCTATCCTCACGTACACAACATGGACGGATTCTTTGTTGCAAAGGTATGTATACTTTGGTTATAGCCTATGAATAGTTTCCCTGCGAGAGATCCAACCATTTGATGCGGATGGATGAAAATATGTCTTATGGATATATCAATAGTGATTTAAATGATGAGGTATTTAACTTTTCCTTTTTGGTTCTGCAGCTGAAGAAGATGAGCAATGCAATGCAGCCTACAGAAACTGATAAGCCAGTTGAAACAATGGGGAAAGCTCAGGTGTCGTCTAGCGATGATGATGAAGAGGCTGAGGCCATTGAGGAGTTGAAGAAACCTTCTGTTGCAAATGGGCAACCCAAGCGAGAGAGTAACACAAAAGAATACAAGAACAGACAAAAATTTCCAAGGTCAAAGGAGACTCACAAAGGCAAAAGGAATACAAGCATAAAAAGCGAAAGTGGTAGTGGTACTGTGGAAGAACCAAGGAAGCAAAAGAAGAAGAGATCACAATGGAAGAATGAAATTGCTCAAGCTAGGTAAAAAATCATTCACTGTTTCCTTCCTTGACAGATAAAAGAGAATACCTTCTTAAGTAAATTGTTGTATCATACGTCCATTTGTTCATAATGTTTGAATATGTTACAGGGAAGAGAAAAGAAATACCATGAGAGAGAATGCTAAGGAGAGGCCAAAGCACAGAAAATAAGATTAGGTTCGGGATGCATCTTGGAAAACAAACTCAAAGAGGGACAATCTTTCGGTGTTATAGTCATGATGAAGGACAGAGAGGCTTCATTGGCTGAGGGTAAGGTTGCCGTTGCAGTATACAACAATGGCTTTGTAATTTTTGACTAGTTACCAAGTAAACACCAAGACAGCTAGAAACCATGGGAAAGAAAGAGTAACACTCACATGGATAAGTTTTGTATTTAATCCCATAACATTATATTTTTGTGTGAAGTCTGTTTCTTTTGTTGTTTTTTTTTCTTTGTTTTCAATGTGGAGCTGTAAATTAATTGAAGGAAAAAATGAGGCCTTAAAATGGCAAAGTGTTTGAAAGGCTATGAATTTTCCGGTTTGACAAAAAAAAAAGGCTATGAATTTTCCGGATCAGTGCAACTCTTCAAATGAATTTTGGAGGGGTGGGGGCCATGATGCCACAACAACATTTATCTGATGAAAAATTAAAGGGAATTGGGAGTAAGTGAGCTGTTAATTGTTAGGGAGGGGATGTGAAGGTTTTCTGAAGTGGGACTTTTGTGTTTGGAGAAACATGACAATCCGCCAATCAATTTCTTCATCCATCATTGTCAGAATTATCTCTCTGTTGTGGACCTTTACATTTACTTCTCTCACACTAATCTTCTTGTTTCTATTTTTAGCTTTTCAGCACATATTATATACTGCTGCTACACACACTCACATGCATTATATATAGGCTCATCGTATAATTTGCTGTTATGTACTTTATATAAATTAAGATTAGGATATTCCAAAATCCGGTAAAGAGTACAGAAAAGAGATTCCTTTGCATGACCCGACCAAAAAGATACATCTTTTAAAAAGCAATTAGTTAATCTACCATTCTTGCTACTTAACAAATTGGTAAAGTAATTTGAGGACTATAGTAGTATTACTGATGTCGATTCAAACAAGAACAAAGAGTTAACTACTAGTAATTAATGAAATAACCAGTCTCAAAAAAGCCATTGAAAATACTGCTCTCTATGCATCGGAAATAATCATCATTGTTATTATTGCAAATTACAAGGCATGAGAGGCATCCTTGAAAGCTTTGGCCTTTTTTTTTTTCTTAATAGAAAAGCTTTGTCTAATTGTGTCTTCCAGTTGTGAGAAAAAGCCCTAAAAAAAGCCGAACACTTTAGCTTTGACCACCTCTTTTCATGGTTAAGTCCCCAACTCTCTCAATTCTCTCACTCTCTCTGATTCATTTCTCTCTCTCTCTCTTCGTTTCCATGGAAGGAAGGTGATGAGTTCATCAAATCCCTCTCTTTACTGATACATGATGATGAAAAAGTCATCTCTTTCCTTTTTTGGCATATCATCATCCCTTTTCTTCTTTCTTTCTCTGCCTAACTCCTGAACCTCAAAGATCTTTTCTTTCCCAAAGCTCGTCTTAATTAAAGGTATCGTTTTTGTGTATATCTCTCCTCTATTTATTATGTTCTTCATCTTCTTTTTTTTTTTTTTTTTTTTTTTTCTTTGTTTTGTTTCTGTGGGTCTTCATAGATCCAAAAGATCTTTGCTTGAATGTTCGTACATCATTGAGATCTGTTTAAAAGGTCAAGACTTTGCATGATATCTGTGAGTAGGGGTTTATGCTAATTTTTTTGGTAATTGGAGAGTCAGAGAGTCTGAATTGTGTATCCCTGATGTAGAAATGGTGGATTACTTTTGAGTTGAGTAAGTGTCTGTTTACTCAATTACTTGGGAGCTCGAGATCCGTAACTTGCTTCTTTCGACCTGCTTTCTAAATGCAAACTATAAGTTTCAATCTTAATTTGATGGATAAACGCTTTGATCTTGTGATTCCAACATGATTCCCTTGGTAATGATTGAGATTTGTGTTTATCTGCTCAGCTCTGTGGTAAAGAATGTTTTTTGATTACGAGGAGAGAGTGATAAGAGCTCTTGATTGTAGTTTTATAAAAGAGCTCAAATTTATTTAATCTGTTTCTGTTGTGTTTTCTGGTTATTTTTTTCTTCTATAGGTAGGTAAGGTAGTCTTTCCTCTATGTATGACCCAATGGTATAACTGTTTTTGTTTCGCGAGTTATCTTTTGAGATTTAAGTAACGGACCACTATGTTTTTGTTCAATGCAGAGCTCAGGTCGCTATCTGACGGGATCGGTGACAGCACGACAACTGGAGTTAAAAGCACAGTTTCTTGAAATTTAGGGTGTTAAGTAGATAGGTTCCGTTTGATGGCCTCAAAGTCTGGTTCTGGAGTTCTCCCAGAAAGTAATAAGCAAACCTCGGAAACATCATTTTCCAATTCCAGTCAAAGTGTCTCAGTCAGCACATTGGCAGATCAAGTATCTTCGACTTTGTCTTTTGCTCCAAGCAGTAACAGTAAAACTGGTGGAGAAGTTAAACTTAGTAGTGAGCAGTCTGGTCCTGCTGAGAGCGGAAAGAGTAACACATATAGACCAAGCACAAGTAGTGATATCAGTGATGAGAGCACATGTAGCAGCGTAAGTAACAACAACAAGCCTCACAAGGCGAATGACGTGAGATGGGAAGCAATACAAGCTGTCCGAACGAAACATGGTATTTTGGGTTTGAACCATTTTAGGCTCTTGAAGAGGTTAGGGTGTGGGGACATCGGAACTGTCCATCTTGCTGAGTTGCACGGAACAAGGTGTTATTTTGCAATGAAGGTTATGGACAAAGGGGCTTTGGCTAGTCGTAAAAAGCTTCTTAGAGCTCAGACCGAGAGGGAGATATTGCAGTGTCTTGACCACCCTTTTCTCCCAACTTTGTATAGTCATTTTGAGACTGATAAGTTCTCATGTTTGGTTATGGAGTTCTGTCCTGGAGGTGACTTGCATACCCTTCGACAAAGACAGCCCGGGAAGCGATTCTCGGAACAAGCAGCAAAGTAGGAGTTTTTTTTTTTTGAACCAGAATCAATTTAGTGCTGTGTCCTCCTTGATCCCTCTTTTGTGATAAATCTTATTGTTTTTTTTTAAACTTTTCTTTCAGGTTTTATGTAGCGGAAGTACTTCTTGCAATGGAATATCTTCATATGCTTGGGATCATTTACCGCGATCTTAAGCCAGAGAATGTTCTTGTGAGAGAAGATGGACATGTTATGCTTTCTGACTTCGACCTCTCTTTGAGGTGTACTGTTAGCCCCACAGTGGTTAGATCAACTGCTCTCGTGTCTGAAGGGCAAAGGAGCTCAGGTTATTGTGCTCAGCCCGCTTGCGTCCAACAGCCATCTTGCATTTCCGCTCCTACAACATGCTTTTCTCCGCGATTTTTCTCAAGTAAATCCAAGAAAGACAAGAAGATGAAAAATGAAACTGGAAACCAGGTTAGTCCGTTGCCTGAGCTCATTGCTGAGCCTACAAGCGCTCGTTCAATGTCATTTGTTGGCACACATGAGTACTTAGCTCCTGAGATCATCAAAGGTGAAGGGCATGGGAGTGCAGTTGATTGGTGGACTTTTGGAATCTTTCTGTACGAGCTATTGTTTGGTAAAACCCCGTTTAAGGGGTCTGGAAACCGAGCAACACTCTTCAATGTTGTGGGTCAGCCTCTGCGTTTCCCTGAATCTCCAGTTGTCAGTTTTGCTGCTAGGGATTTGATTAGGAGTCTGCTTGTGAAGGAGCCTCAGCATAGATTAGCGTATAAGCGTGGTGCAACTGAGATGAAGCAGCATCCTTTCTTCGAAGGAGTGAATTGGGCATTGGTTCGATGCGCTAGCCCACCAGAGATACCGAAACCCGTTGATCTTGAGAGTGCTCCTGCTACTCCAGCAGCAGCCACATCTACCAGTGTCAAGACTGACCAGAGTTATCTGGAGTTTGATTTCTTTTGAGAACTTTCAGTAAGGAAACTGCCAATAGATTATATCAAATTGTTCTCTGCAGTCTGCAAACCCGTTTAGTAATTTAAAAATGTGATAACTCTTCAATTCTTTGTCGATGCCATTCTTGGAAAATTCTGAATCATGCTGAAAGTCCTACGCCTTTTTTTCATACATGGAACATCCGATTGCGGAAAGCTGGTCTAAGAATCATAAGAAGTAGGAGCACATAAATAACGTTTTAACATGGATTGTCCTCTTTGAACCCGAAGAGGGAATGAAGTTTTAAAGCTAACCATAATAACCTTCTTTGTTGGATGTCCCAAAGCCACATCACAAAACCCCCAACAGTTTTTTCTTTGATGCATTTTCACAAAACCCCCAACAGTTTCTTCTGCAAATAACAGACTCCCACAACTATATATGAAAAGTCTCTTTATGTGATGTTACACCCAATTTCCATCCTAAACGAAACCAGAGAACCAATGGGCCGATTGATTAGGCATGTTTTTTTTAGCTTCTTCTTTCTGTTGGGAATTATTTAGGAAAATGGTCAAATACAAAACTTACAATTTAAACGTTAAACAAACAATTACAAGATATTAGTCCTCTTCGGCTGAGCTCTCATTACAGAGCCTACAAGGCTACAACTCGTTCAATGTCATCTCTTGGCACACATGAAGGTGAAGGGCACTAGAATGCGGTTGATTGGTGTGGTGGACTTTTGGAATCTGCAAATCAATCCGTTTTAGTATTTTGAAAATGTGACGAATCATTTAATTCTTTGGCAATGCCATTCTTGGAAATTTCTGAATCACTCTTGAGACCAAAGAAGCTGAAAGTCCCTAACCGTTTCTTTCATAAATCTAAACTCAGACTGCGGATAGCTGTTCTAATTTAGTTTAGAATCATGACAAGTAGGATAGGAGCACCGAGCACATAAATTACATATTATGAAACAGTTTTAACATGGATCGTCCTTTCAAGGGGAAATGTAGTCTGAAAGCTGAAACAAGAACATAATCATCTTAGGGCTAACATATGTCTTCATTACAACTGTTTGTAGCAAGTATAAGCAACAGCCACAGAAGCAGCAGCGCAGACAACAGCAAGGGCAGCATATGTATCTTCTCGCTCCCAGCTCTCTAGCCATGTTGGTATTCCACAAACCTTACGTGTTGAAGATCCTTTCTCACTATTAATTCTAAAGAATGTCTTTTCTGCAACTTTTCTTCCCGGTGTAAGCTTCTCATTCTTGTTTCCACTTTCAAGTTGATTATCTTCTGATGTTTGTTCCAGAGACAACATCAGACTTCTGTCGTCTTGACAACATGAAGAGCTGTTCCCATTTTGCTGGCAACAACCGTTAGGTTCTGCAGGTCGCGACTGGCAACACGAAACATCGGCGCTGTGACTTGATGATTCCTGAGACACTTCTTCATTTCTCTGTATCGTATGGACTGCACCATTTAGCTGAAACCGTCCTTCTTGTGTTTTCTTCTGATCTTCTTCTGATAGACCCATCTCACCCCTAAAAAAATCAGACAACGGTAATGTGTTACTGTCTCTACCTATCACCAAGTTATTTGGAAACTGCGAGAAAACAAGCAGGCCAAAAACTCTGTACTTACCTCCATAGCCGGTCTACAATCTCGCCTTTGTTCATGTGCTGCTCCAAGAGAATAGGTACATCTTCTGGCGTCACATACCCATACCTAGACACAAGAATGATTCTACCATCAAGTCAAAAAGAGAGAATTGATTGATTTGGACATTGCAGAGAACTTCCATGTTCGATCCACATCTTAACTTTTAAGATACCTATAAAAAGAACACTCAAATGCATTCTTGATCTCCTTATCAAAAATTATTATAAAACTACATGAAAGAAAGAAGTATGTCGCCTCAAACTAGTCAATGAATATGTATTTCGTTACGCACCAGTGTCCTGTGACTTCCCTGTTGATGTTTGATCTGTAGATGATAACATTCCCAGCGTACTTGTGACCACCAATGTGAGAACATGGGCTAACTGACACTTTACCTTGAAGACCATGAAACTCAAGTTCTTCTCTGAATCTACTAACCAGCGACGGCCCACAAACCCCACATCTCCGGTCTCGGGATCCATGGGAACATACAAAGACATAAGAGCCTTTTAGCAATTCAGGATTTCCAGGCAGCCATTCACCATCCTTCACAAGCACCTCTTCCACAAACGTTTCCACATCAAAATGAGTCAACCTTCTGCATTTTAGTTTAAATTGAAACTGTCAAAAACAAGTCATAACTGTTGAAAAATGAGAGCAAAGAAATCACAGCAGGACTTGGACCCTTACCTGTATCTTATCATATCAGGAAAGATAAGTACATCACCATTGGATGTCTCTGTTCCATCATGTCCCTCACATATTGTGAGTCGAGTCTACAAAGCAATGGACGAAAAGGGAAAAAAACAATCAATTAACATCCATTAGAGACACCATCTCCACTTAAATTCAAAACTGACATAACTGCACATTACAGCTCAAAAAAAAACGTAGCTGCGTGCTCTTAATGATCCCATCTTGAATTCAGCAAACAAGTTATTATGTTGTTGTTATCTATAGAATCTTGCTAGAAATGGACACTTTTACCTTATTTGACCCAAACACATACTTTAAGTAAAGCCAAAACAACAGAGAGAGCAAGTGCTTTTTTGCCTATTTGGGAGGATGAACTCTCAAAAGGAAGAAAAATAAGTTCGAATCACAAAGCCATGGATCAAACTCAATCAATCAGACCTAAATCCATGACAAATTGAGAATCAAGCAATAAACTTGGAATATGGATTCAAGTCAACAACAGCAAACAAGCTGAATCAATCCAATGAAGATGGAATCAAAACAAAATCAGAATTAGGAAAGCTCACCTCCTTCTTCATACTACCCTTTCTAGCAGATACAGCGGCAGAGAGTAACCGAGGCAATCGATCGAACTCAGCAGCTTCGATCCTAGCAGGCCAAACAGATGGCTTTTTGTAGCATAAGAAAACATGCCTCTCGTAAAACTGTACAGTTCCGGCGAGTTGCTCCGATCGGAAATCAGGACGAGCGAACCCGAAATCAGAGTCGTTAAAGCTCTCTCCACCGCCTCCACCGAGTAAGCTATCGCTCTGAAAACTACCGGAGCGAGAAGTGGGTTCGCCGAGAAAGGTGTCGAGATAGTCAGATACAGTGACCGGAGACGACGCCGTTGATGGATGATTGCTGGTAAATGATAAAGGGTCGTCTCTATCTCTTCCACTTCCCATTTTAAAAAACTACGACCCACCCGAAGTTAGAAACTTTTATAGATCGAAACTGAAAGCTATGCAAGGGAGAGAGAAGAAGAAGAAGTGAAAGTTTCAGTGCCTTCCCACTGAGAGAGGTCTCTCAAGTATATTCCGTTACTCTAACTCCGGTTTAGTTCTTAACCGATATTCTATTTTGCAATCGGACCGGTACTTTTGCTTTCAAACACTACTTTTCGAATCAAATGATACCATTTAAGGTAGAAGAGGAGTTCTTACGTTTGTGCTTAGATTGTTTAGCTTTTTGTTGTGTAGTTAGTAACTGGTTAAGCGTGGACAAGTGTTGCACTTGCACGACAATCTATTTAGAATGTAACAGTAGCATTTACATCCTTTTGTAACGTATTTTTGTGTGGTCCAAAAAGGGAATGTAAAAGAAGAGCACAGATTCTTTGTCTGTAGATTTTGGTTCTGTAATAACAGATTATCTTCTATATCAAATATTACTCTTATGTGTTGATGACACCAATTCCTGCATTTCTTAGATTGTAATTCTCTAACATATCTGCAAAATATAACGAGTAATAAAAACTTATCTTGGGTAGATTTGCAGATATGTTAGAGATAGAGACCAAAAGGTTAACATGATCAGCATAAGAAAGATCCTTCTGCAATATTCAAATATACACTAAATTCTAAGTCGGAAGGGGGATATCAAGAGAATCATATTATTCATTTATTACCATTAGTCCATTACAGAAACTAAAAAAAAAAAGCTTTGACAATATCTTTAAAAAAGAGCCTCACAAATCAAAGACAATCCAAGGAGGCTTTTATGTTAAATGCTATAGCTATAGACATACAAGCAACCTATACTTTGGCTATGCAGCTTCTTTCTCTTGTCTCTACCGAAAGTAAAAGTTTTGGACTCCAACAACAAAAGATTACATCAACAGATTTAACTTACACATATGCCAAATGACTACTAGGCATTAGGCAAACAGTATCTGTGAGAGAAAGCGAGAGATGTAGAAAGAGAAGCGAGAGATGTAGAAAGAGACTCAATATGTGCGATGTGATCAGCAAGGAGTTTAGGCTTTCACCTCCTCACCACCACCAGACCCTCCTGCTTTCTCCTTCTCTGCATCTTCTTCTTTCTTCTCCTCCTCCTCATCTTCCTCATCTTCCTCCTCTTCCTCAGTCTCGTCTGCTAATTTGGCGAGCTCCTCTTGGATAATCATCTTTATAGATGACTTTCTTGGGGTGAGATCTTCTTTGAACTCCTTAGCTGAAAGATGGGTGAAACAATGTGTTTTACTTTACATATATAACCAGAAAATCACTGAAGAAATAAACGACTTGAAACCAATCTGTTCATACCAAGTTCTTTGAGGATGTCCGTGAACGTAGCCTGCATAAGAACAACAATGCTCTTGTTAGGTTATCTAGGTAAACAAGATGATTCACAGAATCACAGTTTGATAGATATTGCGTAACAAACTTCAAATCAGCAGAATCCGATTTTGTTTTATTCCACAAATTCCAAGTAGTTAAGTGTATCAAATATTAAAGGTTGAAAATTACTCACCGTAGTAAAGTCCACTCTTTTCAAGATCTCTACGATTGCATTTTTCAGCACTTTATCAGAAGGCTTGTCTTTCCCTTTTCCAGCTCTTTTTGCTTTTGCATAGACATAAACACAGATAAACATAGTGTCAGAAAACATTCGTGGCTGCAATATTGGGTAGCTTCTGCAAATGAACTCGTCAAGGAATAAGATTATCCAATGCATCGGACAAACCCTACACTCAACATGTGCATCTAAGTGGAAGATAAAGAACAAGATAATGACCAAACCTGGCTTCTCTTTTGATGCAGACTTTGAAGGAGCAGGGGAGGCCTTGGTAAGTTTTTCAGACTTCTTCCTCTTAGAGGACAGCTTTGCACTTGTATCACTGTCATCATCAGTCTTCTTTCGCTTTGCTGATGATCGCTTCTGTGTAACTTTCTCTGGTGGGCTGGATTTTGCCGCGACTGCCACTTTCTTGTTTCTGGCTCTCCCTGCTGATTCTTTCTTCCCAGATGACAATCTAGAACCACGTTTCTTCTTTGCAGTTTCTTCTTCAGAATGTTCCTCAGATTCATCTTTCTCCTCGCTTTCAGAAGGCTGAGGCGCCTCATCCTCAGATTTATCAGGAATGCCATTTTCATTCTCGTCCTCTTTATTCTCTTCTTCTGCCTTCTCCTGTTTTTCTTTTTCTTCTTCCTCTTTCTCCTCTTCAGATTCCTCATCAGAATGAGCTGCAATCTTTTTGTCACCCTTTGTTGCCTCTACAGACTTTCTTCGGCTCTGCAAGGAAGAGCAAATAATATAATCGGATTTAAGTAATTAATTGGCAAGAGGCATGGACCTATGATGGACTGTTGCACATAAGCTAACATTGAGGAACACAATCTCTTCAGAGAAATAACACGAATAATGAATCAAATGAGTCACGAGTTCTAAGCTACGCATTGATACCTTTGCTGATCGTTTGGAGGATGAACTCCCAGCTGCAGGTGAACTTTGCTTGGGAGTTCTCTTGCGCTTTGCCCCCTTACTTGACTGTTTCAAGAGAATGTAAGATTCCAATAACAAATAAAACAAACAATGTTCATAACACCAAATTACCTTCTCTTTATCAGAAACAGATATGTCGCTTGTCGCATGAGGTTTCTCCAAAAAGTCAAACAGTTTTGTGATAGCTTCCTGTGTTGAAAACACATGCAACAATAAGTAGCCGTATTTTATAAAATGGGGGAAATGAATTAGCTTAAACTTCGTGCAACCAGAAATGGCTGATCAAGCAGCTCAAATGATGTCATCTATTTACACAGGAAGAAAAATGAATCTGAAGAACAACTTAGAAATTAATAACCATAATGACCTTCTTTGTTGTAGTCTTGGTAACATGTATGTCCAACACATCACAAAACTCCCACAGTTTTTCTTTGATGCATTTTTCAAACTTTTCTTGTACTTTCTCTTTTGCCTTCTTCTGCAAATAACAAAGACTCCCACAATTATATACGAAGCAAAGGCATACGTAAAACAATCTCTATGTGTAATGTTACACACCTCATTTCCATGCCAAACGAAACCAGAGAACCCCAATATGTTAGTCCTGATCTGAGCAGCCTGTTAAAGCAACAAGAGTAAGACATACAAACATAATTAGCAGACTAGCTGCTAAGATAAAAGCTTCAACACCCGAGTCGAAACCACTGGTTAAAACTACAAGAGTATGCCCATAACTAAAAATTTCAGAATTATAACTATTAAAGCAACAGAATGTGAAAGGGTCCACAGAGACGCTCACCTTGCCTCTCCTCCCACCAAATAGAATTCCGTGCAGCACCTTCAAAGTTTCATCAGCCTTCTTCCTCGCTATCTTGTTAGCAACTACAGAGAAACAATATTTAAGTTATCTATTTAATTTCAACTGCAAAATAGATGAAAAATGGAACAATAAAGGTATCTTATATGTTGGTCATGATAATTAGATTTTGGTTTCCAAAAAAAGTCTTGCTTCTACCCAGCTGTAATTGCTAAATGCCAAGAGAAACATTTGGATGAAAATTCACATAACCAGAACAGAATAGTATTTAGATCAATCAACACAGACTATTTAAACGCAATTTCACAAATGGTAGTACCCAGCACTTAAATTTCCAGCAATAAATGAAGGTTTAGGCCATGCCAAACATTAGGAAATAATTAGGGCTCAAACTGAAACTCGGAAAGCTAACAGAAAATTCAGTAAAAGGTTAATTAGAACATGAACATACCATTGGGAATATCTTTGAGATATGCACCTCGCCCCTGTAATATCCAAAAGATACTCAACTCGGTAATATCAAAAAGATATCTAGCAATGAAGTTCTACACAATTGAGGAAAGTATTGGCAAACCTTTTCAATAAAGAATTCTTTCGAAGAGTCTCTATCAATCAATGCAACAAGCCTTTCAACAGATTTCCGCTCACGCACAGGGCGATTGGAGAAAGGAGTTATAGGCTCCACTTCCTTTTTTTCTTCCTTATTTTTTGTCTTCTCACGAACCTTTTCAGCAGAACTCTCTCCTTTCCCCCGCTTTTTAGAAGCCTTGCTCTCTTCTTTTTTATCATCACCACTCTCTGCTTTTTCATCTTCCTTATCATCATTTCTCTCCTCTTTCTCATCTTCCTCTGCATGTTTGCTCTCCACTTTTTCATTGTCGTTCTCATCCTCACTCCCTTCTTTTTCATCTTCAACCTTTGCCTCATCCACCTCAGCCTTTTCAGCCTCAACTTCCTCTTCTTTCTTATCTTCCTTCTCTTTTTCTTCATCAACCAACTCCTCCTCATTCTGCTCCTTCACATTATCCACATTTTCAACAGTTTCTGTGGCTTTGTCTTCATCTACCAGCTTCCCTTCCTCTTTGTCTTCGGTATTCCCATCTTTAGTTCCATTCGACTTTTCACCTTCATGTTTTACGTCCTCCTCTGATTCTTTCCCAGCTTTCTTGTGGTCTGCTCCAGTACTACCCGTCTCTTTGGTGTCTTGCTTTTCATCATCTTTGGCATTGTCATCGTCTTTGGATTCCACATCCTTCATTACAGCATCTTCCACTGAAACACCATCATCAGTTTGCTCCTTCTTTCCATCAGCATCTTCGTCCATGTTGGTAGCCTCTTCTTGTCCCTCATCCTTTGTGACCTTAGCATCTTCGTCCACCTTTTCAGTCTCACCATTGTCTCCATTGCTCTTAACCTCTGACTCTTTACCTTCTGTCTCAGCTTTTTCATCATCTTTCTTCATCTCAGCATCTATCTCCATTTTCTTTGGTTCAGAGATACCCTCATCTTTGGTAAGTTCTTGTGTCTGCTTACCTCCAGCATTCACCTCCTCCTTTTTTCCAGCCATAGCCTCTGTTGGCTTCTCAAGAGAACACGTCTTGTTTGCTGTTGGTTCAACGGTTGCCTTTGTTTCTTCCCCCATTTGTCAAAACAGTTCAGTCGATCCTTCCACCAAAAACACTTCTTCTTGTAATCTAAGGCTGTGCATGAAAAAATAAGTTCACAGGATTATATATTTGCAACAAAAATAAATTAATTGTTCCCTATAAACAAACTCAACATCTGCAGAATCAAATCCAGACTCAAGGAGTAGCAAAAAAGGAATTCAAATCTCATAAAAACGCATTGACCTCACACTGGCATATATGCAACAACAAAACCCTAATTCCACGAAAACAAAATCCAAAGCTGGCTGGTCAATAATAAGATAAATTTAATCAAGATCTCATTCTTGATCCATAATTATCTCTTATTCCCACTTTAGATCTGACAATTGAAGAACTAAATGCAAATTTTGATTGGAGAATTCCAGATTATACAAAGAGTTTGAAAATCTAGCAAGTCATTAAAGAAACCAAATCTCAAATCTCAAAGGTTCATCATTTATCCTCACTTCAATTCAATTACATTCTGAAGAAGCAAAGATCCAGATGAATAAATGAAACCAATAAAAAAACAGGCTTTCACTATGAGAAAGCCTCCTAAGCTTTACACCACACAGATTCAGACAAAACACAAACCCATCTTCATCACTTGAATATCTCGAAAAAAATTTTAAGTCAATCAGCGTCAAAATCATGCATTTTTCCGACAACTTAATAGCAACAGACAGTAAAAAGACAACAAATTCTCATAACATCGAAATTGGCAGACAAACGAAGCGCAGGAGAAACCCTAACTTCTCATCGCAAACTAAACAAAACACAAAGAAGAACATCACCAAACAACAAAAAGAACATGCGAATTCAACACCAAGGCTATATAATAAACACATAGAAAAGCTCACAAAGATCTCAGTAAGAGTTGATGAAAAGGGATCCTAAAGCAGAAGACTTTGGAATCTCACCTCAGTATCACAAAGCCTCGCCTCGGCACTGAGTTTGTGAAACAGAAGAAATTTTTTTTAGCTTTTTGTTTTTTCTTTTCTATGAGAGAGATAAAAATACAAGGATTCGGACTCAAAGCCTCTTTTTAAATACAATTAAATGCCACGTCAGATTTAAGATGAATCACCGCGGTTCAATCTATGAGACCTCATCAACGGTCCAGATTTTATGTTTGATGCATCTCGTGGATCGATGACGCTAGTACTAGAGCTTTTGGTCCGGTTCCGAACCAGGTACCGAGCCTATACCTTCCTTTTTTTTGGTCAAACTGCCAAAAACCTTCCTTGAGAGTTTTATATGTGTGAAGATTTTTTGCCAAAAAAAAAATATGTGTACATATCTAAGATATTCTACCATATAATGTAAAAAAAAAAGGATATTTTACCAAATAAAAAACGTATCTAAGGATTTTAAATAGGAGTCTTCTAGGACCAAAAAAAAGCATACAATGTTTTTTAATTTTTTAACTAAATTACTAATTTTAATTTTAAAATACAAATGGATGAATTGGTTCATTTTTCTATGATATGATAGTTTAATAAATAAAATTATCATAAAATAGCCGATAAAACATAGACATGTAATAATTGGGATAACGGTTTTAAATTACTGAATTTTCTTACTTTTGTTTAATATGTAAACGAAGTTGATATGATTGACCAATTGGTTAAAATAAAACATTTTTGCTGAATAGTGTTACTCTTTGTGAGAAAAATTAATGAATACGCAGAATGGATATTTTTGAAATTTTCTTATTTTTAAGTATGTTGATTTAAAGTATTCTAAATTGGGTAAATAATTTTAATGTGGATAGAAATAAGTACGGTAAATAGCCGATAAAATATTGACACGTAGTAATTGGGATAACGATTTAAAATTATTAAATTTTCTTACTTCATTTTAATTTGGAAACAAAGTTAATAGATTGACCAAATGATTAAGGCAAACCTTTTTTGTCGAACAGTGTTACTTCATTCTTATAAAAAATTAATGATTACGTTGAAAAAGAATATTTTGAAATTCTCTCATCTTAAAAATTACTGTATGTTTGATTTAACGAAGGCTAAACTGGGTAAATAATTTAAAATAGATAGAATTAAGTATGATGAATGGAAACTATGATTTATATTGAGAGGGTTTAGGCCTAATATGTAATTAGTATATTCTTCTGTATTATTTGGGTAATTAATATCTTTGTATTAGGGCATACGAGTATTGTGTATATAAGGCTATGCCTTACAATCTTAATAAGACAGAAAACCTTTTATACAACTCTAGGTTTTGACATGGTATCAGAGCATAACCTATATTTTTAGGTCTACGATTCTTGCCTCTGTTTTATTATTGCCATACTCTGTTTTTCCTTCTGTTTTTCTTCTCTTCCTTGACCTTAGTATTATTGATCATTCTGTCGTAATACTCATACTCTCTATATCTCTCTCTAAGCTATGTCTATCGAAGATTCTGCTGAAAAGAAATCTGGTTCTCTCATCACTTCTAGTTCAAACACACGAACTGAGATGACACGTCGAAGGATTGATCCGTATGATCTGTCTTCCGGTGATAATCCAGGGTCGGTGATCTCGCAACCCCAGTTGCGTGGACCTAACTATGATGAATGGGCGATGAATCTTCGGCTTGCGTTGAGAGCTAGGAAGAAATTTGGTTTTGCGACGGGACTATCCCAAAACCTGATGAAGGTTCCGATGATCTTGAGGATTGGTGGGCTAATAACGCCATGGTGGTGTCTTGGATTCGGCTTACTGTCGCTCCAGATTTGAGTAGCTCACTGTCTCATCATGAAGTTGCTTGTGACTTGTGGACGCACATACAAAAGCGGTTCTCAGTCAAGAATGGACAACGTGTCCAACGACTTAAGACGGAGCTGGCGAATTGTCAGCAAAAGGATTTGCTGTGGAGGCTTATTATGGGAAACTTACAAAGTTATGGACTAGTCTGGCTGATTTTCAACGCGCAAAGACGGTGGAAGAGATTGCACGTGAACGAGAAGAAGACAAACTACACCAGTTTTTAATGGGGCTTGATGAAGCGGTTTTTGGGGCAGTCAAGTCTTCTCTATTGTCACGTGATCCTCTTCCTTCTCTTGATGAAGCTTACCAAGTTGTTACTCAAGACGAAGAGTCCAAGCGGGCGAGTCGTCTATTGGAGGAACGTAACGAAGGGGTTAGTTTTGCTGTTCAAGCTTCTTCTCGGTCAAAATCATCACCACAGTTGCGAGATCCGTCTGCTATATGCACTGTTTGTGGTCGAACAGGTCACTTAGCTGCAAACTGTTTTCGTAAACTTGGTTATCCATATTGGTGGGGTGATCGACCACGCTCTAAGCTTCTGAACACTCCGATGGGCTCTTCAAGTGGATCCACAAGTGATCGTCGCCAACCGTCTGCTCCGTCTTCTCAACCGAATCATGGTGTGACCGCACAAGCTAACCAGATGGTTACCACGACACCAGTTTTTCCTGCAAACTCGGTAGTTACGGATGCTGATCGGATTGGTATTAGCGGACTGAGCGAGTTGGAGTGGACCAGTTTGAAGCGTATGCTCAATGAACGAAACACTGGTGTTAGTGATCGTCTTTCTGGTACGTTTTTCTTGAATCTTGGGTTATTGATACAGGAGCTTCAAATCATATGACTGGTAGTATTGAGTTTCTTCAAGATGTTTGTGACATGGCTCCCGTGTTTATCAAGTTACCGGATGGTCGGTTTACGATGGCAAATAAACAAGGGAAAGTTTATCTTGGTTCACATATTCAGTTGCAAACTGTGTTCTTTGTGGATGGTTTACATTGTCATCTTATATCAGTTTCTCAGTTGACTAGAGATAGGGGTGTATCTTCCAGTTGTCTGATAAGCTTTGTGTTGTTCAGGACCGCATCACTCAGACGCTGATTGGGGCCGGTGAACTGTTGAATGGACTCTATTTCTTTCGTGGATTGGCAACAGCGGTGATGGCTCAAGCATTGGACAAGCTCTCGCTGGATGTTTGGCATTGCCGTTTGGGACACCCTTCTTCGAAAGCTATGGAGATGCTGAAATTCAAGGATTCTGTTCGTAGTAGTAGTTTTGATTCCAAGTTGTGTGACGTTTGTATTCGTTCCAAGCAAACACGAGATCATTTTCCCCTAAGCATTAATAAAACTTCAGCAGTTTTTGAGTTAGTTCATTGTGATTTGTGGGGTCCTTATCGTACAACTTCGATTTGTGGTTCTCGTTTTTTCTTAACGATTGTTGATGATTTCTCTCGAGCTGTGTGGATTTATTTGCTACCAAATAAATCGCAGACTGCTATTACACTTCGCAATTTTATTTCTTTGGTTGAAAGACAATTTGAAAGCAAAGTAAAGACAATTCGAAGTGATAATGGTTCTGAATTTTTAAGCCTTGGAGTTTTCTTCCGGGAAAAAGGTATCATTCATGAGACCTCGTGTGTTGGTACTCCGCAACAGAACGGGCGTGTTGAACGGAAACATCGGCATATTCTTAACGTTGCTCGTGCACTGCGTTTTCAAGCTAGCTTGCCCGTTGAATTTTGGAGTTTTTGTGCTCTAACTGCAGGCTACTTGATTAATCGAACTCCTACTATGATTCTTGGTGGCAAGACACCATTTGAGGTTCTCTATAATCGAGCTCCTCCTTTGAATCATTTGAGGATATTTGGTTGTTTGTGCTATGTACATAATCAACGTCGTGATGGGGATAAATTTGCTTCCCGCAGTAATCGATCGGTTTTTATTGGTTATCCATATGGTAAGAAGGGTTGGCGAGTTTATGATATCGAGAGTGGTGTTGTTTCTACCTCTCGAGATGTTGTGTTTGTGGAAACAGAATTTCCTTTTACCAAGGAAATCACGAGTGAGGTTCCTTCCTCTCAGGACTCTGTTTTTGCTCCGATATGTTCTCATGATGATGATGATGAGTTCATTCTTCCACCACAACTTACTACTGCACCGATTGTTGATCCGTTCCCTCCGGTATCTTCGCAACAACCGGTTGAGATTACACCTATTCTTCAGCAAACTTCATCCTCTCCTCCCGATTCCTTACCATCACTCTCTCTTGTTCCGGGTGTGGTTTCTGGTTCGTCCCCAGCGCTTATGTCTGGCTCATCGGAAGATGAGTCCGCATCGGATTCTAATGATAATGCCAGGGATGGTAGTAATGAGCCAGATAGTCCAAAGGGCAAGGGATGTCGACAAAAGTTCCGGTCCACGAGACTTACCGATTATGTTACCAACACTACTCATGTTGAGTCCGATGGTGATTTTGTTGAATCCTCTTGGTATCCGATCGAAGATTATGTTGATTGTTCTCGCTTCGGATCATCACCGAGCTTTTCTCGCTGCTATCACTGCGGTACGATCCCTCGCACATATGATGAGGCTGTTCTTGATGAGAACTGGCGAGGTGCTGTTGGTGGTGAGATTGATGCTCTTGAGGAAGCTGGAACTTGGACTACTGGTACTTTGCCAAAAGGTAAGAAAGCTCTTGGTTGTAAATGGGTCTTTACTTTGAAATACCGGTCTGATGGTTCGTTGGAACGTTATAAGGCAAGGCTAGTGGTTCTTGGGAATAAGCAAACTGAAGGACTTGATTACAAGGAGACATTTGCTCCGGTGTGTAAAATGGTCACTGTCCGGTCTTTCTTACAAGTTTCGTGTCACGAGACTGGGAAGTACATCAAATGGATGTTCATAATGCTTTCCTTCATGGAGATTTAGAGGAAGAAGTTTACATGCAGTTGCCCCCGGGTTTCGAACAGCTGATAAGAATCTTGTTTGTCGCTTGCATAAGTCATTGTACGGTTTAAAACAAGCCCCACGATGTTGGTTCGCTAAGCTGAATACTGCTCTCCATGACTATGGTTTTACTCAGTCTCGCTCGGATTATTCTTTGTTTACTCTCACGGATACTAATGGTGATCTTCGTCTTCATGTTCTCGTTTATGTCGATGATCTTATTATCTCTGGGAATACGCTAGCTCTAATTCAAGAATTTAAAGACTATTTGAGTTCTTGTTTTCGCATGAAGGACCTTGGCATATTGAAATATTTTTGGGTATCGAAGTGGCTCGTAGTCCGTCTGGCATGTATTTATGTCAACGGAAATATGTTCTGGATATTATTTCCGAGACGGGTCTTCTTGGTGCTAAGCCGGTTTCTCATCCGCTTGAACAGAATCATCGTTTGGCTTTGGCTACGGGTGAGTTTCTCTCAAATCCTTCTCAATATCGGCGTTTGGTTGGTCGTCTCATTTATCTCGGAGTTACACGTCCTGAACTCTCCTATGCTATTCATATTCTATCTCAATTTATGCATGCTCCTCGGACGGATCATTGGGATGCTGCTGTTCGGGTTGTTCATTATCTCAAAGGCAATCCTGGTCAGGGTATACTTCTTCGCGCCAACACTGCTTTGACTCTTACGGCGTGGTGTGATGCTGATTATGATGGATGTCCTCTTTCGTCGTTCTCTTACCGCTTGGTTCATCCAGCTTGGAGGTTCTCCTCTTTCTTGGAAAACACGCAAACAGGATGTGGTGTCTCGTTCCTCGACCGAGTCTGAATATCGGGCTATGGCTGATACGGTGAGTGAACTCTTGTGGTTACGCGGGTTACTTCTGACTCTTGGTGTTGATTGTTCAGCTGCTATTCCTCTTCATTGTGACAATCAATCGGCGATATACATCAGTACCAATCCAGTCTTCCACGAACGGACTAAACATATTGAAACGGATTGTCATTTCATTCGGGATGAGATAGTTCGTGGTGTCATTGTTCCTGTTCATGTTCCTACGGGTTTGCAACTTGCGGATATTTTCACGAAGGCTCTTGGCCAGAAAGAGTTTGAAGTTTTCATTCGTAATCTGGGTATTTGTGATCTCCATACTCCAGATTAAGGGGGGGTATTGAGAGGGTTTAGGCCTAATATGTAATTAGTATATTCTTCTGTATTATTTGGGTAATTAATATCTTTGTATTAGGGCATACGAGTATTGTGTATATAAGGCTATGCCTTACAATCTTAATAAGACAGAAAACCTTTTATACAACTCTAGGTTTTGACAATTTATCATATGAGAGTTTTATGTGATGACTTGTAACTATTTTAGCGATAGCTCGGATTCCTTACACAAATGGCTTTGAAGAATTATTATATACGAGAATTCGATTCAATTTTCTTTAATAAAATGATCGTTGGTTTAATCAAGAAAAAATTGTTTTCCTTATCCATAAACAACTAATTAAACGAATGTGATACTTTGTCTCTAACAAAAGTATGACTCTAAATATGAAACAATGAATGACAATTTACATCTAATAAATTAGATGTCTACATAAAGTTTTATGTAACTATAAATGCTACTTAATTGTCAAATATCTAATAGATGTTACATCTAATAAATTAGATATCTACATTTTTTTGTTTACCACAATTTAGTGATCCGGAACTTAGACTTTGTATATCTCATAAATATTGACTTTTGTCGTCTTCTCTCATTTTGCGTTCGCTCATTTTGCGTTCGCTCATTTTGAGTGTTTGGAAAAGAGAGAGGAAGAAAATATAAATAGTTAAAGAAGGGCTACATAATCTGATTTTCTTTGGCTATTGGGGCAGAGGACCGTATCGGATGCCCTACGTTTAAATAGACAAGGTAGAGAGGGGAGGTGAGGTTAGATATAATATGATCAACATTAAATAAACACATACATGTAAATATATTTAGTTATGTGTATGGAAATAGCTAAAAAAAAATTCTCCAGCAAATCAAAAGTGTTTCATCTACATTTATATAACATCCATTCAGCGTCCGTGCATACTTGCAAGTGCATAGACGTGAGCAAATCTAATTTAACTATTTGAATCGTATAGACGTGAGCAAATTTTTCTCTCTTCGATTCAAATCGCAACGGTTGGGTAGTAAATTTGATAACTATATATATAATTATTTACTTAAATATGTGCATTGAAATAGCTAAAACACTTTTCTCCTGCAAAACATAAGCAAAAATAAAGCAAAACATAAAAAAATTTCAAGTGATAAATAATATAAGTTATATATAGAAAACAACATTTAGCTATAGTAACTACAAAATAATACTATATAAAAACTATATATATATATATATATATAGTATACTAGATTTTAATCTGCGGTACACCGTGAGAAGATACATTTAAATTTGAAATTGTATTATTCTTTTGTGGGTGTTTTAACTAGGTTTTAAAACTATATCCAAACTATTATTCAGGATAGCTAAAATAGCTCCTTATGACACAATTGTAGATTGATCTAGTAATCGGTTTAAATTTTCAGATTTCAACAACTCCTTACTATTGTATATTTAAAAGTAAATTTAACAACATTTGTTAAAAAAAATTAGCACGGGTCATTATAAACATTTTGAAGTATGAAGTGAATAATGAAAGTATACCATTTGGCCAAAAATTTCCTAACAATATTTTATGTTTGCAAACTCATTATGTTTGCAAACTCATTATGTATCGAGTAATGAATCCAATGATGGGTTGGATAATGGTAAGGTATTAAAAAAATGAATATTTGATTCTCTATCTTTATTCATAATCACTAGATTTTAACTCGTGGTACACTGTATACATATAAATTTATTATTATTTATATTTTATATTCTATTTGTTTGTTAAATATTGGATGTTTTATAAATACAGAAATAACCAAATTTTCCGGCCGCTTTTACGACTAAATATTTATATTAATTTTTAATCTGTAATATACTATATGACCATTTGTTTATTATATTAGTTTGTTTTGTTTAGTGTTTGAGATTCTATTTCGATTTTTAATTATTATAACAAAAAAAATAAGGGATCTAAATACATAATAAGTCATTTCTATGATGTGATTAAGTCACATTTTTCCTAATAAATTTATTATTTAACACAATCTTAGGTAAAACAAATTGATTTTATATGTCAGATATTATAATATTTATAGTGTTGGCAAATAATAAAATAAGGATTTAACCCGTTAGAGCACATGTTTAATAATATTTTATTAATTTCAACACGTCGTTTTTATAACCACATTATATAGTATTTTAAATTTTTTTAATTTTACATATAATATTTTAAATTTTATTAGATTTATATATATTAATTATAATAATTAAATAATTAGGAATCAAAGTTCTTCTTACGTTAAGAATCAAAACTTACAGGTTTGGAAAATAAGATGGAAAAATATCATACTTTATGTCTCTATATAATATTGATTGCTGTTTTTTATTTTTGGTTGGAATGAAATGTAAATAGTAGGAAACAAAATATGAAATGATGTTATTTTTGGAAAGTTTTTAGGGATTAAATTTGTAAATAAGTTTTTAAATACATATAACTTCAAGGGTAAAACACCAAATGTTCAAAAATGTTAATATAGATTTAGGAAACAATATCTGTCGTGATACTATTTTTTGAAATTTTTGAAGGGTTAATGTTGTAAATAAAAATTTAAATAAGTAAACCTAAAATGGCAAAACACAAAATGTATTTCAAAAATGTTAATATAGATAATACTCTTTATCCCATCCTAATATCACGAGTACTCTTAATTAGTGTCTATTCTTATACAACTAAAAATTATAACAATCAATTTAAGAACTTTAAGGATATAAATGATGACACCGGTCAAGGCAGACAAATCAGTCGATGGTTTAGTCCGCCCTGAAAATAGCAACATATAGTTTCCAAAATATATTCAACATATAGTTTCCAAAATATAAAATTACAAACTTCAAACTTATATAGTTTTTAGCTGCAAAGTTATTCTAAAACACTTTAAGATTTATCTATAATACATTGGTAATATAATAAACATTTAAAAATGGGTATTTACGGATCAAATAATGAATCTAATAAAGGATCAGATAATATGATAAATATTAGAAAATTGAATACTTTATATTGACCTTTACCTACCGGTAATAGAATTATAATTTTTTTACTCGACCCTAAGATTAAGGATACTTTTTTTTTGAGATGGGATGAATACGGGTAATGAGTATTAGTGGATATCCTTATACAACTAAAACTTATAACCCTAAATCAATTTATGAACTTGATGAATAAACTTAAATATTATAATAAACTATTATTTCATCATTTTTTAATCCTAATTTTGTAAATATCAAGGATTTAATAAGTTGATAGTTACTTACTTACTTGGTTTACAATTTTTGTTGAGCTTGGTTTTATTCCAACTCTTATGAGTTATTAAATAATTTTTTCCTGAATATTTGGATTCTACTTTTGATAATGCAGTTATTCTCAATGTTAGTTTATCTGTCACTCAATGTTATCGATTGTCAAATAAATTATATGTTACTCAATGTCACCATTCCCTATATAAACAACATAATTATAGATTGTCAAAAATAAATTATAAATTATATACAAAAAAATTTTGAGTATTTTTGAAAATACTTTGAGAGTTTTTGAGAATCATAATTTTTACTAACTAACTGTAAATTAAATATTCAAATGGAAAATTCAAATCTTTAAAGCTTTCTGGACGTAGCAAATCGGCCATCGGATATGGATGGGTTTCCTGGTAGGGAATAGATGTTGGCCCACTAAGCGAAGTTGGCCCATAGTTCGGATTGGACATGGGTGGGTCCACTAAGTAAGGTGATGATCGGAGCGTTATAAGAAGACAGAAAAATTCTGATAGATATGAGACAAGAAGAGATGGAACGAGACATGATAAAACGGGACATGGACGTATTTTCCATTCTAAAATATATACTTTTAGGTTATATACATGTAATAATCCAAAGTAAAAGCAAATTTAAATTCTATATTTAAAATAATATAATTATATAAAAATATTTTGTCCTTACTACCTAGTTTAGAAGTAATGTGGAAACTAAGGCCATCAATTTAAGAGAAACACAAAACAGATTAGAATGAATCAGAAAATTTTATGAAAATAAAACGATGTCTTCTCTGCTATATTGGTGTCAAGAGAAGTATCCGTACAAATAGAACTAAATTTGCTTTAGGCTTGAAGAAGACACGTAAAAAACATGCATGTAAGCCCCCATCATGATGTTAGAATTTTAATTTTGTTTCACTAACTCTTTCTTCCAAGATGTATATCTAATTGATTCAACAATGGTTTATAATAGGTTTGAAGCTTCTAAAGGAGATTGGCGAAATAAGAGCATACTAGATTATGACCCGTGCTAGAGCACGGGTTGTAATTCGTTTTGTTTCTTTTATAATTACTATGATAAAATATAATTTATATGATTTTTTGGATAAAATGTTATGAAAAAATCATATGCAAGTTTTTTAGTCATTGTTGGATCATACTATACACACGGTGATCATTTTCATCGAGAATAATAGTCTTCAAACACCGCATTTGATTAACATTTGATATAGCATTTAATATTTGCATATTACAATTAATATAGCATGTAATATTAACATTACATATAACAAACATGCTATAATATTAATTTTAAAATTACATGTTATAGCATGTAACATAAATAAAAGGAATTTCAACATTTGCTCTATCATGGGTATTAATTGTTATTATTTGCTTAGATTTTTTTTTTTTTTTTTTTTTTTATGTTTATCAAATGTTTTTTCTGTGGAGAATTAATTCAGAATATTCTGTTTATTGTTTTTGTAATCAACGTAATGTAGCAATCAAATTTTTGGAGGATATATTTTGGTGTAAAAGAGAATTAAGATTATCTCCTAAAATCTTCTGTGTATACCTAACATATTGTAACAAATTAATACAATTTTTTTATAACCCATTTATAACCTACTATTAAAATTATATAGTCTACAAATTGGAAGTTATGTACTTCCGTTTTATTAAATAGGGGATATAACCTCCAAATTTTTGTCTACACTTTGGAATTTTTCGAATCAAAGGAGGAACTACAGAGAATCCCCATACAAGTATATCCCATCATCAATAATAACTTTGTGTTTCATAATATTACTTTGAAACTGAAATGACTAACGATTTTATTTATCTGATTTTGTTTTTACTTTCTATTGTGACTTTGGTGCTTTATGAATTATGATCTTATCATATGTTTTTGTGTTTAAGACCAAACTATTACGTGATAGTGAAGATAGAGCGACCTGTGGCTAGCAGGTTTTTTTTTTTAGTTTGCTTTAATAGTAGGATGTTAATATGTAACTGAAATTAATAAAATTATATTTTAAAAAAATTTAAAAACCAAAAAAAATAACTATTAAGAAAAATCATTTGGTGAACTAAAATCTGTAGTATAGAAAAACGAAAATTTTTTTACTAAAAATGGTTTTGCTTAATTATTTTTTTTCATAAAATTTAAAATTATTCTTTTACTATTAAATTAGGGAGGTACCCGCACTTTAAGCGCGGTAATTAGATTTTAATAACAACAGTTTTGTTACTTCATGATATGTTACTTTTCTGATTTAATATGTAATAATTGACATATTTAAATATAGTATTTTATCTTTTGAAAAAGTTTAAAATGTTTTATTGGATTATTAAGTACTTTTTGTATTTGTATATAAACATAAAGGTTTATCTTACTAAAGATAAATAATACTCTCAATGTGAAATATTAATTGAGTCTTTTAAATAAACAATTAAACTGTAGTAAAAAGATATTGAAATTCAATAAGTAAATTCAAAATTTTTAAAAGCGTAAGCAATTCCCAATAGTTCAATATTATAATGTACTAGCAATTGACCCGTGCTACGCGCGGTGGTTAGATTAATGTGTATTCCGGGTAAATTCATCTTTGCGTTAGTTTTTGTATATGATTTTGGTTGCTTATATTGTTTTGTTGGATTTTTTTTTAAATAAAAATAGGTTTTGCAGTAAGTATAATTTAGTTTGCTGTTTATGTTTTACGACTATATGCATAAAATTATCGCCTGCTTTCTAACTGCTGCTCGTTGTTAAGTAATTCAGTCTGCGTGAGGTTAAATATAGAATAATGTTTATCTATGGATCTATAATGACTGTTTATGAAGGACGTGTTTGACCGAACCCTATTCACCAAATTGTATCTGAATATATGCCATTTCTCTGGTTTATGCAAGTAACTGTGACTTTACTTTAGATAATTGAACTGGTCACTCGACTGATGAACGAATTCTTTGGTGTTATATTCTGAAACAAATTATGTAGCACAATCAATTTTAATTGGTGGAGGTTTTTTGTAAGCCTAAAAGCAAAGTTACATACTAACTAAATGAGAGAGGAAAAATATAGTGAGTGCACCAATCTGTTTTGACTTTTGAGCAAAGGTTGATCAATAGGGAGTGTGATAAACTTTGAGAGATCACGGTAATTGCAAAAAATAACAATGATCAAAACTCAAGAATCAACAAATATTTCGCAACTGTAACTTACTATTTTTTTGTTACTTCAAAAAACGGCCGACCACAAATATTAATTGGCACTATCTCCTCCTCGGGTAGAAACCCATAGCTTGGTACACATTGCCAATTGTAACATCCCCTAACTTTGTGGCTCTGTACACATTGCCATAGCTTCGTGACATTCCCTAACATTACCGATTGTTGATCTAATTGTATATATTATTTATGATTAGATATTGATACTAACATAACATTATTCTGTATAAATTTGAATATACCGAATCTCATGAATATTGCTTAAAGATAAAATATAATATCATATCGTTATAACATTTTTACCGAGCTTGCTTTACCCATCGAAATAATTGCAACGTACCATAAACGACCAATTCATGAAAGTGCATATCTTATCCCACTTTCCATGATTATATGGCCAAATTGTTAAACCCGACTTGGAATCTAATAATCTATTTAATAATGTATGTCATTTAATTTTCTACAAACTCATTCGTTTCACACAATTAATGAGATGTAAGAGATTTTAATTTAGTCATGTGTGATTTTGTATTCCCTATTATCTTTTCAAGTTTTACTAATTTATTTTCAAACACTTTTAACTTTAATTCTTTCGTCATTACTGATGATGCACTCCTTTTGGCCTCTACTTTTTTCTACTTTCTATTGGATCACACATAACACATATTAGACTGTAAAATGATTTTCAAGATGTATTATAACTATTTTCTCTTTAATTACTATCTTTCACTACTTAAATTTGGATTAGAAGCATTTGATTCAATTAACGAAACATCAAATTTTTTTTCCCTTTTTGATCATGTTATAAAATAATATTTCACTTTTAATTTTATTTTTCCTGTTTAAAATTTTATAAATACAGAATTTTTTTTATTCTACCATAACTTTAAATTTTTACTTTCATTCCACAACTCAATAATACACAATTACATATTTATTTTTATTCTACCATAAATTTAAAATTTACTTCCATTCTAAAACTCAATAATACATTTATAATTTTAATTATGATCAGTTTATTAGAAAATTTTAATTATACTATTACCACTAATAAAAAATTATAGTATTGTTTTCTTATTTTAAAATTTTATTTATTTTACTAATTATATTTTTATTTAAACTTTCTATTAATTATAATTAACATAAATATGCGCTAACTGAATATTTTAAATTTATTTTAAAGTAAAAAAATTGCTTAGGTGGATGTTTTTGTAGCTAGAAATGATGATATATAATTACAAGATCAATGGAGATTCTAATCATAGTTCTTGTCTTCTTGCTAAGAAAATATTTTATTTGTCTCTTATAATTATGTGTCTTAACCATATGATGCACGTATATGTAAAAGAACTAAACATAAACGATACATGAAAGAAATTTAGGTACGAATAGGTTATAATATTATTCCAAATTCAGTGTTTTACTTCATATATATCGGGTAAATGTTGTATTCTTTTCTTTCATTTTTTATTTTTATTTTTTATTTTTTATGGTTGAATAATAAAATTAGTGTTTCGTTCACACCGCTGAACTTTGGATGAAATATTATCAGGTTGAATCCACATGATTTAAAAATAGTGTTGGACCTACAAATTTAGGATAAAATAGTGCTAGACTTACAGACTTTGGATGAAATAGTGTTGGGCCTACAAACTTTGGATTAAATCTAGTAGATCAGTTTGTCACTTCTATAATTTTTTAAAGGCCTTATTAAAATCTGTAAGGACCACAAAAATTAAAGAGGATGTGGCTGATGTGGCAGCACCAGGAGTGATTAAAGTTAACTTTATATATATAAACTAGCAATCGACCCGCGCTACGCGCGGTAGTTTTTTTTCTAGTGTATTTTCAGTTTTGTTGTTTATATTATTATGTTGGTCTATTTTTTAAAAATGTATTATCTGTTTTTTAAATTATTTCTTTGTGGGATAGTAAATGTGTGTTCTTCTATGTCCTCTAATATTTGGCGACTTTAATTTTTAGATCGTCTGTGAGAAGTTTGTTCATTATAAGAGTTGAAATCTCTTGAAGGAGAGGTCTGGTTATGTGTAGGCCTCATATTTTGGGCGTTCCTACACAATTTGATATTCCTCTACTAATTAGGTATGGCTTTTTTTTAGTATGATATCCGAGAATATTTAAATTTAGCAAAGTCTAAACATACATGTGGTTGGTTAACAGTTAACAAAGTTTAGATAATAAGAAAGACAATAAATTCTAACAGTACCATCTTCAAGTATCGTTTGAAGTTCGTGACGCTCCTTCTACTTATGTGTGTTTGTTTTCGATGTGTTGGATAATTCTCATGTACAGTGGATCAATATCATCAATCAATTAAAGAAATGTAATTTGAACAAAATTAAGAAACTTAATACAATAATAAATTACATACTTTTACAATCGGTTCACCAAAAGAGAAGATCGAAATCCTGTAAATGATAAGAGGAGATCGATTACAATGAAGTGATCAAATGGGTTTAAAAAAGAGAAACCTGGTACGTGAGATTCTTATTTAACAATGGTGCGAACTCTATTATTTTTTGATCCTAAACCTGGTAAGGAGGAGAGAAGCAAAAGGGAAATGAGGCAATCGTTATATTTGGAATTGTGAATAAAGGTTATGGATCTTGCTGGGGTGTGGCGGAGGGTTTAAAATCAGAAGGAAAATTACATAATTAATTGTGTTCGAGTTGTTACTAAATAAGAGAATAATGGTTAGGTAATTTATGATTTATGACCATTAGATTGCATATAATCGACGGTAGATATGTATAATTTGGTGTTTCATACCTTTTTTAATTACTCAATTTTAATTATATGTTTTCGTTTCTTATTTTCTTGGTTGTTTTGTTGTTTTATATTTGTTGTAATTTCTTTTCTTCTTTTGGGCTTTCCTGGCGTGTTTTGTTTTTAAAAATATTCCAGTATGATGTTAGAATTAATAAATATATATATATATATTATTTTTTTTTCCTTTGTTTACAAATAATAACAACTAATATATATTATACAAATTTTGAAGACAAAACATATAATTTGTATACCAAAGCGAAGTAGTTGGTAAGGAATGTTTTTGTAAATTAATTTAATCATTATTCATAAACCGTTTGCTATTTTAAGTTCAACTGTTTGCTGTATTGATCCATTATTAACCGACTTCTTTGCTGCATTTGATTTGTTTTTATTTTTAGGCATTAAATTTTTATTCTGGGTTATTATATAATTTTTTATGGTTTTGTATTATATTTGGGTTATTATGTTGTTTTGTTTTGCATTCAGTATAATTGAGTTTACTGTTTCTAATTTTTAGTCGTTTATTTGGATAATTTGGATAATTGAGATCATATATTTGTTTTGTTGTTTTATATTTGTTGTAATTTCTTTTCTTCTTTTGAGCTTTGCTGGCGTGTTTTGTTTTTTAAAATATTCGAGTATGATGTTAGAATTAATATATATATATATATATATTTTACAAATAATAACAACTAATATATATTATACAAATTTTTAAGACAAAACATATAATTTGTATACCAAAGCAAAGTAGTTGGTAAGGAATGTTTTTGTATATTAATTTAACCATTATTCATAAAACCAATGAAAATAAGTTGTACTAAAGTGTTGGTAAATACAAATGAGTTGGTATTTTCTGTGAATATGGAAATTGTTTTCTTGTCTTCAAACTAAATAAGTTTCTAATTTTGTTATATGTGCAATTTTCTATTTACACATAATATTGTGTAGAAACTGATTAATTTAAAATATGTGTTTGTTTTTTTTTTTTAAACAGTATATATGCATGTTGCTTTCTTGTTCTGTCAGGATCTTTTCAGCATAAGATTTTCATAGTGTACATGCTTAATTTTATCCCTTTAAATAATAGTATTTCAGTAGAATTAGCTGTTATTGAGCTCTGTTATATTGTTGGATGTGTTATGTTTTAGTAAATGTTAATTGCTATATTTATAGAATAAACCTTAAACTACTGATTATATTGTAGTTTGTTTTCGTACGTGGAACACGATTTTGTTTGGTAACTTATGAATTTGACTTGTTAACATTAGGCCGTAGTCTTTAACCCAAACTTAAATTAAACTTTGAACAAACTATAATTCAAATACACATAATTATAGAATTTAGCAATAATAGTACGGATGGTAGACTTCCTTAGTCTCTGCAATTAAAGGAAAACATTTAGACTAGGGATGTTAATATGGGTCAGACAAACTTATTTATTAAATGGGTATGTTGAACTAAAATGACCCCATTTATACCCATTTATGGAGAACAATTAAATGGGGTTAAATGGTTTTCCCCATTTAGTCCCATTAATTATATAGGTTTTATCATAAATAAATGGATATCCATTTAGACCCATTTATGTTGATACTTTTATTAAATATTTATCATATAAATATTATATTTTTTTTGTTAAAATTGTAAAATCACATTTTCTTGCCAAAAACAGAAAATTATATTTTTCTCAAAACTGTGTTTCCTGCCAAATTCATAAAAATGTGTTTTCCTACCAAACCGCAAAAAAAATTTCCCGCTAAAACCGCAAAATTGTGTTTTCCCGCTAAAACCGCAAAAACTATTTTCCCGCCAAAACCTCAAAAATATGTTTTCCCGCCAAAACCGCAAAAAAGTGTTTTCCCGCCAAAACCGCAAAAACGTGTTTTCCTGCTAAAATCGCAAAAATATGTTTTCCCGCCAAAACCGCAAAAACGTGTTTTCCCGCTAAAACCGCAAAAACGTGTTTTCCCGCTAAAATCGCAAAAATGTGTTTTCCCGCCAAAACCGCAAAAACGTGTTTTCCCGCCAAAACCGCAAAAACGTGTTTTCCCGCTAAAACCGCAAAAATGTGTTTTCCCGCCAAAAACGTATTAACCGCAAAAACGTGTTTTCCCGCCAAAACTGCAAAAACGTGTTTTCCCGCTAAAACCGCAAAAATGTGTTTTCCCGCCAAAACAGCAAAAATGTTTTTTCCCAAAAACCAAAATTGTTTTTTTTTATCAAAATGTTTTTTTCCCAAAAATTGTTTTTTTTATAATTAAAAATACTCTCACAAAAACATTTTTTCCCGTCAAAATTACAAAGGCACAAAATTACATAATAATATATTATCACTAAAATTAAATACTTAAATGGGTTCAATAGGTTAAATGGGAATATGTATGTTTAATTGGGTATGGTTAATTGGGTTTCAAATATATATGGATTTAAATGGGTTTATAGTTAAATGGGGTGGGATTAAATGAGGGTTTAAATGGGGTGGGTTTACCCATTTTAACATCCCTAATTTAGACCAACGTATTCAGCATATTATTAAAAAGTTATCGCCGTTGTAAATTTCCCCCAATTTGTTGACCACCATCTAGTTTTTTTCTCTGTTCTTCTTCTCTTCATCTCCAGTAATTCCGCTAAGATGAATTGTGCAGTAATACTACTAAGAAGAATCTATCTCTTCTTCTTCGCTTCCCTCATAATCATCATCATCTGATGACTCGTAATAATAAAGTCTGGGAAAAGGAAAGATAATCTTTAAATGTTATCAAATATGAAATTTTAATTTTAAATTTTCAATATAGATAATATGAACTTACAGTGCTGGATCTCTTGTAAATTTTTGGACTTCGTCACCAAGAAAAATATATGAACATCTCATTTGGGACATTAGACCATGATTACCTAATCAAAGAAAGAAAGTTTAGATATTATATTATACCTTTTTTGGATACTTTTGTACAATTAACTTTGAATAACAGGATAATACCTCCAAAGCAAGAGGTTCTCCAAAACATTAGCATACACATTATTGGTTCACCTTCATAGGTAGGGTTTGCAATTATCCTATCTCATTTATACATAAATTCCAAACAGGTTTCACCTACTGCCATACAATTAATCTCCTTGCCACTAAAGAGGAGAAAGATGATGAGTACAATACGCTTATTTTTGAGCGTCTGATTTTGTTTAAAAAACTCTAATGAAGTACTATTTTATAACTAATTTTGAAGATAAGTTAGATTACTTACTCGATGTCAACAACCTTAAAAGGAACTACATTTTTCTGGCCATCATATCCACCTTCGTAATCAAGGAAATTAATATAACCACGTTGTCCTACTTCCAAGACCTTCCCACAAAAATCTACAAAACCGAAAGAAAAAAATTTTGGACTTGTGAGAAATTAAGAGAATCAAATCTTCTTTATTTAGAAGTGTGTCAAATATTTTTTATTGGACTTGGATACTTCCATGCATTGGTTCCGATTTAAAGTTTCTTTTATTTTTCCAAAGTTTTTTTTATTATGTATATGTATATACAGTTCCATAATTAATTGTCAATTTTTCTTTTTAAAATTATTGTTTTTTAGTTTTAATAAATACTAAGAATATAAACTAATCATTAAAATTACTTAAACAATTACTAAACAATTGAAAGAAATTATAATATGTCATAGAGACTAAAAGAAATTTGGCCTAAAGTAAGGAAAATGACAATGAGACAGATGCTACTCATTTCATAGGCACCTGCCAAACTGCAGCTATTTGAAGTAGTAATACTATTTGTAATTTATAATAAATGATTTTTGTTTTTCTAAATAACATAGTTACAGATAAGTACTATTGAAAAACTCAAAAGAAATGAACTAATAGTGTTGAATACCTAACTTAATATTTTCAAAGCAATATAATTATGTAAAGTTGTTGTGCGTTTTTAAATTTTCTTAAATTAAAAGACATAGTTTGAAGTTGTGTTTATTTTTTGAAAGAGAAAGTGTAAAACATTTAGAACAGTAAAGATGCTCATTTTTCATGTGTTTAGGTCACCTTTTTTTCCTTACTTACCTTGTTGCGTGATTTTTGGTTTACCGTTCTTTGCTCAGATGCCAAATATAAATACTGTAACTTCCATGTCAATCGTTTCTGTATAGATTAATAAGGCAGTTAATTTTATTACTGACCAATTTCTAGCAGAGCTCAACCTTTGCATCAACCCCGTTATGACAATCATCCATGAGAACCACGTTCAACATGAGATGGCCAGCTGAGAAATTGCAACACGTGGATCCGATGAGCATCTCGCCTTTGCTTGCATTAAAAACTGCAGAAAGACAAAGGATCAAAGTAAATACAGTATTAGCACAAAGATAAGTCATATAATTTGATGATACCACACATCATTTTCTAAAACTTGTTACCTGGTCCGCAAACTTGTAGCTGTGAGTAGTATACTCCATTCCAAGGAACCCATGAGACCGCCTGAAGAAGATCAGTCAAAGGCATCGCCGATTGATAAAATCATCATCCAAAACCTGAAACAAAAAAAAACAAAAAGTAAATAACATGTAGCTAGAGCCACAAAAAAAAACCACAGAAACAAAGTGAATATTCAAAAACAACTAATAGAGATACGTTTAGATGCCTGAGGACGATCAGTCAAAGCCATCAGTATTGATAGGTTAAAGCTTCATCCTAAACCTGAAACAACAAAAACGACAAGTAAACGACATGTAATTAGAAGGAAAAAAAAAACATAACAAATATCCAAAAACAAATAATAGAGATGCCGCAGATGCGTCTTCAGCAAGGAACCCATACAAACGCCTGAGAAGATCAGTCAAAGCCATCACTTGTCGATAAAAGCATAAACATACCTGAAATAACAGAGAGAAGAGGTTAAAATCGCATGAACATAATAAAGAGGTTAAAATCGCATGAACATAATAAAGAGGTTAAAATCGCATGAACATAATAAAGAGGTTAAAATCGCAGGATAAAAATGAAAATCATGGTGACAATAATGTTCTTACCAATCTCCTAAGTACTGCATCATCCAACTCCTGTGTCATATGAGTAGAACCTGCAAAACATTGCATCCAAGTAAATGATTGATGGACCTTGTGTAGACATTATAATATCTATATGAGAACCAGAGTAAAACATATTCAGACCTCTAGGTGACAACATGTTTATCATGAGTGATCATGAATTCAACACCTAAAATTTGAACACCATTGATGCCAGAAGCAAGCAAAATAAACAACCGTCAATGTGGATTCACTTGTGCTTCTTCATATTTATATGTTAAAAGATCAAAGATAAAAAATTAATCACCTGCACATTTTACCAAAAGCTTGCAGTCTTTCAGATACTTGATTTTACCATCTCAACTTCTCCTTTTCACTGACCATATAAATCAACAAAACAATCAAACTCATCACATTAAACTCATTCCAACAACTACAAATACGATCACAACTGGTGCCCGAAAGAAGCAAAACAAAGCAGGCCGTGATAGCAATTTAAACATAGGCAAAATAAAAAAAAAACAGAGATAAGGAGAAGGAAACCTGATCACATTTCCATCAAGTCCAGCTACAATAATTCAGCATAAGTGTGTTTCCACATACTGCAACCAAAAACAAAATAAGACACATGAAAACAAATCATACATTAGCAAAAATAAAAAATCTCTGAAAGTCATTAGGGGGAAAAAGAAGATGTAACCTTACCTAAACAAATGATAGATGAGAAGATAAGATTCAACATAGTAATCTCAGTGCCTCGACCCGACGACTATCATAGAGAAGAGATCTTTAGCTTATATACATTAAAAATTTAACATAAAAATTTATCCAAAGAAAAACATTAGGTCATCATAAAGAACACTACAAAAAAAAACAAAGGGATAGAAGAGACCGTCAAAGAGGTAGCAGACTAACAGGAAGCGACGACATATCAAAGGTGTCCTTCAATATAACTGAGACATTCACAGAACAAAGGAACTTTTGGTTTTAATAGAGAAGATGATAATAGAAAGACGTAGCACAAAAGAAACCCATAAAGATGACAGACCAGAAGAAAGATTTGGCATATCACTATACTTGTCCCGGTGCCTCCACGATATGCATCAAAGAGAGAGAGATATATTCAGCTTTAAGCGTACCAAGAAAAACAAGTTAAAAAGGACGAAGTTAACAAGAACAAACTCGTCTAGGAAAGAATTTGAGGTGCATCTCTCATCTGAATGTGTGCACAGCAAGAACATCTGGAAAACACAACAAAAAAACAGAGGATCAACCATAGACAATATTAAATAAAACAACCGATAGGCAAAAAGATTTATAGATGCGAGGTAACCTGTAAGTTAAACTCAATTAATGTTTTTCTTTGAACCTCCCACACAGCAATCCAGGTGCCTCAAAGAGAGACTGAGATGTTTATTCACTTATCAGTTTAGAGATAGACTTAATAGAAGCTAGTGAGGAAAATATATGAAAACAAACTCGTTTAGAAGAATATTGACCATTAGAGAAGTTGGTGAAGAAAAATTGGGAAACAGACACAAAGGAGAAGTCATACATACCTCAAACCAACACGGCCTTGAACCTCCGCGATCTAACACAAAAATTTATGCAAATAAAAATGTTAGCTGATCACAAAAATACTAAGAATAGAACAAACGAAAACTGAGACATAACATAACACATGAACTTGTGGTTGTAATAGAGAAAATGATAATAAAAAGATGTTGCGCAGAAGAAATTGTTTCCGTTTCTTTTTTGTATCAACAATTAAAATAAAGTAATATAAAATCGTGGAAATTATGAAAGTAGATAGAAAGTAGATGAATGAGATAGATGAATGAAATTGGAGAAGAGGGCATTATATAGGAATTGAAGTAACCAAAATTGAATGGTAAGTCGTGGGATTACTATTGAAAGAGAAAGCATTGAAGGCCTGATTAGGGGGTTTCAAACTTAAACAACACAATAGCTTTAGAACGGAGGACACATGAAAAGGCGACGGAGGAAACATGAAAAGGCGTGGCGCTTCAGCTCGTACAGCGGCGGCCAGTGGAGAAGACAATCGTGCACAATGGGTAAGATTTGTGGACACACGGATCATTAGATTAGGAGCCCATAGAATTTCATTAAAAAGGCAACGAACTGGACTTCTAAAGAGACTATAGGATACGTGAATGGACTTCATTAATTTGTTAAGGGCTTATTTAAACAATTGGGATGTTGACTGGGATGCTGACGTGGCTTCACCATGAAAGAGGAAAGTCTACTTTATATATATAGATTATCTCAATTATAAAATAAAGATAAGAGTAATGCAAAGCTGGATTTCAAGTAGCGGTTAATACAAACATACTAAATTTTTTAGACATTTAAAAAGAGAAAAAATAAACTGCCAACACCCCATTCTTTACATTTGAGTGCTTGAGCTTTCACTTTGTTGCTACATCACATGGTTTATGTAATAACGTCCAGCAAATTCAGACATGTAAATATATAAAGTGTTATAAGAAATTTTACTTTCACATCATATATAACTTGTTTTAATATACATAATTACATCTTACATAGCCTGGTGATGCTCCAGTCCTTCAAACTCTGGTTTTATGAAGTTCTTCGAAGAGGCCAAGGTGTTTTCAAGACACGGTGCACCTATAGACATTTAGAATTTTAAGTGAATATATTGGTTACCTTATGATGATTATATCAGAACTAATTTATGTTACATACCCTCGTATTCTCCCACCCTCATAAACCACATTACACAGAACACATGTTCAGATTTGTATATGAGATGGCACCCGCTTGATTGTCATATGGTCATGAATTGAGAAGCGTAGTTGTCTTTGAGACGAAACTTCACAGTCTCACACCTACATGTTTATCAAATAAATAAAAATCTTAACAGAGACAACTCTAAAACGTAACTGTTTTAAAGGTAGAGTAAATATCTTTTTACCTGTCGTTCAACAACATGAGAACAACTTCATTAATATCAATGACACTCGCAGGCCTTCTTCTATCTTCCACATCCATTATACACGCACAAACATCTAATTTGGGAAAAAGACATAATTTACGTTTCCAAAATGTTGCTAGTCTATTTTTGGTAAAGTTTAAGTCGTACTTTTCAAAGTTTCATAAATCCAAAAAAGAATATAGTTTTTCGAATACAAAGATACCAATTAATTATATTGACAGATTGTACCAAAATAATATAAAATCAATTAAAGAAATACTTACCGAAAGAGATGGGATGATCTATTCTTCCACGATATATGTCATCCATATCCTCAAACCGAAAGTAATTCTTAGGACTCAATGATTCAAGCAGCGTCATATTGGTATCATCCGTAAATTTAATCTGATAAGGATGATGAGTATTCTCTCCTCCATGGTTGGATTGATCACTTTGAAATTTCTAATACTTTATCACTCACCATCGTCGATATATTTCGGGAGTTTAGCGAGTGTATCAGGTAAATAAGGAGCTTCAATTGTGTCACCCTTCACAGTTTAACAACAATTGTGTAAGAAGTCTTATATACAATAACTGTTAGGACTTGAAATTTAAGTAAAAATCATTCAACTAACGACCCTAACCTTTACATCCACAAGAAGCAGAACTCGTTTGGTAAAGAACTCTCTGACTCTCCAAGAGTGTAAGACTTTGGCGTTGATACACCAACTAGTTCTTCCGGGTAGTAGATCAGCAATATAATTGAACCTCATGATTTTATCAAATTAGGTTTTTTCTTGAATCTTCTCTGTTATCGAAAAGAAAAAAGGGGATTTTTGATTTGTAAGAATACAAAGAGTCACGACTAAACGTTGCGTCTTAATCTTTTTAGTTTCTCACCTTTAGTCTTATTATTATAAATTATTATATTATATAAATAAATAAATACAGTTTAATATAAGGTTTGTCACACTTGCATGTACAAAATACAATTTATGTTAACATATTGAAGATGTTTTCACGTTTTCATTTTTAAAAACTTCACACTTAGATATTGATATGAAAAAATGTAATATTATTAAGGGGAAAAAACTGAAAATCTGATGACAATAGTATGAAATGAAACGTTATAGTAGATATTAGATGCTTAAAAGAAAATCATATATTTTCAAAGACTTCTTTGAAAACCACATTAAGGGTTTTGTTTTGACATTTCCCTTTATCTGTAATCAAAATCTTCAATCCTTTTCTGTTTGTCACTCTAGAAAATGCAACGTATAGTTGTCCATGTGTAAATACATGATTGGGTAGATACAATCCAACATGTTCTAATGTCTGATCTTGGCTTTTGTTTATAGTGATCGCAAATGCAAGAGCAACAGGAAACTGACGACGCCTCATACGAAAGGGAAACTTTGCATCCGGTGGAGACACAAACATCCTAGGGATAAGAACTTTATCGTTGACGTTTCTTTTACCAGTTACAATCCTTGCTTCAATAACATGATTAGCCATTTGAGTGACAATCAATCTCGTACCATTGCATAAACCTCCCTTAGAATCAATATTCCTAAGCAACATGGTAGATGCTCCCTTTTTCAGCGTCAGAACATGATTAGGTAATCCAGAAATGTGAATACTGTTTAGGAATTCCTGAGTGTAGTACAAATCGTCGTAAGCACTTGTATCGGAAGTCTTGATGTTGTATGAACTCAAACATTGTCTCTCTTCCCCTGGATATAATAAAACCAAAATAAGAAACCGTTTATATCGAATTTTGTTTGCCAAAAAATTGCACTCTTAATATACCTGGAAGTTGAGAGAGCATATATTGATTTATTTTATCGAGGTCATCATTTCTTGGACTAAGAATAGCTCATTCGCAAAAGAATTTTGCATCGGTCCTTGTTGCCAATGATGTACCGTATATATATTTAACAATTGCTTGTATAGGATTGTCACATGCAGCAATTAATAAATCCTTGGGTATTTCTATTTCGACCTCACCACTGTTAGACTCGTTGATCTTGCCATCCCCAATATCGAGTAGCCATTTTGAAAATGTAGAGAGAGCATCTGCATCCCGACTATTTTTTGCCTTGCGAAGCCTCATGTTTTGTGTAAGCCGAAGTACTTTATAACTATCTCAAAGCAACGATGAGTTTATAGAGGCAACAAATTGTCCCAACTCTATCATCCTCTGGCACAGCCGGTAGAATTTGTCTAAAATCACCCCTTAAGACAAAAACCTTACCTCCAAAAACCCGATCACACTTCATAATATCTCGCAAACTCCTATCCAACGTTTCAAAACAAAATATGTTCATCATTGGAGACTCATCCCATATAATGAGCTTTGCTTCTCTAATCAACTCGGCAAGATGGGATTGACCATCTATCGAACATGTTGTATATTCGTCCACATTGATGAGTATACTAAATCTAGAATGAGTTATCTTACCACCTTTCATAAGTAGAGCAGCTATACCACTTGATGCAACATTAAGAACAATATCACCCCTAGATCGTATATCAGCGCCAAGAATACTCCACAAGAATTGTTTTCCACTACCACCAAATCCATGAACAAAAAATATATCTCTATTGTTTCAATTCACATCATCAATAATTTCTAGGAAGACAATTTTTTGCTCATCAGTTGATATACGTAACAACCTCTCGTAATCCTCTCTTTGGTCAGCACGTTTATAGTTCCTCTCATCTATGAGAAGCCTATTCTCATTATTATCCATCATAGATTGGTCTGGTTTAGGCATATTCACAATAGTTGACAGAGAGCTTGGATTAGACCGCATAATTATTTTAATCTCAGCTAAACATAGGTTTGTTATCTGATCCTGACTTAACATTAGACCTGCATTATAAAGTATTTTGATTTTAGTTGACATATTTATGATTAGAATAATAATCGTAAACGTCTGTGTACATCAATATATCTTAAAATTTTCTTATATATCTTTATAAAAAATAACTATATATGTACATTGGTTGTTAGTACGGTTCCTTTGCAAATACAAAAGATCTTCGCACAATATATCTTTTGTAGCGACCCAGAGATCGAGAGGCACTGAAACACCTTTCGAAAGCAATAGTATGACACACAACTTCCTTAGAAACGGCCCAAAACACCATGTACTTGCCTCCTTTATAGCTAAAATATATTATTTTTCGTCATTCAATAATCCCAATGCAAAGCAGGCATCTTTAAATTCCTTGTACACATCTTTAGCAATTGACGAATATGATCACTTTGTGATCTAAGCTCATACTTATTGCCGTTATTCGGAACCATGAAGTCTTTTATATGATCCCAAGTATTGAATTACCCAACATTGGTTACTATTCCAATGACATCTTGAAATTTAAGACGTAAACTCATATCAAAATAGTGCATAGTACATTAAAAGTTAATTATGGGAGGTTTAAAATTATGGAGCAAAGGTAACTTACCGACCAAGTAATCATCACAATAAGATTTTTCCATTCGTATTTTGGAAGATTCAAACGTGAAACACGATCAGTCAGAGAATACATGACCATAATGTAACCTTCACTAAACGAAACCAGTAATTATAATCAAATTTAGATTTTCAAACGCATTGAATGAAGAAATTTTTTTTAAGAACCTTGGAAAATATTCGAGATCTGATATCAATCATAAGCTCAGACCGACGTCTATATATATATATAACCTTAGAGATTGCTATATATTCCTAAATATATAAAATTATTTAATAATATAAAATTTGTGTATTTATAATAGTAGATATGTGTAAATATATAACATATATATATATATATCTTCTATCTGTTAAATTACTGATTTAAACAATACTTACATCTTAATCTATCGATTATATAAAATCTAAATAAAAGACTAACCAAAATATATTTATTTCCATCTTTATCACTTTAAGTTTATAATAAATATACTCATACAAATAATCATCCATTTAAGTAATTATATATAACATATTTATATATATATATTTTTCTGAGATATGTTAATTTATTTTTCAACATAGTTATTTCCATCTTTATCATTTCAAACTTGTAAATTTTATATGATTCGTAAATTTTATCCTTTGCCAGTATGATTTTTACAAATAAAGGTATATAACAATTATTTGAGTTGTCTTATATGTGTATTTTCTATTAAATATGTGTAACTGACCAAACTATATTAATTCTGATCTTTAGATTTAATTGGACGTCTGGTGCTTGTTGAAAGCTCCGAATACCTTTCGGCTAACAACATACACACTAAACTTTTTTCGAAATAAAAAGCGAAGAGTAAGTTTTCCTATTATAAAACTTTCTTACATATTTATCGTCTTAAATTTACCAAATTTCAAAAATTTGAAGATATACACGAATATTTTGTCATTCTTTATGATACCAAACTGGGGTTTAATAATTTCAGCATAAGCGACTTCTTTGGCTTGAGGAGCTTGTGTATTGAATATAATTCAATCTGAGAATTTAGTTGTTGTAATCATTGAAGGAATCATAACATCATCCTCAGGACCATCCTCATTGTAGTATTCTTTAGGTTTAACATGTTCAATATTTTTTTTATAAAGAAAAGTAATAATTAAAACATGGAATTATTATCAATTCTCATATAACATGATTATTTAAATAATCTACATGAAATTTAAGCTAAAGATAAAAATTAAACAATTTTGTTTATATATTCCTAAAAATACACATGGCTATAAACGATCATAGTTTTCCTGCAAATATGCAATCCAAGTGTAATCAACTTATGAAAAAGAAATTATAAATATTAGAAATAATTTAACACGTTAATAAATCTGATTATATAAAATAATACCTGATAATAATTAGAAACAAATTTATCCATCGATTCATCTGGTCCTTGATACCTATGTAAAATAGTTTTAACCTATTACATTAACAGGAAAATAAAAGAATAATAAGATCATATGCATTATATTTCTTAAAAAGATGAAAGATAAATATAAGAATATATTATAAATATTCGATTGAAGAATTTTTTTTTTTTTTTTTTTGAATGTTATTATAATTTTGAGAACATAATAAAAGAATTAAATTTATAAGCTCATCAAAAAAACATAATTATTATACCTTTTTTGAAAGGTGAACCAACAACAAATAAAGCTTTACGATTTATGGACTTGTTTTCCAAGGAACCACTATACGAACAAAAAAATAAAAAGAATGAGTCGATCAATCATAAAAACAGAAAATCGGAATACAAAGAAAAGATGTTGAGAAGATGATTAAATAATTAAACGTAAAACCTCAACCAAAAAAGCACAATATTATACTTTTTGTAAGGTGAACCAACAACAACCAAATCTTTATGATATATGGATCTTGCTTTCCAAGAAACCACTATACGAACAGAAAAATAAAAAGAATCAGTCGATTAATCATAAAAATAGAAAATCGGAATACAAATAAATTTTTTTGAGAACATGATTAAAGAATTAAACGTAAAACCTCAACCAAAAAACACAATATTATACATTTTTGTAAGGTGAACCAACAACAACCAAAGTGTTATGATTTTTAGATCTTGCTTTCCAAGAAACCACTATATGAACAGGAAAATAAATAGGATCAGTCGATAATAAAAAAAAAAAACAGAAGGATCGTAATACAAATATGAGAACATGATGAAAGAATTATTAAAATTAATAAAAGTATAAATTTAATAGAAGAGAGTTTTTTTGAGAACATGATTAAAGAATTAAACGTAAAACCTCAACCAAAAAAACACAATACTATACCTTTTTGTAAGGAGAACCAACAACAACCAAAACGTTATGATTATTGGATCTTGCTTTCCAAGAAACCACTTTATGAACAGGAAAATAAACATGATCAGTCGATGAATCATAAAAAACATCATGGAATACAAATATAAATTTGAGAACATGATGAAAGAATTATTGAAATTGATAAAACTATAAATTCAAGAGAAGAGAGTTTTTTTCTTTTTTCTTTGTTGAGTTATGGTGAAAGCAAACGATAGCATTGTATTTATACTTGTAAATGACGTATCTTTTTAGGGTTTCCAGTAAGGAGGTGTATTGTCGTTGGGTTTTTTTTCCTGCAGAAGCCCATTAATCTATAAACAATCTAAGCCCATTAAATATCACAAATCTGTAGAATTTGTATAAACAGAACTATAGTTGTAAAAAGGGTGTTTTCCAAAAAATATAGGGATTAATTTAGCAAATTCTAGTTTTGCAAATAACTTTTTATGCAATTAAATTATTTCTAAATCGATTTTTGATTTATTTTTAATGTGAAAAATAAGTAAATTTACGTCCAGGGGCAAAATATTTCAACGTCAAAGGCAATTTCATTAATGGCAAAATGATAAAAATTTGTTGAGATTAAATGTGGAATGTTTTCACTTCTCGTTCAATATAATTGATCTCGTGCTATGCACGGGTCTAATGCTAGTATAGCAATATTGCTGTTTCTTGTTTTAAAATAAAAACATTTGCATCTTGTAATGTATATTTTTACAACACATTGTTGGAACTCAATACAGGTGACAAAAGTAAATATATATGGTGGAGGAGATAGTTTGAATCAAGATCAGCTCTCTGTTGAGAAATAGGAATTTATATAGAACAATGTCCCGTTCCATTCCTAACCTAAGAAGAATCTCATAGTCTTTTTAAGGACCTGATTGTATTCTCCCTATGTTGGGCGGATATGGGTAAGATGAATGGTTCAAGGACGAGATGTCACCATTTTGAGTCGTCTCGTTCTTGGTTTCTCTCGGGCCATACTGATTCATGCCACTATTTAAGCTGGCATAGTAGGATGGCATGGGATGATTAGCATGAACAAACCTGAAATTGACTCCATTTGGGTGAGTTTGGTTGACAAGTTGTTGATTCTGATGCTGGTGCTCGTTGGAAGTGTGGTTAGGTCCATCAGATGAGATTCCAACACCGAGATTGAGGCTAATGGTGTCTGTTTCATCGGGTCTGAACCGAGGCTGGATGTCGTGATTGCTGCTAGACTTTGAAGTGGGAACATCGTGATTGTGTTTGCCTTCATATGTTGTTATTACAGCTTTTGGATCGTGCGATGCCCTCTCCACGTGTTTTCTCACTGGGCACCCAGCAGCTGTGCATTTGTAATAGCTCCTACAAAAGGCCGAGGAACATCATAAAACATTATATCTCCATTACAGTCGTATTGATGTCACTAATACTTCATATTCCAACCCCAATTCCCAAAAGAACCAATGCACACAGCAAATAACTAGCTGCCATCTCATTCGAGCATAAAAAGAGATTTGTGCAGAGATATTTTGTTAGAAGATTAGTGGTTGTACAAACCTGGGATTTGGGTTTCCCCTTACGACTTTCTGTCCATATTTACGCCACCTATAACCATCATCTAGTATGTCAACCTCACTCAAAGTTTGAACAACAACTCGAGGCTCCCGGATGGGTTTCACAAGGGGAGTTATTTCCATTGCGGCATCCATCCTCCTGCATAAAGTTACAAGAAAGTTTATATCATGTCAAATCACATATTCAAAACAATCACCTAAATCCTTTGTTAAATTCTACATACCTCCGTTTTGAGAATGGATCATCGTCTTCTGGGTCATCTTTATTCCTATTTGACGCAGCAGCTTCTCCACCATCGTCAGTTGCTGTGATAGGAGGTATATCAGGGTTACCAGCTTGCTCATTGGGGTGAGACAAGTTGTAGACGCCAGATCCCTTCTCTGTATGCAGACATAAGGAGTAGAAGGAACAAGTTATATACATTGTCAAGAGAGCAAGTGGAAGTTTGACTCAAGTTTTAGATATGATTACCATCTCGACCAGTTGAAGAAGGATACTTGTCTAGCCTTTCATCTTGTGCAGCCATACCAAGACCACCAGAGTTTCGGCGACCAGGTTGAGGTTTAGGATGGTCATGTGTACCCTTGTATATAATATCGGTGATCTGCCCATCATGAGATCTTTCAAATAACTTTTTCACTTCACAATTAGGATGTGTACATTTATAATAGCTCCGAGGAAATTCACTCCCTTTGACATGCTTTTGACCATATTTTCTCCAATTATAACCATCATCAGCCAAAATCGTTGGAGTGCTTCCTCTGGAGTCATTTTGGGAAGTCTGGATTGATTCATCTTGATCAGATCCAGCAGGAATATCTGAGCTCGTTGATGTCATCTGACGAGGAGGAGTTGGCCGGCTTAGCTCACTTGAGGAACCTGCAGCATCACTGATCGAAGAAGGTGAGTGTGAGGATCCATGGCCCTGACCTTGAAATTGTACAGGTGGCTCATTTCTATGCTTGCCAAGCTCTGCATAAACCTTGAAATCAATAGAGATGTTTAGACAAAGTCATCACCCAACAATATACAAGAAAATTAAGAATTGCGAGCTTTTGGATACAAGGCTCCTTATGAAACGGATGAAAGACTGGCATGCTATAATATGTATGCAAAGGAGAAAGGTTTTACATGTTGTCCACTCTCTAAACAGTACAATACAGGCTAATCATTAAAAACCAGATTGTTTTGGACAATACCATATTGGATGCAGGCGGTCTGAACTCAAATTCACTGGACTTCTGCTCAGTAAAGGTGTTCTGATGGAACGCCCTGCCTGTATAAGAACTTGAGCTAGCAGAAATGTGCACTGGTCGAGGCTTGAACAAAGAACCAGTAGTAGGGGAAGGTTCAGGCTGAAAGTTCAAGAAAATTGGCATATTATCAATGGCATGAATAGAACATAATACATATCGAATTTTGTAAAACCTGAACCTGATCTATCAAAAGACCAGTCTTCTAAAAAAAAAAAAAAAAAACAATTTCTAGTTCAATCAAGGGATAAGAAGATGTAACTAAGAAGATGCAACATATAACCTATTATTGGTCAGTTTGGTATATGAACATAAGCTAAGCTAAACCCACAAAAAGATTACTCTATAACTCTAAATGGTGAACATTAGAGTAAAGTACTTTTTTTCTCACCAACAAAATCATTCAATAGCTCATATAAGCAAATGGAATTCATACACAGCTAACAAAGACCCAATTTACAAAGAAACGAAAAAAAGGAAAGAGCAGCACACTAACACAAGCAAGATCGACAGAATGAAGAAGAAACGACAAAGAGCCAAGAGGAGGATATATATAAACAATCCAGCACCAATAGAAACATGATAAAGAAAAGGGTTTATTCCAGAGAACAATCTGAACGGACACAAATGCAAGAATATATAGTAACAGGAAGAAGAATCAGAATCTGAGCCAAAGTCTCTAACGTAAGCAAACTTATCATAGTGTTTTTTTAATCACTTGTTAGGGATTAAAGAAACAAAAATGGAAACTCAAGTCCAATGTATTTTCCTTGTGAGCAAGCAGAAAGCATCTACACACACACACCAAACTTATAATAAAACCCAATTTAAGTAATTCCCCACTAAGGAACACTAGAAAGAATCGTTTGCTCCACTTTTAAACTTCAACATGAACAGTGTGATCCGAAATCAGAGTTGAAACAACTAGAAACCGAAACAAGTGGGACAAAAAAATATCAAATCGTTATTCGACTGAATCCAATTCCAACTTGGCACAATCCAATTACACGAAATAAAATCATTTAGGTCATAGAAAAACGAAATCAGAAAACCTAATTTCTCAAATCGACACCACAAATTGAGTTGAAAAAACTCTGACATCTGTACCACAATAGAAGAAGAAGAAGAGAGTAGAGTAAGGTGATAGTACCTTGATATTGGAGATGAAAACAGGAGATTCCAAAAACGAAGTGGGACTCAACCCAGGAGGAACCGTGATGTCAGTCGACCTTGAGATCGGAAGCTTAGCCGGTGACATGAGCTTATACCTCGCACCTCCACCTCCGTTTCCTCCTCCGCCGGCTGAATCCTGTCTTGCCGCGAGATCTCCCGTCGCTGAGCGATCGACTTGATGAAACCCCTTCGTGTCATTAATCTGAGGGTTCATTTCAAGGATTCCCAAAAATGAGGCAAGCAAAGGGAAGGGAAAGAGGAAGAGAAGAAGCTTTCAGGCTCTCTCTCAGCTATGGCGTATTGATGAGAGCTTTTTTGCTCTCTGCGTGTGTGTGTGTGTGTGAAGATTATTATTAGGAATCAGTGAAAGAAATTGACTTCACACCACTCTCTCCTCAATTCTTTGTTTTTTCTTTTATTTTTTTTTAATATTTCTTTTGTTTTGTTTCTTTATTTGGTTTGATCAATTTGTAAAAAAAGCAAACAACAAACGTTAAAGTTGACAAAAACAAATACAAGAAGCAACAAACCTTGCTTATAAAAGTGTTAATTCAAATTGACTTTATTCACAATTAAAATTAAAATTGGCCTTTTAACAAATTCTCATGGACTTTTGTCAAAAATTGAAAAAGAAAAAAAAAATGTATTTTGGTGTTCTGCAAACACTCAAGTTTCTCTTGTGAATGAGAGGCCATACATCAACCGTATCATATCCACAATTACCACTAGAAGATCAACATCATCAACAGATTAGTTCAGAGAACCTCAGCGATTAAACAAAAACAAAACCTAATTTGATCTGTGATAATGAGATTGATAATAATCTCTGTAATTACCATGTGTGAAGAAGCTTGGGGCCGTTCTATCTATGTTTTTTTTCCCGTTGGGGTTTAAATGGGCCTATGTCATTGCGTCAAATTATATGGGCCATAAATTATATCAATTTGCCTTAGTCATGTGGGAATTAAATTACAAAAAAGCAATATTTATTTATTATTATTCAAAAATTGAAGCTATTGGTTTATTATATATTTGTGGGGTTAGTGGTTGTGTTCTACTTGCGTGGATAACAGTTAGGATTTATAATGGTGACATTCTGGATCCAAGTTGGTCCACCTCAAATCTTGTTATAGAATTTTTCAATATACACATTTATTATTCATGTTTTCTTTGGTTGTAAAACTTTTAGAATAGGTAAAAAAGATAAGAAGAAACAACTAAAAACAGAATATGTATCTCTCAGTACTATTTCAATGTCGTTTCTGAATAAAACTATGAAACTCTTTTGTCCAGCCATTTATTATTATTCCAAACGTTTTTAAATAATGATTTTAATGATACTTATTCGAATGTGGGTAACTTGGTAAAATGATTTTTATAAAGAAAACATATGGTATAATAATCTGAAAGGATGTTATTACCAAACAAAAAAAAAAAAATTGAAAGGATAAAAAAAATATATATCATGATAAGTTAAGATTTTAGAGTTACTAAATTACTCGTAATCTTAAAAATTTAAGAAAATCTCGACATTTATTTATTGTTTGGTAGATCAATAAATAAAAGTATAAAACTATACAATAATCTAGAAACGGAAAAGGTTTGCATGGAAAATTTCAAAGTTTAGAAAGGTGTTGTCCCCTTCACATAACCACACCATCATCATAATTTTGATCAAACATTTGACCAAGAAAAGGTGGTTTCGGTTTCTATATTTTTAGTTTGGTGGTGGTGTACTTTGGATTTTTTGAATTATTTATTATTACTATAGTATTTATTTTCCAGCACTTGGATTTTGAATTATTTAAGTTCACGAGGAATGGTGATCCTGTAGTTAGTACTCAAGTGCTAAAAGGACCTTTTTTTAGGAGTGGATTCTCATCAATGCAAGTGCTTAAAATCTCCATTAGCAGTTTTCTGTTTTGATCACCTTAATCATTTTATATATAAAGATGTTTCTACGGTTTTATATGTTTTGAGATTAGTTAACAATTTGACATATGGTTAACTGCTTATACAAAAGTATTACGAGATCATCGAATGCCCCAAATTACGTAATTATATATATTTTTTGGCCGTCTACATATTATTAATTAATGAATATAATGTAACCCTTGGATACTCATAAACATCATTATGCTCAACAATAGAACATTTGGGGTAAGACCTTTTCCACCACACAGGACAAGCTCAGCTGTCTATAGATCCTATCTTCTCCGTCTAAACATTTTTATAGAAAACTATATTTGTTTTAGGCATCATATAAAAATATGGCCACACAAAAGAGGATGAAAATGGTTGCTTTGCTTGGTATGCTTAAAAATGGTTGTTTATTATGGTTAATTTGGATCCCTGTATTTGTATTTTAAACTTTAATTAACAAAAGTCCTTTAACTAACCAAAAAAAAACCCTACATAACAGAATAATTTTTCCCTTATATGAAAAGATAAAATGTCAATGGAACAGAATATTTAAATGAGTAAACTTGATGCAAAAATAATACTATTATTTTCATGTAGGGCATATGATTCTATCTTTGTGATATTAAAAAAGATAGTATCGAGTACCCAAATATTAAAAATATGTCAACGTAGACATAAAACTCGTAGACATCAAAATATTCTGATAATGGGTTTCCTTACATTATTCTTATCATAGGTAGAATGTGTCATGCTGTAAATGAAAAAAAAACGTATAATATATGTTGTGGGTTCGTATACTAGAAGACTATTCACCAACGAACAAGAAATATATATATGTGATAGTATTGGGAAATCGGTGTGGTGTTTTTTCGGTAATTCTCTAACGCTTAAGTTAGTTTGATGTCATTTGGCTTGCCCATGCATATACATCCACCAGTGCTTCTTGTACTTAATAACAACATAACCACACTACTTATTGCCTAGAGTTAAGACTTAAGAAAGCAGAACATAATTTCCCTAGTTTTATATGTCAAGTTGTTTCGTGCTTTTGTAAAATGCTTTCAACATCTAAATCGATTCAAATGACCAAAAATAAGATTAAAATGTGACGCTAAGTAAAATTTTTATGTTAAACTAAACATAACCACACGTAATTTATTTAAATAAGATTATACATAAACGCCTTAAATAATTTCAAAATTTGAGAAATCTTAACAATATGTCTTATTCAAAAAAAAGTTATATGTTTATTGTCTCTTCAATCGATCGTTGATAATTAAATATATTTAATTTTTATTAATTCAACTTTTTTAGATAGTGACTGAATAAATATTTATACTAATTTTTAAAAAATTATAATACTTTTGTCATCTATAAGTTTCACAAACACATATTATTAGTTTAAAGTCATATTATGACACGTTGATGACACCAATAGAAATCTCTAAACTACAAATTATGTTTTGAACAATCTTTCAATTTTAAAGTAAATTAGATAAATCTAAATATATGCCTAAAGTTAAAACATTGTTTGTTTCCAAAGCAAGGAATAATGTGCTAAGGATTTGGTAAACATGCTTATGTTAATTCTTATATACTTATCATGACCTTGAAATAAAACAAAATGTATTTTTATGGTTTGATATGAATGTAAAAATCTTTATTTTGTATATTATTATAGTATAAGATAATTTCTACACTATTTAAATCCATTTTTGTATAATATTTCTAAGAGTATCAAATAAATAATCTATAAAAGATCATAGGAAATAAAGCTCTATAAGACAATTTTCATAAAATTAGTCATTCAGCTACTAACTAATTTTTTGTAGAAGAATTCACAAGACAATAAAGTTAGTCATTTAAAAAATATATATATACATGGCTTCAAATAAATGGGGAATTATTGCTGAAAGGTGATGTTAGCATTTGAAAAATTGTTATGCTGACATTTGACATACAGTATAATAGTTTGAGAATTTAATTTAATTTCTTCATTTCAGATTCGCCATATATATATATTTTGGGGAGAGAGAGATACAAATCAAAAAGAAATGTAAAATTTCACAAAATAAATTATGAAGTATTATTATTGCTTAGAAAGTAAATAAAAGAGATTAATATATTTTGTGGGAAAAATATAAAATTTAAAAATGGAAAAAGAGCTATCATCTTCCCATCAAACTGTGTGTTAAGGGCCTCCCCCTGTCTAACAACCCTAAAAATAAGATTCTAAAACACCAAAAGAGAGAGATGCAAATCTCAAATTCTTCCCCCTATTATTACATGTGACTGTTGTTCTTCTCTCTCTCTCTCTTTTTTTTTTTACCATCTTTGGCCTCAAGAAAAAAAAGGAATCCCCTTCTTAATGGATTTGGTAAATAAATTAAGAAAGCATTACACAAAATAAAAAAGGAAAGATTTTTAATAATCTTTGAGAGATATAGAAAGAGAAAGAGAGGCCATCATATTGATAAGAAAGAAGAAGAGAAAGAGAGAGAGAGAGAGAGACAGAGAGAGTGGATGTCTTATAGAATGAACAAAACATCCTCTGTTTCTCTTGTCCTTGTCCCTTTTTCCAGATCTTAAAAAGGTTTTTCCCACATTTTTATTTATCATCATCCATCATCATCATCCATCTGGTTTCTTCTTCTCCAAAAAATGGTGAATTTTCACATCTCCCACAAGTTTTTGATGGTTTCTGTTCAAATCTGGCGTTTTTTTTTTTTTAAATATTACTGTCTCTGCCCATTTTTGCCGTTTCTCTTACCGTTGATTTCTTTCTTATGTTTCATTTAACTTTTGTCTGAAAGATTTATATATATTGTCTTTCTGGGTTTATTCAAAATCCTCTTTTTTTGATGATCCGTTGTCAGATTTGAAGAGAGATACTCAATTCCTATTTGATCGGGCACTAGAATTTGGATTCTGTTTCAGACAACAAAGTTTGTCTTTTTTCCATTCACGACTTCGATAAGATGAATCTAGAGGTAAAAACTTATTCATCATAAATCTCTGAACTTGAAGCTCTTCTTTTGAATCTTAAAAACACGATCGTTGTAAAAAAAAGAAAACAGATTCGTCCCAGTATCGAATTGGCAATCGTCATTTATTAGCAAATCTGATCCGTGTTTGTGAGATCGGATTCATGGATCGAGTTTTGTGTTATTGCAGGAGCAAAAGATGGAATCGGGATCGGATCTGGGGAAGCTCTTCATTGGCGGGATTTCATGGGATACAGATGAAGAACGGCTGCGAGAGTATTTTGGCAAGTATGGAGATTTGGTTGAAGCTGTGATCATGAGAGACCGTACCACTGGACGTGCTCGTGGCTTTGGCTTTATCGTCTTTGCAGATCCTTCTGTTGCTGAGAGAGTGATCATGGAGAAACACATCATTGATGGCCGCACGGTTAGTAATCTTTTGGATCCGTAGCTTTCAGAGTTCATCAAATTGTTTTCTTTTACATTGATGAGCAATGGATTGTTCTAAAGTCTTGATCTTTATGTAATGACTTTGGATATTGTGGTGTCTCCATTGATAAGTCTTGAGCATTGGAATGTTCTAATACTTTTGATCTTTCTGTGTTCATGCTCTCTTAGAGATCTGTTTGGTGTCATTACTCATGATATTGTTCTCAGTTGATGAGTCTTAAACTGCAAAGTTTGGATCTTTCTGTAGTCATGGTCATTTAAAAGTCTTCTCTTGTCATTAACTTATTGATTTGCTTTTGCTGTTATTACTTGTGTGAATTTGTTGAAGTGGCAATGTTAGTGTTTGATCAATGAGAAAAGAATGAAGAATCCTTCTGTCTTTTTGTTGCAGGTCGAGGCGAAGAAAGCTGTCCCACGGGATGATCAGCAAGTGCTAAAACGACATGCCAGTCCAATGCACCTTATCTCACCCAGCCATGGTGGTAATGGTGGCGGAGCACGGACAAAGAAGATCTTTGTTGGAGGTTTACCGTCTAGCATTACTGAGGCTGAGTTCAAGAACTACTTTGATCAGTTTGGTACAATTGCTGATGTTGTGGTGATGTATGATCATAATACGCAGAGGCCAAGAGGCTTTGGCTTCATCACATTTGATTCTGAAGAGTCTGTTGATATGGTTCTCCACAAGACCTTCCATGAGTTAAACGGCAAAATGGTAGAGGTTAAAAGAGCTGTACCAAAGGAGCTCTCCTCGACTCCTCCTAACCGAAGCCCACTTCTTGGGTATGGTAACAACTATGGAGTGGTCTCTAACAGGTCATCTGCTAATAGCTACTTCAATAGTTTCCCTCCTGGTTATAACAACAATAATCTAGGCTCTGCTGGCCGGTTTAGTCCTATTGGTAGTGGTAGAAATGCTTTCTCTAGCTTTGGTCTCGGTTTGAATCAAGAACTGAATTTGAATTCAAACTTTGATGGAAACACTCTTGGATATAGCCGGATCCAAGGCAACCAGTACTTCAACGGTGCTTCACCAAACCGTTACAACTCTCCAATTGGGTACAATAGAGGTGACTCTGCTTACAACCCGAGCAACAGAGACTTATGGGGAAACAGAAGCGATTCTTCAGGTCCCGGTTGGAACTTGGGAGTATCCGGTGGTGGTAATAACAACAGAGGAAACTGGGGACTTTCTTCTGTGGCGAGCGATAACAATGGCTATGGAAGAAGCTATGGGATGGGTTCTGGACTATCTGGGCTGTCATTTTCTGGTAACACGAATGGTTTTGATGGCTCTATAGGGGAGTTGTATAGAGGCAACTCGGTTTATAGTGACTCAACATGGCAGCAGCAGTCAATGCCTCATAATCATCAGTCTTCTTCTAATGAGTTTGACGGCTTGTCTCGCTCTTATGGCTTTGGTATTGACAATGTAGGCTCAGACCCATCTGCTAATGCCTCAGAAGGTTACCCTGGAAACTACAATGTCGGAAATAGACAAACAAATAGAGGTACCCTCCTCATCGATATCAAAAAAACCTCATCTGTTACATTTAGTTTCTAGTTGATAAAAAGTGATAAAGATTGATGAATGCTGTTTTCAGGTATTGAAGCATAGAAAAAAAATGGACGAAAAGAAGTGAGATTTGTAGAGATCAAGAACAGCCAAATTACCGTTGCAGAGTTTGAAGAGAGTTGTTTATTCGATATCAAGTAGAGAAAGAAACCAAACTTTCTTCATCACAGTGAGTTTCTTGTTTTGTTTTTGTTTCCTCCTTAGCTTCTTCACAAAACATTAAAAAAAAAAGTTTTTACGTCTAAAAATTCTTACATAAGATAAGATCAGAATGGTAGCTGCAAAGATACAAACAACATGGGTGGTGATAAAAAAAAAGATATGGTTTTCAGTGTTTTCGTCTTCCATAGCAATAACCAAAAGAGATCGTTGATTCTCGATCAGTATTCTTTAGGGATCTCTTCTTCTTCCTCCTTTAAGATTCATGATGTTGTGTGCTCTGTTTGTAACTCTAATTGTTAATTTTTTTTCTTTCTTACAGTTTTTTAAAAACTTTGGATTCGAATTGTTCATGGGAACTTTTGGATTATTATTATTTCTTTTCTATTAGCGTGAGAGAGAAAACATTTGTGCAAAAGGCTCCAAAATGATTATTTTGTTGCATTTGATATTTTACTTTGGTTTCCTTTTTCTCTTCTGACTATAACCTTCACATACTTGTTAACAACTTCAATATGTGATTTGATTCATGACTTGTAAGGTAGAAAAAAAGAAAGCCATTGGATTTGAGAATTGCTTGAAATAAAAATGGAACGAAAAGTAACAAGAAGTGACAAATCACACAACATGATTACACAAATAATAAACCAATCTTAACTATGGACACTTTGATTCATAACAACAACATTATAAAATTACATCGTTAGGAATATTATTACTGCCCTCATAATTATTAGAAGTTGCTAGGAACTAGTAAAATAAAATAAAAAATACTCAGATGAAAGTTTAAAGTTTCCATAAAAATAGTTGGGTTTCATACTATAAAAAGTAGTTTTATAGGTCTGAGAATCCTGAAGTTATAAAATAATCTTATAAGATTTTTGAATTGTTTATTCCTATCCAATGGCAATGTGGGATTTTTCCATACCTAATTTCTCTCCCACTAAGTAAGTAATTATTTATTTTCTATTTCTCCTTTTAAAAATGTTTAAAAAGAAAAAAAGAAAAAAAAAAGAATTCAAAAATCCCAACGTTCGAATCGAAAAATTCAGACAATTCAAAAAGCCGCTCTCAGTCTTCTTCTCTCTTACAAAACATTCAGATCTCGCTCTCTCTCGCTCTCTCACTCTCACTACCTCTCTTTCTGAAAACAATGAAGTCTCCAGCGATATTAAGCGAGAACAGGTTCTTAGGCAGCATTACAAGTTCTTCCATCCGTAATTTGCTTCCAAAATCAATCTCAGCGAAGCACAAACCACCACCAATCCAAAACCCAGTAACTAATATTCCCAGATCCAACGACGAGAACTCTATTCCTGTTGATCCGAACCAACAAGCTGATGATCGATTCATCAAGGATGGTGAATCCCTAGCAAATCTCGGAGAGCTTGTTGAGGTACACACACTTCCACAACTTTAATACTTTCTAAGTTAGTTCCTTTTTGCTTTGTAGTTGCTGCTTAAGTCTGTTTGATCTGTGGTCGTAGTGTTAGATTAGGTTTCTACTAATTACTGAGAGACCCTTTTTTTTGGGAACTTTTAAACAGGACAAGAAAATGGGACAAAGCAATTTTGCTGAAGACAAGCAATGTCTTGTGAATTCACCATTGATGGTTGAAGCCAAAAGTGTGATTTCTAGAAGAACCAATTCAGTGCCTAGTGAAATTACAGAGGAAGACGACGACCCATTGGGTGACCAGATTCGAGAACTAAAGGTCTTTGCTTTTGTTACTGTCACATATAGCTAGCTGCAACTATCATCTATTTACATATCTGATATGAGTTTGTTTATATATATACTGACATTGAGGTATCCTTCTGTAATTTGGTTACAGGAAGAGCTTATAAGGACAAAGTCTGATGGGTACAAACCTGATGGAACTAAGAGTGGTCACTTTGCAAGGGACAGTTTGAGTCAACTGAGAGTCAGTATCAACAAATCTGCACTCATGTCTTGTCCAAAAAGAGATGAATCTGAGGGGCAAGAGATGAATGTGGACGGTGATGATGTGCTGGAATTGAATAACCATATTGAAAAGTTTCATGGTTCTTTTGATTCTTCTGTTCACTCCTCATTTGCAAGTGCTTCAGGCTATAATGAAGAAGCAGGGTCGATGAGTGAAGAGGATGATGATGATGATGTCTTCTCAGACGACTTGGAGATGCCCAAGCATGGAAATCATAAAGATGCTGACTTTGCAGATGATGATCTGAAGGAGTTCGACAATGTTGGATTCAATGCAGCGGGTAGTGGCATTTCAATCAGATCACAGCTTCCTACATGTATTCTAGAAGAGCCCATTTTCTCAGAATCTCCTAAGTTTAAGAATGTCCAGAAGAGCGTGGCTGCATCGACAAAGTTTTCAGCAACTCCTAGGAATGTGTCTGAGAGTTCCAACATTGGAAACATGAAAGTCAATCAAGTTAGCCCTTCTATGTCAAAGAAGCTTTCAGGTCCTACAGATTCTCTAGCTGCTAGTCTTCAGAGAGGACTACAAATTATAGACTATCATCAAGGGAGCTCACTTTCAAAAAGTTCTTCTGTTTCCTTCTCTTTTGGTCATATGGCACTGAAACCCTGCGCAGAAGCTGACAATCTTAATGCTTCAGTCCAATCGTTTAGAAAAGATAAAGCTCCACAAGGTGGATTATCATCGATTCTCCTGTGTCTTTCATGTAACAAAAAAGTTGAACAAGAAGCTGAAGTAAGTTTACAAAACCTGAGATATCATTCACTTAACTTCAGTATTGGTAATTCTACTTGGCAACTTATTTTATAATCTCTTTTATATTAGGTAACAGAAGCTGGTTCGAATGAAAAACATCTCAAGAACATGTGTATGGAGCAGGCAGCTAAAATTGAGGAGTTAACTCGCCTGGTAAGAACCTTGTAAACCTGTGAAAATATTTTGTGTCAAAATGGCTTGAATCAGATTTTCAGAAACTAGTTTTGAAAATTCTTCACTTAGACCAATGCATAACACTGCTGTGGAGGAGCCTGTGAAGGTACCTTTTGACAAGAATGACAATCTAACTTAAATAAACTGTGTTCTGGCCTTGTTTTGCAGCTTAGGAAGTCTGGTGATGGAGAAGATGGAATAGAGGTCATCAAAGAAACATATGAGACGAAACAAGTTAGCGAAGAGTTTCGAAAAGCAAACTTTGATGTAAGCGAAAAGGAAGCTCTTCTCAAGGAGATTGCAGACCTTAAGAGCAAGCTGCAACCTACTAAGTCTACAGAAAATCTGAGATCCTCTTTGCTACTACGATCCATTCAAATGCGTAAAAGCATTGATGTTACCAAGATAGGTGATAACAGTGATGTTTTAGAGAAGGAAAGGGAGATGTGGACAGAAATGGAGAGTGAGTGGATATCCTTAACAGATGATCTCAGAATGGATATCGACAACCATCGCAGTCGAGCTGAGAATCTAGAGATTGAGCTCAAGCAAGAGAAGTTAGCCACTGAAGAGTTGAATGACGCACTCGCTAGAGCTATGCTTGGCCACAGTAGATTCATAGAGCAGTACACGGAGCTGCAGGAGAAGTACAATGAACTTGGGGAGAAGCACTGTGTGATGATAGCTGGAATAACAGATGTAAAAAAGGCAGCATCCAAGGCCGCTATGAACGGTCGCCATGGAAAGCGTTTTGCCAAAGCCTTTTCAGATGAGCTTTCTGCCATCAGAGCTGAGAAGGAGAAAGAAAGAGAGCTGCTGAAGAAGGAGAACAAGAGCCTAAGAACTCAGGTTCAAGATACAGTTGAAGCTGTCCAAGCTGCTGGTGAACTACTTGTCAGACTTAGAGAATCAGAACAAGCCTTACAAGTCTCTGAGGTAAGTAAACCAAACTTGTGTGTCCTTGTTTGAAAAACTTTGTTTTAATAAAATGGCTCACACTCAAACCATCATTGCAGGAACGATACAGCGTGGTGGAAGAAGAGAAAGAGAGGCTGAAGAAGCAAATGGAGCAGCTAAAGAGCAGACACAAGACAGAAATAGAGACAATGAAGCAATACTTAGCAGAGAGTAAATTACCAGGATCTGCATTGTTGCAGCCATGGTACAAGGATGAGGAGGAGAATGAAATAGAAGAAGTATCAGAACAACATCAAACAAAAGCTGTAAGTTTCGATGACTACGATGATGATCAGGCTTGGAGAGCAGAGTTCGGAGCTACATATCAAGACCACCATTACTGATTGTTTCAGACCAAAAGACCCTTCTCGGGTCATTTACTATATGATCCTATATCATTTTTTATTACCATGTTGTGCTTCTCATCTATCTGCCATTTCTTGAACTGCTGAAAAAGATCTGTAACGGTTTTGGAAACATTCATGTATTGATTGATTGATTCATCTTTTCCTGAGAATTCAGTAATATACACTTCCGTTATTGGGCCTCATAAATGAGCCCAATGCTCAGCCCCTGATACTAAAACGCTGTCGTATTGTATCGTCGTCTTCTGGGGGAAAAAAATATCTTTTGTTTTGTTTTCTTCTTCATCACAGTCTATCTATCAACTGAGGGAAAAAGGATATTTCCAGATTAGGTAGAGGAGGCAGAGAAAAGTACCTTCTTCTTCTTCTTCTTCATTCAGGTTTCTTCAACTTTAGCTATGGCGGCCGATGATTCTTCGAAAGCTATTGATATCAACGGGAATCTAGACACCGATTCGAACCTTAACACTGACGGTGGCGAAGCGACGGGAAACGATTCCTCATCAAAGGCATTGGTTAATATCCCTGCTCCCGCCGTTTGTATTTTCCGGTTCGCCGGAGATGCTGCTGGTGGCGCTGTCATGGGGTCTATCTTCGGATACGGTGCTCTTCTTCTTTCATCTCCTCCTTTATGCCTGGTTTCTTTTACTCTGCTGTTTGCTTTACTCTCTCTGATGATATTGTATTGAGAATTGTTGGGGAAAAGTTTGAGTTTCTTTATTTGATTTGATGTAAAGATTCCTGGCTTAGGTTTTCAACAATCAATAAGTGTTTTAGAATTAATGTAATCATCTCAGATTTAAGAGATTCATCATTATTGCTCAAGTTTGATTTTGATTTTTTGCTGCTGGAGAGCTGTAGAATTAAGTTAGCTTTAGTTTTCGTTTTCGTTGTAGAGTGTCAAATGTGATAAGATTGGCTGCTGTAAGCTTTTGAAGTATGCTGTAACATAGATTATCTGACGAGATAGAGATATGTATGTTTGGGTTCTTTCAGGTTCAGGATTGTTCAAGAAGAAAGGCTTTAAAGGATCATTTGCAGATGCAGGGCAGTCTGCAAAGGTACACTCACTCTCTCATCTTTACGCTTTTTTGCTTATATGGCTCTTCCACGAAACTGAGTATTGATTGCTTTCTTTTTGTTCAAGACTTTTGCTGTTTTATCTGGAGTCCATAGTTTGGTTGTTTGCCTTCTCAAGCAAGTGCGTGGGAAAGATGACGGTAAGACTCTTCAAATCTCTTCTTCCTTTAAGTAGAGATGATTAGTTTTACATGAATTTGTAATGTCTCTCTTACTCACACTGCTGATACTCGTATTCTGCAGCCATCAATGTTGGAGTTGCTGGGTGCTGCACTGGTCTCGCTCTTAGTTTTCCAGGTAATCCGAAACTTACCATTCTCATCGTGTTTTCTAATCTGGCATTGAGTATCATAAAAAGACTGATCCTGTAAGCAATTCAGCATCGTACAAGTACTTTTAGTCCTGACGTAGAAGACAGCTAACCAGTACTTTTATGGTCTGTGTTGCAGGTGCTCCACAAGCTCTTCTACAGAGTTGTCTCACTTTTGGGGCATTCTCTTTTATCCTTGAGGGACTCAATAAAAGACAAACCGCTCTGGCGCATTCGGTCTCGTTGAGACACCAAACCGGACACTCCCAAGATTATCATCGTCCTTTACCACTGTCTCTTGCTCTACCGATCCATGAAGAAATCAAAGGAGCCTTCTCTTCTTTCTGCAAGTCCTTAGCTAAACCCAGGAAGTTCTAATTTCCTCTGATTCCCCTTTCTTGCTTAGGTACGCTCTATGTAGATGTAACATTTCCCGCTTTTGCTGTACTTCTGTGAGAAATGTTTTATTAAAGGCTTTTTGCAACAGCCAGTTTGATGAGAAAAAGAGTTGTGTACCTTCTTGCTTTTATCAGTACGATCTTCTTTTAGATATTTACTACTTTTAGGAAGAAACAATTCTAGTAAATTATCACGGTTTTCCAATGGATATTTTAAGGACCAAAAACTCTGTATCTGAAACCAGTTACAGTAACATATCATTTCTTGTTCAAAATTGACATTGTTTCTTAAGGGTGTATACTGAAAGATCCTAATTATAAGAGATAAATCGAATTAACATAGGAAAATCTAAATCAAAATCCATTGGAAGTTAAACGAACCTTATCAGGTTTGACTAGGAAAGAGAAAAGGAACCTCTTCATATATCTTTTTAAACATTAGTAGTTAGTTTGTGATGCATCACTCCACACAAGTCACACAACAAGAAGCAAGAGTAACACAAGTCTTGGTCATGGACACATCTTCTCATATGGTCTCTTCTTTCTTCCTCTTTTCACATCACAATGTCTTTATTATAGTTTTGTTTTGTGATATGATCATATCATTGCTACTTGTTGCAGTCATGCGTTTTAAAAATCAATATGCAAACCAGTGGATGGGAAAAATCCATGCATAAGCTCATTAAGGATATCCCAGGTTTGTGTTTTGAATTTAACCAATCAACTTCCCTTGCAAATATTTGTGTAGCTCTTATGTTTGTTTATTTATTTGGTGGGAACAATTTTTAAGATGTGACATACACCATCGACGCGGCGATGGGATTGGCCTACGTCTCCGGCAAGATCAACCCTGAGATTATCCTGAAGATTAGGAAATGTAAGAAACATGTTCAGCTCATCCACATCGACTACGGCCACAATTTGACTCCCACCACCAATGGTTACAATCAGCCACAACCACCAACGCCCACGTCTCAAGCGGCGGCGCAACCGTATATGCATTACCTCCAAATCCCGTACGAACAGCCTCAAGTAGCTTATCCTTATTTCAATCCCTATCTCTAAGTCTTCTGATTATAATGTGTAATTTTACAAGACGATCAATGCCAAAACGCTACATTTGATTTACAAAAGAGATAAAATATTATAGCAACAGTTTTCAGTTTTGAAAATTGTAATTCACTTTATTTTGCTCTACGTACAGAGCAATGAGATGAGTTTGAGAGTAGAGTAGAAAGGTTAAATTAAGAAGCTCAGATGCTTGTCTTTTGGGAGAAAACAAAAATCACTCTGAATTAAATCACTTGCCTTGTTTCTGCCTGAGGCGCATTTTGACAAAATCATTACGGGCTTTAGTGCGAGCTTGCTGAGGAGCAACGTTGAGATACGAATAATGGATTCCAATGGCGAAAAGAGCTGCCCCTGAGGCGAAAAACGCCACCGTCATTGCCAGTTTTCTTGGTGACGATGGATAGCAAAACGACATTCTCAATGCAACAGGTTTGGAGTATCAACTCTTCGTTTGCTACAAATTCAAGGTTTTTGTGTTCAATCGAGGAACATATGTACATAGTATAAAATAAGACGGAAGAAAAGAGAAAGTTTCTTAGAGACATTTCATCGAACAGTTTGTCTTCACTCTGTTTATTTTACTTTTTATAACTAGTAGCTAAAATCGCACGCTTATTGAAACAAGTTGGGTAGTAGTAATGAGCAATTAAAGTACCTGTACTTTAGATTTTACCATACATAAGAGAAAAGTCCCCGAGTTTCAGCGGCAAAAGATACGTACGGCACAACACAGTACGAGGATCCAAAGATCTTCAGACAGCAGTTATTAAAGAGTTTGACTTTGATGATGGTCCGACAAATTTGGCAAGATAAGCGTAATGATTTAAAAGCTCGAGACATCACATAACACAATGGGGATGTAGCTCAGATGGTAGAGCGCTCGCTTAGCATGCGAGAGGTACGGGGATCGATACCCCGCATCTCCATCTTTATTTTTATTTTCATTTTTAACCAGGACCAATGGGCTTCGTTGAAAGGCCCACTACTACTAAAAAAAAAAAGAGATTTAAATCTCACTGTGAAAATGTTGTTAATCTCAAAGTCATTTTTTATTAATCCCTCTTCCTTTAAAAATTGTGTTCAAGTTCAGAGTTTGTTCCTCCGTTATATCCTTCTCCGGCGAGTCCGTTTCCGAAGTACCTCTCTCGCAGCTAAGAATATTGAAGGCTAGCAAACTCTTTTTGGAATCTTATTGAAAAATCTGCTTTTGCTTTACATTAGGATGATCCACTTAAGCAACGGTGTTGTTTATCGATGTCTCTGTTATCGTTTCTCAAGTTTTGCTGGATCCAAAACTCTCGGCGCTGCAAACATCATCCCAATTCCTCACAGAAGGAATCCTGAACCTAAAGGCCAAGATCTCGATTTCGTCAATGTTGCTCATAGTCACCTGATTCAATCTGATTGGGATAAGCTTAATAAGCTATCAGACCACTTGGATTCGTTTCGCGTCAAGAACATACTACTAAAGATTCAAAAAGATTATCTTCTTTCTCTTGAGTTCTTCAACTGGACGAAAACACGAAACCCAGGTTCTCACTCTCTCGAAACCCATGCTATAGTCCTTCACACTCTCACCAAAAACCGCAAGTTCAAGTCTGCAGAGTCAATCTTGAGAGATGTATTCATAAACGGTGCGGTTGATTTGCCTGCTAAAGTCTTTGATGCATTGTTGTATTCGTACAGGGAATGTGACTCTACACCTCGAGTGTTTGATTCACTTTTCAAAACTTTTGCTCATTTGAAGAGATTCAGAAACGCTACAGATACTTTTGTGCAGATGAAAGATTACGGGTTTCTTCCAACCGTTGAGTCTTGTAATGCTTACATGAGTTCACTGCTTGGTCAAGGGAGGGTTGATATTGCTCTCAGGTTTTACAGGGAGATGCGGCGATGTAAGATATCACCAAACACATACACTCTCAACATGGTTATCTCAGGTTATTGTAAGTCTGGGAAGCTTGATAAGGGCATTGAGTTGCTACAAGACATGGAAAGATTGGGTTTTCGGGCTACGGATGTGTCGTATAATACGTTGATAGCGGGGTACTGTGAAAAGGGTCTTTTGAGTTCAGCTTTGAAGCTTAAGAACATGATGGGAAAGAATGGCTTGCAGCCTACTGTGGTTACTTTTAACACTCTCATTCATGGGTTTTGTAGAGCTGTGAAGTTGCAAGAAGCTAGTAAGGTATTTGGTGAGATGAAAGCGGTTAATGTGGCTCCCAACACTGTCACTTATAACACTTTGATTAATGGGTACAGCCAACAGGGTGATCACGAGATGGCGTTTCGGTTTTATGAAGATATGGTCTGTAATGGGATTCAGCGTGATATTTTGACTTACAACGGTTTGATCTTGGGGCTGTGCAAGCAAGCTAAGACGAGGAAAGCTGCTCAGTTTGTTAAAGAACTTGACAAAGAGAATTTGGTGCCAAACTCGTCAACCTTCTCCGCGCTGATAATGGGACAATGCGTCAGGAGAAATGCAGACCGTGGTTTTGAACTGTATAAAAGCATGATTAGAAGCGGTTGCCATCCGAATGAAGAAACGTTCATTATGTTGGTTTCTGCTTTCTGTAAGAATGAGGATTTTGATGGAGCAGCACAAGTGCTAAAGGAAATGGTCAGAAGATCAATTCCTCTTGATTCAAGGACTGTTCATCAGGTCTGCAATGGCCTTAAGCATCAAGGGCAAGACCAACTTTTGAAAGAGTTGATACAGGAGTTGGAAGGGAACAAATTTCTACAAGAACCTTTAGGTAACTGAGAAGCAGAAGGTTTAAAAAAAAATCAGTTTCTTTTTTTGTTCTGTGAAAGAAAAGATTGATGATGCGTTTATAAAGGATACAGTCTCATAACTCATAAGCGTTACAAGACACAAGGCAAGAGTATTAAAAGTATATGATAAATTGATACAACAACAAATGAATATCTCAAATGAATCTGAGGAAAGTCACACTCAAAGAATAAGCTGTTGTTTTTTGGACGCAACTATAATATAAACAGACAACATGCATAGAGAGGTCGCCACTGCAAATAAACAAAAGGGTTGTCACCAAAACTCGCTAGCGATATTTTTTTATGGTTCCAGCTGTTAAGATCGACCAAGTCACACATAGGGAAATCTTACGAGGGCGGAAGGCATTATCAACAGCGGAGATGAGATCAAGGGTTGATCACAGAAGTGGAAGAGAGGCAAGAACCATTGCAAAAACATAAAGTAGAAGAGATAAAGTGTTTCGGGTTTGTCCACTAGGTGCTTGTGCATCGGTTGATGGGGTTCCAGGGGTTGAAGTTGGGGCTTTTTCTGTAACCGGAGGTAGTGGTGGCTCAGTGACATCAGCATCTGTGAAAAGCGGGTTTGGAGCTTGGGCTGGAGGTAAGGAAGTAGAACTCACAAGGGTTAAGAGTTCACCGGGTTGAACAGGGGCCATGTAAGGTATATTTTCTTTGCTGGCCAAACATAGATTCCCTGCAGAAGAGAAACAAAGTTAGGCATTGATGTAAATAACTGTGTTGTGAGACCTTTGGTGCAAAATTTAGCTCACTTACTTTTGTATCTAGCAGCTGTGAAAGGGAACTCGGTGATGGTTCCGTTTATACCGGGTCCAGTGATGTAAGAGTTTATCTCAACGGTTGCATCAGAAAAGAAGTCATATGGTTGAGACACAAACTCATTCTGAAACAGTTCCACGTAAACTGGGAGCTGAGACTTCTGCAGCTTCTCCACAACATTGGTTTGCCTTGTGATGAACGACTGAGCGACAGGAAAGACTGATAATTTTTGGATCACAACAGCATTAGCAAATTTCTTTATGTCTTCGATAGCAGAGTCGAGAATATCACGGATGTTTTCTTCAATTTTGTAGACAGTCTCGTACTGGCTCTGCTTCTTGAAGTCAACTAGAACTGAACTATTTGTCGACTGAATCATGACCTTTTTGGTTGTACTATTGCTGTAGCCAGTCATTGTGAGTGTATCAAGAACCGCTTTCACAACGTCGAGCCCTTGCTCCTCTCTCAGGTATGCAGCATTCTGAGGGACACAAAAGCATAGTGGCGTAACCATTAGAAGGTCAAGGTTTGATTGATAAAATCGTAAGACTAAGAGGTGAACGGGAACTCACCTCTACACTGATCAAAACACCAGAAAGAGAGGTGGAGTTCTTTGCCAAGTTAAGGAAATCCGAAAGTGAAAGAAACTTCCCAGCATTTTTCATTTTTGGATTCCTAAAGAAACTGAATGCTCCTCTGTAGGGGTTTGAAATAGCAGCTGCAAAAGAAATAAAAAAAAAAAGATTGGAGAATACTAAATTGCAACTCTCAAGTTATGTAATGCCTGTACTTTTGATCCAGACTTTTGCATCTATATTTAATCTCTTTTTAGTTTAGAAGTAAGTAGGAATAGAAGCTCTCAAACTAGTTTACTAGTTATAGTACGAAGAAGTGTGTACAAAACAGTCCAGCATTTATCTGAAAGCAAGTAGAAAACATGAAGACAAACTTACGAGTCAAGGTCTGAATCTCAGGCCATGTGAGACTGAAAGTGTAAATTCCACCCACTGAGCTTATCTCAGGAACAGTTGTAGAACGGTTTTTGAAAGGAGATAGGGCGACAGTTGTGCTGTTCCCGAGATCGATCGAACTAGAGCAAAAGGGTGTACCGTCACTGGACATATAGACCGAGCAGTCGATTACATCAGCACCATCTTTGATAGCCTTCTCATATGCCAAGTCTGTACATCCAGGATAGTCTCCACTCGCACCATTTTTGGATATAACAAGAAAATCCACTGAGACAAGAACCATACAATCAATTTCAGGTTTCATCACTAAGTCATATGCAAAGCAAAATAATCAAACTCTCATACCTTGGTTTTTAGCTTTTCTGCCAACGTGGGAAAAGCAGTCTGTAGAAAATATGAAAAAGAAGTTTCGATTTTGAGTATCTCCAATGATGTATTATAAGACAAAAATGTTTTGTCTGTAGAAGAGACTTTTGCTTACCACGGGATGCAGATGCAGTAATGGGAAAATCAGAGAGCACACCATCGACAGAGAAATTAGCATTGTCCATAAAAGAAAGATACTCAGACACAGGATCGAAACTGTAGTCATGTGCAATATCAACATCATTTGCAAAACCTGACACAAAAACTTCTAATCCTGCTTTGTGAGCATCTTGAACCAAGGAAGTAGGAGCAAGCAAGTACTGCTCCTCATCTAGCGGCAATACGTAAGACTTTGGAACAAGAATCCCTGAAGCAAACGTCTTGACAAAAGTCAAGTTACTCAAGATAGAACCATAAGTCCTGTTTGTAGTCGGCTCAAACTCTTCTTTACCGAGAAAACGGAACACAAAACTCGGTCCTTTACGCCCGAAACGACCAGCGATTTTCTTGAAGAAGTTAACTTCAGGGGAAGAGATGAAGTCAATGAGAACAGTTTTTGAAGCTGCAACAAGAAAACTGCTCATGCTTAGATTATGCTGGGCGTAGAATGCATCGTGCTGAACATTTAACCAGAACAATTGTGGTTTTATCTGCGTGGACACGCTTTGAACCGTCATAATCGGGTTAGCATTATCATCGAATTTTTCAGACCGAGATAATATTCCTCTGATCACTGCAACCAACAAAACGAAATTAAAACACAAAAAAAAAACCAAAATCCAAGAAGCAGTAAACAAGACTTACAGTTAACATCTTTGAGATCTTTCAAGGAGAAATCAAGGGTGAACAAACCCTGAGTAGGGACACCATTAACGGAGTAAGATTTGAGACGGTTTTTGTGAACAACTTCAATGTTGGAAGCATTGCTCATAGTTAAATCAGGGAAACAAATCCCGAGAGCATCTTTGGTAAGCTGAACATCACACCAAAGAACAGCATCGGGTACACTTGTCAGCATTGCGAAATTGTAAGCATCGTAACTCGAATCTGGAAACAATCCAGAGAACCCACCACGAGCTATCACAAGTGGAGCCTCACCTGTTTTGTTTAGCACAAAATTCAAAGTGAAATTACTACATATGTTAATACACATCTGGATGATTAGTTTAGTTTGTTTCTCATGTTTCTGTGGGAAGAGAAGACAGAGGAAAGAGAGAGAGAGAGAGGAGACAGACCAGTGAGGGTAGGCCAAGGACTTTTAGATCTTTGAGCATGGATTTGAGAAGAAAGAAGCTGAATCAGAACAACACCACAGAGTAGAAGCGATGAAACTCGTAACCCTCGCATTGTCGGATTATCTTGATTAACCTTGTTGTTTTTTACTTCGCCGGCGACTTCACCGGCTCCTTTATTCTTGCAGCGAGATGAAAAAGAGAGAGAGAGAGAGAGGCTTATTCTTCTTTTCTAGCTGTTTCGTTTGTGGGGATTCTTTCTCATTTATATGATCGGTTGATTAATTTAAACTAATTTAATTTAATTATATCAAAAAAAAAAAAGTCTGATGATTAGTTTCTTTCTTCTTCTTACAAGCTTTTCAAATATTGAATTATTAGAATATGGGTTTTAAAATAATAAATAATTTGCAGCCTACCACAATTACGCGTAATCACGTATTTTGTTGTTAAGGAGCCGATAGAATTTGGTCGGTCGGCTTCAGCTTATGATATCGTGCCTATTTGTTCCTCGGATTTTTTCTTCATGTAAATATCTATATTAATATTTTGAAGTACATTTTGATTTATATTATTTAAATTTTATTTATTTAATTTTTTTAACAACATTAATTTCTAAAATAATTTCATAAATAACATTATAAAGAAACTCAAATACTAAACTTTCTTCAATTTACCAACATTTGTTATATTTATTACAATAAAATCTTAAAAACATCTATACATTCTGATTTTTCCAAAAACCACTCTACACATTAAAGTTTTAACCCATTAAATCTCCAAAACTATTTTTATGGATGGTAGAATCTCTCAAATTTAAATGATATACAACAGATTTTCCATAACAAAAGTTTACAATCTCCAAATTATATTAATATTAATAACTTTCCTAAACCGAAAATCCAATTGTAAAATGTAACATTTAATATGTTGAAAACTTGGTTTATTTTTTATTTTTTGAGGGATTACCAAAAAAATTAAAATTCTATTAATTATCATAAACTATATATATTGACATGGAAAAATTATAAACTATAAAAATATACTAATTTGGTAAAACAATTAACATAATTAAACTTGATAAAAAAACTTATTTTGATTTTTTTTTACGCAAAAACTTATTTTAGTTTTGGTGAGACGGTTTGGCATTAAATCTCATATAGAGAGTTAAGTGGAATTGTTTTTTTTAAACACTTTTAGATGTGTACCATGAGATAAATATATTACTAGACTATATATATACCACACGGGTTAAAACTTTGAAAGCACTACAAAAATCTTATACTTTGAATACTTATATTAAATATGTAAAATTTTATATTTTTAAAATTAATAAAACAATAATAAAATAACAAATAAATACAATACAAAATTTAAAATTTTTAAAATTAAAAATATTATCCTTCCGTGTACTGCAGGTTAAATCCTAGTTTATATCATTATTGGTATATATTTGTGATCTATGGTTCATATATTTCTCTTGAATCTGCGTTTGAATTTTACAAATAATTAATGTTTATGGTATCTGATGGTAACAAATAATTGAAAAAATTTGAACAACTATTGTTGTTTAACAAAACTGAAATCATTAGTGACTTTATTTTCTTTTTATGTTTTATGAATCTATTAGAAGATCTGAAAGATTATGAGATCGAACTAAATGGAAAGTTAACATTTGTATAATATTCTTTTATTGCTAGATAAGTAGATTTATCATTATTGAATATGTAAAAAACTTATTAGACAAGTTATATTTTTTGTATACATAAGCATAAAAGCTAATGAATAAATTGAGAGAAAATGTTTCACTACTAAGGTTAACATTTTACAACTCTCTCAACTACTTGTAAAGAAATTTAATATGGCCACCAATTGGGTCCCGACAACAAAACTGAAATAATGAAGTTTGTACCTTTGGCATTCATGTTTGTTTTGTTGTACGCACACAAGCAAGTAGTAAAGCTATATTGGACGTTGAGACAGACAACATACAGATTATTTTAAAACAATTAAAAGCATGCTTCTAGACTCACTAGTCTACTAGATGAAGTATGTAGCGTAAGGAATTTTACTTTTTAAGTTTTGCAAATACAAAGTAAGAAATACTAACTAATAAAGTTGACATTGTTTATTTATATATTCGATTTGAACTAGTATTAAAAAGTATTTGTCAAAATTTTACTCGGATATGAGTATTTTAGTCGGCTCAGCTGGCGCAAAGCCAAAGTGGTGATGAACGAACAGAATAAAATATGTAATCAAACACAGCTACGGGGAGGGTCCCACAACATGGCCGTCATGACTTATCTGTAAATATACACGTGGCAAATATCTATTTGTGGTCACTCATGATATCACCAAAAACGCGCAAACCAGTCACGTTTATACGTGAGAGACCATTGTTTGCTGTATGCACCTCAAAGGCTCAAACATAAACATAAAAATTAACCATTATTTTTTTATTTCAGCCGCAAATTAACAAATTTTATAAAGAAAATTTCTCAATGGACGTTGATGTTGATGTTGATGTTGGAATAAATGTTTTGATTGACTTTTTAAAATGTTGTTTTGTTTACTTTGTCAACTTCCAATACCTTTCCTTTATATAATTAGGCTCTCCATTGATATCATCGACCTCAATTTTGTAGTTTATACGTTTTAGGCTGCATTCTATTTTTCTGAGTTAATACTACTAGTATTTATCAAATCTTTTAGGATGGCTCAGTCGATTCGACGACCAACATACCTGGCTGTCCATTATACGATTTTGACATTTAATTAAATTGTATAGAATCAAGAACTTAAAGAAACAGAAATTTAAATAAACTCCTTTTATTATCTTAGTGAAACTTGCTCAAAACACTAAGCTCTCTCTCTCACAGAATTCTCTTATCTCTCTCAAGCTTACAAAAACTCTCTTCTCTCTATAGAAAAACCAAAACACACGGCTTCTATTTATAAGGTTTTAGAATCCTATTATTCCTTTTCATAGAAAATGTTCATTTCCTAGACTCTCTCACAAGGATATGTTAAGATCTCAAATTTAACATATCCTAGTTCTAATTGCCTTTTTAAGTTTGCTTGGTTATCAAGCTTAACTCAACAATCTCCTCTTTAAGCTTGATGTCACTCCCCTTCACTTCTTGAACTCCAATGAGATCTCTCATCTCCTTGAATTTGATTCTTCCTAGCCCTTTAGTTAGAATATCCGCCTTTTGTAAACTCCCGGAAACATGCTCCACATCTATATGTTCATTTTCAACACACTCTCGTATAAAATGAAACCTCCTGTGAATGTGCTTACTTTTTCCATGAAATATTGGGTTCCTAGTGAGAGCTAAAGCTGATCTGTTATCAATCCGTAAGACTGGCTTTTGACTCTCTTCTCCGATGACTTCGCTCAACAAATCTTGCAACCATATTGCCTGTTTTGCCGCCTCCGTAGCCGCCATAAACTCAGCTTCACAGGATGATAAAGCAACGATCTCTTGCTTCTGAGAACACCACGTTATAGGACACTCATTGAAGTAAAACACATGCCCTGAAGTACTCCTTCCATCATCTGCATCAACGTTATGGCTGCTATCACTATAGCCGATCAAACCACTAGTACTCCCTCGCATAAATTTCAGTCCAAACGTTATTGTTCCTTTTAGATACCTCAAAACTTGCTTAAGAGCTGCTGCATGTGACTGTTTTGGCTCTCGCATGTATCTACTTAGAACACCAACACTATAGGAAAAATCAGGACGCGTGTGTAGGAGATATCTCAGACAGCCAATGTTTCTTCTGTATTGCTTCTCGTCAACTGATTTCTCACCTTGTGCTTTACTAAGTTTCAGACCATGATCCATCGGTATGTGAACCGGATTACATTCCTTCATACCAGTCTCCTCTAGAATCTTAAGTGCATATCTTTCTTGCCTCAGAGTGATTCCTTTCCTGCTCTGTTCGACCTCTATTCCTAGATAGTAAGACAGTAGACCAAGATCACTCATTTCAAACTTTGTTGACATTCCTCGTTTGAACTCTAAGATTAGATCGAGACTAGAACCAGTCACTAGAAGGTCATCCACATAGACTGCTACAACAAGTAGTTGCTCCTTCTCCCGTTTTCTGTAGATAGAGGGCTCTTTGGAGCATTTAACGAAACCCAATTCCTTCAGGATCTGATTCAACTTGTTGTTCCATGCTCGTGGTGCCTGCTTTAATCCGTACAAAGCTTTATGCAACTTGTAAACTTTGTTTTCACTTCCACTTACAACAAATCCTTCCGGTTGGCTAACATAGACGTCTTCCCTCAGTTCACCATGGAGAAACGCTGTTTTAACATCAAGATGATGTATCTCCCATCCCTCAGAAGCTGCTAAAGCAACTATGAAACGTATGGTTTCAATACGAGCTACTGGAGCAAACACTTCATCATAGTCTATCCCTTGTCTTTGAACATAGCCTTTCGCGACCAACCTAGCTTTGTAATTATTCACACTGCCATCAGAGTTGCGTTTGATCTTAAAGACCCATTTTAGACCTATTGCTTTCGAACCATGTGGGAGATCAACCAACGACCAAGTTTTATTCTTATCAATTGAGGTTAACTCTTCTCCACAAGCATCCTGCCAAACCGTTAATTCCATAGCCTCTGCATAGCTCCATGGTTTTCGTCTAAAGTCAACAGTAGTTGTTCTCCCTCTGAATCCGCGAGGAGAACATAATCTTCTAAGTAAGATGGTAGCTTACTCTCTCTAGCCGATCTTCTAAGAACTGCTGGCTGTTGCTCTGTTTCATTATTGTCGGGAATCTCCACAATCTCTGGTTTATCTTTGTCTTCTTCCTCGTTGTTCTCATTACCTCTCTCATCACTTGTTATCTCAGCAATTTGTGGTTCTCTAATACCATTGTTCCCTGTTTCTCCGAATGTGAGTTTGAATCCACCAGGTTCACTAGTATCACCTTCGATACCATTCCACTTCCAACTCCTATTCTCAGCGAAGATCACATCTCTACTAACCGTTATTCTTCTTGTTGTAGGATCAAGAAGTCGATATGCCTTTGATCCCGGCTCTGTTCCGAGGTACACTAACATCTTTGATCTATCATCCAATTTCTTGAGATGTGGTGTCTCTACTCTTGTGTAACCAATACACCCGAATACCCTAAGATGATTGATATTCGGTTTCTTCCCCTTTAGCGCCTCATATGGTGTTTGTTTGTTCAAAGCTCTAGTTGCAACCCTATTTATTAAGTATGCTGCATGACTTACTGCTTCTCCCCATAAGAAATTTGGAACACTCATGTGCTTAAGAATGCTCCTAGTCATCTCCATTAGTGTTCTATTTCTTCTTTCCACAACTCCATTTTGTTGTGGTGAGTATGGAGCTGTTAGATGTCTCTGAATTCCGTTCTTCTCACAGAAATCTTTAAACTCAAGCGAAGTAAATTCACCTCCTCTGTCTGTTCGAAACGTTTTGATTAGCAGTCCTATCTCTTGTTCAACCGTTGCTTTGAATACCTTGAACCTATCAAACGCCTCACTTTTCTCTCTTAGAAGAAGTGACCACATATACCGTGAATGATCGTCTATCAAGACAAAAATATACTTCTTCTGAGAGGCTGTAGATGGTGTGATAGGACCACAGAGATCCCCATGTACAAGTTCCAAAGGTTGTGATGCTCGGAATGATGTAGCTTGGGGAAAACCAGATTTTGTTTGTTTCGCACGCAAACAGGATCCACAAGTCTCCTTTGCAACATCTATCTTCGGTATACCTGTAACCACTTCTTCTTTGACCATCATCTTCATTGTCTCTCGGTTAATGTGTCCTAGTCTCTCATGCCATAGTTCAGCATCAGTTGAAACAGAGGTTTGAAGACACTGCATGTTCTCTACCTCCATGAGAACCTTGTAGAGTCGGTTTCGCGATCTAGTGGCACTAACAAGCAATTTCCCTTTGTTATCATGGAGAGTTAAGATCTTGTCTCGCATTCGGACTTCACAGCCAGACTCAGTTGCCTGTCCAAGACTAATGATATTACTTTTCAGCTTTGGTATATAATAGACATCGGCTAAGACCTTGTGATCGCCATTCTTGCTGATAAATAATATAGAGCCTTTTCCCAGAATGTCAACTCTTGAGTCATCACCGAACCGGACCTTCCCTGTTATCGTTTCATCTAGCTTGTTAAAGAACCTCCTATTGCCAGTCATGTGATTACTCGCCCCATTATCGAGGTACCAAACATTGCCAACATCTGTTTGATACTCGTACTTCTTTGGTCTCACTTTCTCCTCATTGAGATAAACAACTTCGTGCATCATCAGCTCCTCAGCTTCTTGTGTTGAATCACCGTCATTCTCATGAATTTCTTGCAGTTTTAGCAACCTATCAGGGCAATCATACGCCATGTGCCCCAACTTATCACATCTAAAACAAACAATTCTTGACTTATCTTGAGGACCTCGGTAATTATGTCTCCCACGCCCTCGTCCTCTTCCTCTACCAGCAGTGCGACCTCCTCGTCCTCTGTTATTGCTTGCAGGTTCATGTACGAGTTGAGAATCATTATTCGCGTACATGAGTTTTCCTTGATCCTCTAAGTAATTCTCTTCTTCATTAATCCTTTCTTCATAGGCCTTTAATCTTCCAATTATGTCCTCAAAGCTTGTTTTGTTGAGGTCAAGCACTTGTTCGAGAGAGGCGATGATATGAATGTACTTGCGTCGAGGAAGACTGTTAAGAAACTTCTTAACCAGCTTTGAATCCTCCACAGAGACTCCTAAAGCAGAGGACTTAGACGCAAGCTCTGTTAGCTTTCCCGAGAAATCATCGATAGTATCAGTTTCCTTCATCCTTATTCTCTCGAAGCTTGAAAGCAAAGTTTGAAGTCTTGCCTCTTTAACTCTCTCAGCTCCCATATACTTTGTTTTGATTGCGGCCCAAATCTCTTCTGCAGTCTTAAGACGACCGACCTGCAGAACTAGGTTTTCCGGAATGGATTGAAACAAGAGTACTCTTGCTAGATCGTTCTTCTCTTCATCTGTTGATCCAGGTTCTATCGTTTCCCAGACCTTGTGAACCTTGAGCATGGCTTCCATTCGCATTACCCATACGGTGTAATTGGTCATGGTGAGAACGGGGCATTGAATGGACGAAAGTCCTCCCTCCTTCACGTTGGTTACAGCTGCCGTCATAGGTATGATGTCGGACATGATCTCACAACCCTTGATTCTATTGTTTATGCTCTGATACCAAATATAGAATCAAGAACTTAAAGAAACAGAAATTTAAATAAACTCCTTTTATTATCTTAGTGAAACTTGCTCAAAACACTAAGCTCTCTCTCTCACAGAATTCTCTTATCTCTCTCAAGCTTACAAAAACTCTCTTCTCTCTATATAGAAAAACCAAAACACACGGCTTCTATTTATAAGCTTTTAGAATCCTATTATTCCTTTTCATAGAAAAGGTTTATTTCCTAGACTCTCTCACAAGGATATGTTAAGATCTCAAATTTAACATATCCTAGTTCTAATTGCCTTTTTAAGTTTGATTGGTTATCAAGCTTAACTCAACAAATTGTTCCACCCAAAATGATTGGAACCTTACAAAAAATACATATATATATATATATATGTATATTATTTTAGTCACGGACTCTTAAGATACATGATCGGTTTAAACAAGATTTGCATTCTTAAGGATTGGTATTTTTGTAAACAAAAAGAAAAAAAAAAGGATTCGTAGACAGGTTTTAATTTGTTCTTACGATAATTTATCAAGTTAACTGGAACACATAATAATTAGCAATAGCCGAGGTTCGATTCTTTCAACGTATTCCTGGAATCACATTCATAAACAAAGCTACTAAAACGACAGAGCGTTTTATCTGAATTATAATTGCCTATAACATTTGACTGATTAAAAAATTTATTTACAATATATATATACACTTGTCAAGTATGGTAAAAGAAAATAAATATCTAGCTACTTGTTTCATTGTACAGGTTCGACTCTTCTGTACTGATCATGACTATTGTCTTTTAGCTAGATGTGCATATATATAATACTAATATACACATGAATAAAACATATATATGTAGTTCACTCACTAATCTAATACTAATTTATAGCTTCTACAACATTAGCGACAAACACAAGTTGGGATATAAGCACTAAAAATAATAATGAAACATCATAATCATACACAAGTTGAAGTTGGGCTTGGGCATGTGCATCAGTGCATGTAGTGGTACATGTGAAGGATATTTATACTTTGTAGACTTAATTTGTCATCATGTACACTCATATAGAAACATTAATCAAAGAGTGAGATTTGGAACATGTTAGGGACATTTTCTTCTTCCATATTTGTTTAAGTTTCTTTCTTTTTTTTTACAATGGGCCGGGAAGCTATTAGCTACCATAGATGTGAGAGATTGAGAACAGACTAAGGTCATCAACATCTAAACTAGGAAAATCCCGAACAAGAGTTCCACTACTATATGTTCCTTGATCTAACAAACTAAGGGAAAATGTTCCACTTAGTAGGTCAAAGTGTCATCAAGCAATACTGAGCTCTAAAAATACTCTTTCTAATTTGGCTTAAATCAACACGATACTTAGATGATTATTGCTGTTTTCTCTTTTCTTTATTTATATGAATGTTGCATAATTTTTTAAAAATTCAGATATGCTATTGCTACCTAAGTTAGGACATATAAACTATACGTACGATTGTTCAACTGTTCTAATGACGCGGGTTACAAGCAACTTCGCTGACCCTGAAAAGACTCATTTCACGAGTTACTTTACTTTAGTTGATGGAACGAAACATCCGTTTACACTTTATACGACGTAACAATTCTTCTTAACCCGCAAACTCATAAGTAGCACGCATCCTAAGGTCCCGCAAATCCTGTCACAGTCTCTAGTTCACGCATATGGAAACGGTTTCCAGGAAACCCCTCATCTCTTTTCCGTAAACCATAGTTTTTTTCTTTTTCTTTCTCTCATATATTGCTTGTAAAAACTTCTTCGGGATGAAAATTGAAACAACCGTTTCACTTTGGAAGTTTTCGAAGAACTATCAAGCATCCTTTCGGAAACCATAAACTCAAAAGTATGTTTGCTGACATTAATTGAATTTGACCTTTATAAGTCAAGGTCAAACAAAAAAAAAGAAGAACTGACACGTAAGCAAGTCGTTACGTCGTGAGGTCAGCGTCTTTTGTCTACGTGGAGGCAGTGCTTCACCACGTGTATACCTCAAAAGCGCGAGTTTCCCAAAACTATGCTATACACGCGCGCGTGACCATAAACTCTCAAAATCAAGCATTCAATGCCAGTGAGCCTTTTATTTTTGGCCTTTGCACGAAACATAGAAAGAACTCTCTGTTTTTATTTCCCTCCCTCTACGGCTCTCTCTCGCTTCACGGCTTCCTTAATTTGCTCACACGAAGCAGATTAATCGTCTCTATCTCTCTCTCAACCGAATCCATCTTCTTCGTCTTATTGAGGGTTTGGTTCACGTGACCCTTTTGCACATTGCGGCTAACTTCTTCCGTCTTTTGGTCACTTCCCACATGCTGTAAGTGTTTCAACGCCGAATTTATCTTCAACCGAGGTTAGAAGCGAATTTATCTAATACATTGGGATTAACTTTCGATATTTCGAGATTAGTGTTAAATAAGTAGTTTGCGTGATGGAGTCGTATTTGTTCTTTTATCTTTCTTGATTTGGTCGGTTACCTTAGTTTTGTCCTGTTCTGAGATTAATATCATCATCGCTTCTCTTTTGCTATATTAAGGACAAAATCTTTCATTCGGTGAGATATTTGCTTCTTTTTTCTTTCTCAGCCACAGATTACAATTCTTCAAATTTCTATGAGTTGAGCTTTAAGATGAATCTGTTTCCTTGGAGAATCGAACGGAGGGTTTCTATATTCGTGGTCTAAGAGGGGTTTTAGGTGGTTTTGTGGGGGGAAAGATTGAAACTTTCTTTTCCCCGTGAATGGTAAACCACGGTGAGATGTCGTCTGGGTTCGTGGGTGTTGTCGTTTCGGATCCATGGCTGCAGAATCAGTTCACTCAAGTTGAACTTCGGACTCTCCATTCCAAGGTTTCTTTTTTTTTTTTTTTTTTTTTTTCTCATCGTTCTTTCTATATACAGTCTTACTATGGATGTAATCGTTTTGTTTTGTGATGTAGTTTGTATCTTTGAAGAATCAGAGTGGGAGTATCACTATAGATGATCTCCCTCCTCTATTGGCAAAGCTGAAGGCACTTAGTGCTACATTTAAGGAGGACGAAATCAGGGGGATGCTATGTGACTTGGGTTCTGATATAACCACTGATGTGGGTTTTGAAGAGTTTCTCAAGGTAAGTTTCTTTGTTTCTTAATGGATATAGTTTTGGATTGAGTATCAGTGTGGTGTATTTATATAATGTGGTTTTTTGGATTGATCTTTTATGTGCAGATATATCTTAACTTGCTAGGTAAAGCAGCTGAGAAATCTGGTGGTCATAAGAACTCATCCGCGTTTCTTAAAGCTTGTACTACGACACTTCTTCACACTATATATCAGTCGGAGAAGGGTCCTTTTGTTCAGCACATCAATAGATATCTTGGGGATGACCCCTTTTTGAAGCAGTTCCTTCCTCTTGACCCTGGTTCTAATGATTTGTATGAACTTGTCAAAGATGGCGTACTTCTGTGGTAAGGTGCACATTCATATGTTAAGAAGTCCATCTCCACCAAAAATGCATATGATTTCTGCCTTTTATGCGTTTCTCTCCCTTCCTTTCTGGTGTAGTAAGCTTATAAATGTAGCAGTTCCCGGGACAATAGATGAACGAGCAATCAACACGAAGAGTGTACTTAACCCGTGGGAGAGAAATGAGAATCACACGCTTTGTCTAAACTCTGCGAAAGCTGTTGGATGCACTGTTGTTAATATTGGGACACAGGACCTAGCCGAAGGACGGGTATGTTTTGTCTGCTTAGTATTCACTATAATATTTGAACAACACATCAATAAGTGTAATCTGTTTTCACTGGCCTAATGGCTGAGATGAATGTGGAACGTTCTGACCAGGGAGGTTTTATGATGTTTTGCAGCCTCACCTGGTGCTTGGATTGGTTTCACAACTCATAAAGGTCCGCACACATCCACTTGTCCGTTGTGTGTTTCTTAGTTTTCCTTTTTGGGATCGAGTATTAACTAAATAATGTTGGTAACTGCAGATTCAACTACTCGCTGATCTCAATTTAAAGAAGACGCCTCAGCTTGTTGAGTTGGTTGAGGACAGCGATGTAACTGAGCTATACCAATCACATTTACAGCCATGTATATGCTTCTTGTAATCTAATTAGTGGTAACAAGTTTATCTCTGTTGCAGGATGTGGAGGAGTTGCTGAGATTACCCCCTGAGAAAGTCTTACTTAAATGGATGAACTTCCATCTTAAGAAAGGAGGTTACAAGAAAACCGTCTCAAACTTTTCTGCGGATTTGAAGGTATTTGGCTTCTCAAAGTACTACTTGGAGGAAACCTCTCTCTGTTGCTTATCCAAATCTTTAGTTAAGCGATTCTCACGATTGTACTTAAGTGCTACTGTTCCTTTCAACATGCAGAAGCAATATCAGTTCTTGTATAAGAGAAATAATATGAACTTTATTTAAGTCATAAAAGAAACAGAAATTTTATTCTCTTTCCTATTATAAAAGCGTGTTGGTGGTAAATCTGCAGGATGCGCAAGCCTATGCCTTTCTGCTCAATATTCTCGCACCTGAACACTGTGACCCGGATACACTAGATGTAAAGGATCCACTTGAAAGGGCTGAACTGGTTCTCAGTCATGCAGAGAGAATGAACTGCAAGCGATACTTGACTGCAGAAGAGATCGTTGAAGGATCTCCAACTTTGAATCTTGCATTTGTGGCACAAATTTTCCATGAAAGGTTTGTATTGTGATACACTTTCATCTCTCAAAAAGTTCATAAATGATGGCTTGTCCTCTTTGATTAGGCTGGTGATGGTTTACTCTGGCTGTTTGTACTTGTTGCAGGAATGGCCTAAACACGGATGGTAAGTATTCATTTGCGGAGATGATGACCGAAGATTTACAGACTTGTAGAGATGAAAGATGCTACCGACTATGGATCAACAGCCTCGGGATTGACAGTTATGTCAATCATGTATTTGAAGATGTTAAAAATGGGTAAGCTTTATTTTCAGCTCATAGTATAGCAAGCAATTAGTACTAACTGTACCTGCAGTTGATGATGTTGCATTTGAAAAAAACTGAAACCTGTTCTATTTACTAATCTATGCAGATGGATTCTTCTAGAGGTTCTTGACAAGATCTCTCCCGCTTCTGTCAACTGGAAGCATGCTTCCAAACCTCCAATTAAGATGCCGTTTAGAAAAGTAGAGAACTGCAATCAAGTCGTAAAGATCGGGAAACAGCTGAAACTGTCACTTGTAAATGTAGCTGGAAATGACATAGTTCAAGGGAATAAGAAGCTCATTCTTGGTAATCATTACCCGAGAGATCATGTTTCATTTTTTTTAGCTTGATGAAAGAAGATGATCGCCGTACAAACTGGTGATATGGTTGTCTATATCAGGTCTCTTATGGCAGTTGATGAGATTCCACATGCTCCAACTTCTGAAGAGTCTCAGATCTCGGACACAAGGTAAAGAGATGACTGATGCGGATATCCTCAGCTGGGCCAACAGGAAAGTAAGAACCATGGGGCGAAAATCAAAAATCGAGAGTTTCAAGGTTCCTTTCTTTATGATTACTTCAAACGCTTACCATAGTACTATTAATAAAATATGTCATCACCTTTTAGTTGATCATATTAAAATTCTCTAGGACAAGAGTCTATCAAGCGGGTTATTCTTCCTTGACCTTCTATGGGCGGTCGAGCCAAGAGTTGTAAATTGGAATCTTGTCACCAAGGGTGAAACAGGTTCAGTACTCTCTTAACTTGAGTCTACTTACTTTCTTCGTTTATCCGAATCAAGCTTATTTGTTTTTTATGATTGTTGAAACGTACAGATGACGAGAAGAGGTTGAATGCTACATACATAGTTAGTGTTGCAAGAAAACTCGGTTGTTCAGTTTTCTTGTTGCCTGAAGATATCATGGAGGTTAGAACCAAGATCTCTATATAATGTATTCTCTTGAATTTTTACCGGAAAGAGCATTTGCTTAGATGAGATGTGTTTTGGGATGTTCTGACAGGTGAATCAGAAGATGATCCTAATATTAACGGCAAGTATAATGTACTGGAGTCTTCAGAGACGTTCATCGGAGAGTTCAGATTCCTCCTCGACTCAGAGCACCACCACGACGTGCACCAGTACAGGGGCGTCCCCTGCTCCATCTGTCACTGAAGAGGAGGAAGTTTCCTCATTGAGCCGCGAAGTCTCAAGCTTGGCCGTTGATGATAACGATGCAGATGCGGTTTCAGACATCACCACTGTCTCAGAGGAGACATCCATCGGATAGAAAGAGAGCAAAATGTTATATTGAATATGAATCTCTTTGCTAGAGCAAAGTAGCTTTTGTAATACTGACTTTTCTGTAATCTGTATTTATGGATACTAGCTAACTCTGTCATGCATGTACATATGTAATGCTTATGGAGGAAATTAATCAAGTACCATAAGCGTGCATATGGATCCTCTCACCGCTAATTCGGTGGTAACTATATATAGTTACCAAATATATTACTCCAATCATTACAATTAGTATATTTGATAAAAAAAAATATTAAAAAAATAATATCGCTAAAAATAGAACTTTAAAGTCCAAAATAGCATTTGCTTAATTCTTATCAAAGAAAGACATGCATGTGACTTATGACTCATGACTTCAAGTGGTTTCATATGAGAAAATTTGGTGTAAACCATATTCATTCAGGCCATTAATGGTTGTAGTTTTAATATGGTTTTAAAAATTTGATTTCTATGATTTTGAGTTTGTAAAATATAGATTTCTTAAAAAACTTGAATGGTAGTTTATTTTGTTTTGGGTTTTATGTTGGTGTATTATATTTTTCTTTGCAAAAAAGTAGAAAACAGATCCATGGTTTTATAGGGAAAACCCCAAAAAATATGGATTTTCATTTTTCTTTGAAGAATTATTAAAACACTCGAAAACTATATTCTTTGTTATATAGGAAAACTTGTTTTTTTTTTCAAAAACATGAATGGTATGACAACAAAATAGATTATTGCAAAAACTAAAACAAAAAACTACTTCAAAATCAAAAAACATTGATGGTCTTAGTTTGCACATTACTTTTAAATTATATATATATATATATATTTATATAGTATTATTTTTTAGTTACTATAGTTAAATGTTGCTTTTCTATATATAATTTCTATTATTTATCAATTGAAAAAAGTTGATGTTTTGCTTTATTTTTACTTATGTTTTGCTATATTTTTGCTTTCTTTTTGTTCATATACGTTTTGCTCACATCTATGCATTTGCAAGTAGGCAAGAGCGTTGGATGTATGTTTTATAAATGTAGATGAAACACTTTTGTGTGGTAGGATAAAAGTTTTTTAGCTATTTTCATGCACATAATTAAATATACTAAGAATCTGACCACCCGCGATGTCGCGGAGGAAGTATTTTAGAAAAAAAAAATTTAAATGTAAAATTTAAAATTATACATTATGAAATTATTTGAATGTAATAAAATAATTTGAATACATAAAATAAACTGTTAATAAAAATACAATCATCAAAATGAAAATTTATAACAAAAAATATTATGTAGAATAGACGCAACTTTGCAAAATATATTGTTTAATGTATTATAAATATAAGATATTTTTATGAAGAATTTATGGTAAAGAGCTACAATTAAAAAAAAATCATTATGACAAAGTGATCCTTACTGAAAATATTGAACTAATGGTTATAATGAGTAATGTAAGCGTTGGATGTATGTTTTATAAATGTAGATGAAACACTTTTGTGTGGTAGGATAAAAGTTTTTTAGCTATTTTCATGCACATAATTAAATATACTAAGAATCTGACCACCCGCGATGTCGCGGAGGAAGTATTTTAGAAAAAAAAAATTAAATGTAAAATTTAAAATTATACATTATGAAATTATTTGAATGTAATAAAATAATTTGAATACATAAAATAAACTGTTAATAAAAATACAATCATCAAAATGAAAATTTATAACAAAAAATATTATGTAGAATAGACGCAACTTTGCAAAATATATTGTTTAATGTATTATAAATATAAGATATTTTTATGAAGAATTTATGGTAAAGAGCTACAATTAAAAAAAAATCATTATGACAAAGTGATCCTTACTAAAAATAATGAACTAATGGTTATAATGAGTAATGTAATTTTCTATTAAATAACTATAATTAAAAATATATTTAATAATGTAACATCCGCGAACCAGATTTTGTGTTTTTGGAAGGAGTATCGATCGACACCCTTGTGGCATCGATCGATACCACTAATTTCTGGGTTCGACCGGTTTGATTTAATTGTCGAATTGGTTCGGTTTGGTTCAGGGAAATCCCTAATTCGTGTGTAAAAAGGGGGAAACGACTCAAGGTCGTGTTTTTCAGAGTTGGTCGCCGTTTTTGAGAGAAAAAGAGAGGAAGGAGAGTTCTTGAGTTCCTAAGAGAGATTTGGTGAGATTGCTGGCTTTTCTTGAGGATTCTGTTGCTGGGAACGAAGGAGAAGCTTCCTAAGGAGTTGCTCTACCGTTTTTCAACCTTTTTCTTCTGCAATTAAGGTGAGTGCTTGACCATGGTTGATCTAAGCATGAGATCTCCTTTGTTTTTGTGTGATTCCTTGTTGTATGTGGTGTTTGCTTGCTTGGGTACATTGTATTTGTGATTTCTAGTGATTTCCGAGATGGTTAGACGTGTTTGGAGTCGGATTTGCGTTGATTGGATTCGGAGTTCGTCGCTGAGATTCGCGCAGGTCGAGTCTGCAATTGTGGTATCGATCGATACCACTTTTGAGGAGCATCGATCGGCACCTTCTGGAGTAGCATCGATCGGCACCCATTTCTAGCATCGGTCGACGCTGTTTCTTGCCGTGTCTTATGTTTTCCTGGTTTGTTGTTTTGATTGTGTTCTTGTTGTTTGATGACTTGGGAGGTCTCATCTGCTTGTGTGTATAACCCAGTAGATGGGAGGATGGCCTCACTAAGTATTTATGATAATACTTACGCATCTCAATTGTTGTTTGTGGTGTGCAGGTAAAGGAAAAGTGTGATCGTGGGATCAAAGGCGATGAGGAGGAGGATGTTCTAGAGGCTTAATTGATTGTGGTCTAGCTGATGTTAGGTTGCTAGATTAAGTCAATGGAACATTGTAGGATGTTAGTTGTTGGTTATTTCTTGATTTGGATTATGTTGCTATTGAGTATTGGTTTATTGTTGTTGGAATTCTTGGTTTAATGGAATTGGTTTTATTTGGTTATTCCGCGGTACTTGATTGTTGTTAGGATGTTAGTGGGTATGGGACCACTAGTAAATTTAGGTATTTAAGAAAAAAAAAAAAAAAACGGGAAGGGTTGTTTCATTTTGGTATCAGAGCCCTTACGGTTCTAGGTCTAGGGTTCATTGTGCTTTTGCTGTTGATGTTTAGGATTCCATGCTAAGATTGATTGTGTGAGTTGGTCAATTGTGTGTGGCATGAAGTCCTAGAACATCCTCTTCGAGCCGACTGTGTGATTCCACGGTGAGTTTGTGTTTCTGTGTTTTTGTGTTATGTTAAGATTGCTTGTTAGCCTCTGTTCTTGGAAGTGCAGTGGCTAAAGGTGTTTGAGTTGTTGGTCGTGGACGGGGACGTGGTCATGGTCGGGCGGGTCCCGAGGCCAGCGAGTGTGTGGTCCAGAGTTCCACGAGGAGGTACGTCGAGAGGGTCGCAAGCGTATCGGGAGGGACCGGGGGGATTAGCCGGTGAGCGTGCCGGGGTGCTGGGAACCCAGGTGTGGGGTTGCAGCAGGTGGAGCCCAGGGTCGAGATGATCGCTTGTCGGATCTGTTGGCGTGCTGTTGGAGCGGTTACCGATAGGGGTACTAGTGTAGGCTCCAGTTGTGCCGCATGTGGCGGGGTGCAGTCGAGGGCTGCGGATGTTGAGGACTTTCCACCTTATGTTAAGAGGATGGGGCGGTTGTAGATGACCGGTATGAGATTATTCTCAAGAGGTATCGGGCCTAGAGAGGCGGATAGGTGGACATATGCAGTTGGAGCAGATATTTCTCTGCTTGGTGGTTAATCCAGTTGGATAATGTAAGTTGAATGGGCAGGTGTAACATTGCAATGTTATACTCGGATCACAGGAGGTACTTGTGTCGAGAGATGTTTATAGTCGTTAAGGATTGTTGCTCCGAGGGGATGGTGATTCCCCGAATACCGATAGCTCGAGGGCTGAGGGCTCCGAGAGTGGCAGAGGGGATGTTGTTCTCCGAGGGGATGAGTAGTTCCCCGATACCGAGATCTTGAGGATTGTGGTCCAAGAGTGAGACGGTATAACTCGAAGACGCTGGTCGAGAGTGAGATCGGTATGACTCGAAGGTTGCGACCTAAGAGCGGAAGAGTTGGGAGCAAGCAATTCCTAGGACGTGAGTATAAACATAACGACGGAATGTAGACCTCGAGAGTGATGATGGTTTAATCTGGGACTTTAGGATTATGTTGGCCGGTGGGCCAGGATTTTTATGACCAAAGCGGTTATGAATTTTTGGCTTTGCGCCAGGATTGTGAGGCCGGTGGTGCTGGATTCCCGAGAAGGGGAGTTACAGCAGATTTGAGCCGGGAGAGGCATGTTTGCTAGATACATAAGTTCACGAGAAGCCTTCGTGGCAGGATAAACTAATCGTTGCGACGGTGTTGGATTACGTTCATTGGAGATGGACAGGGTTGCAAGATTCAAGGTTTTGGTAAGCTTGTTGGAGGGAATAAGTCAAGTGGTTTGAGTTAGCTGCCTGCAAAGCATTTGATACGGTGAGTCGGAATATGCGAGCGTATGGTACTTGTTTGTTTTATTACGCTCGTATTGATGATTTTCTGTGGAGAATTGCTAAGCGGGAAGCTAATTTTGGATTAAGCTATCTTGTGGAAGTTTCCCTTAGAGGCAAGTTACTAGAGGTTATTGGACGAGCTGGAGGAGTTGAGATTCAGATCGCGGGAGAGTCATGGCCAGCGGATTTGCTTATCAGTCCAGTGGAGTTATATGATGTCATTCTTGGTATGGATTGGTTGCATCGGTACAAGGTGCATTTGGTTTGCTATCGGGGTAGAGTGGAGTTTGAGCGTCCAGGAGGGAAGTTGGTTTTTCAGGGTATTAGACCGACTTCAGGGAGTCTCGTGATCTCAGCCGTTCGGGCGGGGAAGATGATCGAGAAGGGCCGTGAGGCTTATCTGGTTACTATATCTATGCCAGAGTCGGTGGGGAAGTCTACGGTTAGCGGTATTCCGGTTGTGGAGGACTTTGAGGATGTGTTCCAGTCATTGCGGGGATTACCACCATCTCGGTCGGATCCTTTTACTATTGAGCTGGAACCGGGGACGATGCCGTTATCCAAGGCTCCTTACAGGATGGCTCCAGCAGAGATGGCGAGCTGAAGAAGCAGCTTGAGGATTTGTTGGGTAAAGGTTTTATCCGTCCTAGTTGTTCACCGTGGGGAGCTCCGGTGTTGTTTGTTAAGAAGAAGGATGGGAGTTTTCGGTTGTGTATTGACTATCGGGGTCTGAACCGAGTTACTGTGAAGAACAAGTACCCTCTCCCGAGGATTGATGAGTTGTTGGATCAGTTGAGGGGTGCTACTTGGTTCTCCAAGATCGATTTGGCATCAGGATATCATCAGATTCCTATTCATGAGGCAGATGTGAGGAAGACAGCCTTCAGGACGAGGTATGGACACTACGAGTTTGTGGTGATGCCGTTTGGGTTGACAAACGCGCCAGCTGCGTTTATGAGATTGATGAACAGCGTGTTCCAGGAGTTTCGGGACGTGTCAGTCATCATTTTCATCGACGACATCCTGGTATATTCTAAGAGTCTGAGGAGCATGCAGTACATCGAGAGCAGTGTTGGAGAAGCTGCGGGAGCAGAAGCTGTTTGCTAAGCTGAGCAAGTGCAGTTTCTGGCAGCGTGAGATGGGGTTCTTGGGTCACATTGTTTCTGCAGAGGGAGTTTCAGTGGATCCAGAGAAGATTCAGTCCATCGGGGAGTGGCCGAGGCCGCAGAGTGCCACCGAGATTCGGAGTTTCCTGGGGTTAGCAGGTTACTACAGGAGGTTTGTTCGGGGTTTTGCGAGTATGGCTCAGCCGATGACTAAGCTTACAGGGAAGGATGTCCCATTTGTGTGGTCACCGAGTGTGAGGCGAGCTTTGCAAGTCTCAAGCAGATGTTGACTACCACGCCGGTGTTAGCACTGCCTGAGGGACGAGCCTTATGTTGTGTATACAGATGCTTCTAGAGTGGGGTTGGGTTGTGTACTTATGCAGCAGGGAAGGTTATAGCTTATGCTTCGCGGCAGTTGCGGAAGCATGAAGCTAATTATCCTACTCATGATTTGGAGATGGCAGCAGTGATCTTTGCTCTTAAGATTTGGAGATCCTATCTGTATGGTGGGAAGGTGCAGGTGTTTACGGATCACAAGAGTCTGAAGTACATTTTTACTCACCCTGAGCTGAATTTGAGGCAGAGGCGTTGGATGGAGTTAGTAGCAGATTATGATCTGGATATAGCTTAAGCTAATTTGGTTGCAGATGCCTTGAGTCGGAAGAGGGTGGCTTCGGCTCAGGAGCAGGATATGGAGGCATTGGTAGGTGAGATTAGTGCATTGAGTTTGTGTGCTGTCTCACAGGAACCTTTGGGTTTGGAGGCAGCTGATAGAGCGGATTTGTTGAGCAGAGTGAGGTTAGCTCAGGGGAGCGATGAGGGGCTGATGAATGCCTCTAAGGCTGCGGGTGCAGAGTATCAGGTTTCTGCTAATGGTACTATTAGGGGTGTCAAACGGGCCTAAAGCCCGCGGGCATGGCCCGTCAGGTATCGTAGCGGATCGGGCATGGGCTCTTAATTTCATGCCCAAAAATTGGCGGGTCTCGTGGGCATGGCCCGTTTCCTTTGCGGGTCAAGCGGATTTGGTCCGCTCACGACCGCGGTCATGCGGGTGGCCCGAAATTGCCAACATCGCAGGCTTCTCGGCTAGCTTTAGAGTTTAGAGAGACGAGGATCTTCACGGAGAGCAGAGGGGATACATGTTGGTTCACAAGCGGTGGTGACGAAAGCTTCGATTGAAGATAATCATCCCGTCCGATTGAAGCAGATGTATCGGCATATCAATCTCGGTACAGTCTTGATTTTTAGATTCTGGGTATGAGCTTATTGTAGTTCTTAGTTGTATTTTGATGCTTTAGAACATATAGTTTAATTTTTAGATTACGGAGATATCAAGCTTAAAGATGTTTACATTACTTTAATTCGTTTGCTTTTTTTGGGTGTCTTTGTGTTATAAAAGGTTCTGTAATGAAGAAATCAACCAAGTGTGCAGAGCGTCCACTATGCAAAACAACGAGAAATGCTAAAGGTATCCATGAGTTTCTCTCTTTATAATTTATATCATCAGAATCGAAATGTTTTTGTTTCTTGTGCTTTGATCTTTCGTTGTTTTCAGATATCATTGAAAAGAACATAGCTTACACAGTTTTTGCTGAGGTATTTTTTTTTGCTGCATCATCACATAATCTGTATGTAAGCTGTGTATTGTAAATTTGGTTTATGTTTCACAGAGTTGTGATGATCTCTATGCTCTTGGTTTGTCTTAGTCCATTGTTAATTAGGCTATGAACACACGCACACATACAAAAATGAAAAAAAAAAATATTTCCTGCTATGTTCTTGGTTTGTCTTAGTCCATTTCGGTTTGTCAGATCACGTGAGACCAGGTAAAGCCCCTTAGATTATATTGCCGTCTGTATATTTACATTCCAGAATCTAGAGACTTACAGTTTGGTTATATACTTGACAATTGCATTTGCAGATGAGAGGGTGGGGTAGATCAGTTTGTTCAGTATTTCTGCTTCACTGGTCACTTCTGTTTTTTTTTGCTTACCGTTCGCCATTTTCTTGCAGGCCTTATCGAAAACACTTCCTGTTGACAAACTGTTTTATCTGAGGGAGCAGTTTGCTTTGTTAGAACCTATTAAGAACGGAACCATAAGTCTAGAAAACATCAAATCCGTAAGTTTTATATCTTCCATCCTGTTTCAGTTTACCTTCTGGTTTGCTTTGGTTATTAATATTATCATGAGTCATGAGTCATGACACTGAGAGACTGACTCAAACTCTCTTTGTTAGGCTCTGATGAAAATGGCAACAGATGCAATGAAGGATTCACGTATTCTAGAATTCTTAGCACAAGTAGGAGCCTTTAATTCGTGCATATCAATGTTTGAACCACACAATTTGACTTATGGTAATTGATAATTCTTATTGGACTGTCTTTGTAGCTGAGTGCTCTTCAATATAGAAGAATGGACTTTGAGGAATTTTGTGCAGCTGCATTGAGTGTTCACCAGCTAGAAGCTCTTGATACAAAACCCTGTTTCTAAAGTTTGTGCAGTTGCTGTCTCTTTTTTTATACAAAACCCTGTGTCTAGAGTCTTTGCAAAATGCTCAAATGAACTCATTTGGTTAAAACGTAAAACATTAATTCAGGAACTTGATCTTGGTCCTTCTGTACCGGTTCACGCTTAGCTGCACGATTGGCTTAGGCATACAGATGGAAAGCTTAGCTTTCTTGGATTTGTGAAATTGCTACGTGGTGTGTCTAGCTGTACGAACAAAGCTCATTATATTGGTTACCACCGTTACAAGGATATTGTCAAGTATGACCCGCGGGCATGCCCGTTAGTCCGCAAAGGTATGCGGAGCGGGCATGGGCATTGATACATCGCCCGCCGCCCGTGGCGGACATGCCCGCAACGAATCACTGAAAATACGGGACCGCCACGGTCGGCCCGTTCGGGCGCGGGCATGCCCGTTTGACACCCCTAGGTACTATCCTTGTGCATGGTCGGATTTGTGTGCCCAAGGGTGAGGATTTGAGGCAGGAGATCCTGAGAGAGGCTCATTCGAGCAAGTTCTCTATTCATCCAGGGGCGACCAAGATGTACCGTGACCTCAAGCGGTATTATCACTGGGTCGGGATGAAGAAGGACGTAGCGGACTGGGTGGCGAAGTGTGATACTTGCCAGCTGGTGAAGGCAGAGCATCAGGTTCCTGGTGGTTTATTGCAGAGTTTGCCTATTCCTGAGTGGAAGTGGGATTTGATCACGATGGACTTCGTGGTAGGTTTGCCTGTGTCGAGGACGTTTGATGCTATTTGGGTCATTGTGGACCGTTTGACTAAGTCTGCACATTTTCTGGCCATCAAGAAAACTGATGGAGCAGCGGTTTTGGCCAAGAAGTATGTCGGGAGATAGTCAGATTGCATGGTGTGCCTGCTAGTATGGTGTCGATAGAGATCCCAAGTTCACTTCGGTGTTCGGAGGGCGTTTCAGGCGAGAGATGGGCACGAAGGTGCATATGAGTACAGCCTACCATCCTCGGACGGACGGTCAGTCGAGAGAGGACGATCCAGATTTTGGAGGATTTGTTGAGGATGTGTGTGCTGGATTGGGGTGGTCATTGGGCAGATCACTTGAGCTTGGTGGAGTTTGCTTATAACAACAGCTACCAGGCTAGTATTGGGATGGCTCCTTATGAGGCTTTGTATGGGAGGCCGTGTCGTACACCATTATGTTGGACTCAGGTGGGGAGAGGAGCATATTTGGTGCAGATTTTGTTCGGGAGACCTCGAGAAGATCCGGGTTTTGAGGCTGAATATGAAGGAAGCTCAGGATCGGCAGAAGAGTTATGCTGATAGGAGGAGAAAGGATCTTGAGTTTCAGGTTGGTGATAGAGTGTACCTCAAGATGGCCATGTTGCGGGGTCCGAACAGGTCATTGACAGAGACTAAGTTGAGTCCGAGGTACATGGGTCCGTTCAGGGTAGTTGAGCGGGTGGGGCCAGTGGCATATAGGCTGGAGTTGCCGAGGTTATGCGTGCGTTCCACAAGGTGTTTCATGTGTCGATGCTGAGGAAGTGTCTTCACGAGGGTGATCAGTTGTTGGCTAAGATTCCGAGGATCTTCAGCCTAACATGACTTTGGAGGCGAGACCAGTGAGGGTGCTCGAGAGGAGAGTCAAGGAACTTCGGAAGAAGAAGATTCCTTTGATGAGAGTCCTGTGGGACTGTGACGGAGTTGAGGAGCAGACTTGGGAGCCCGAGGCGAGGATGAAGGCAAGGTTTAAGAAGTGGTTTGAGAAGCAGACCGCTTGAGCTTGTCTAGCCGGGTTCGAGTTGTAGTCCGTGGCTGGAGCGGGTACGGAGTATTCCAGCCCATCTCTCTTGATATTTGGTCGCTTAGGGGTGGTTGGTTGTGCGACTAAGTATCAAGATGAGGTGGTGCTCGGGATGCGGGTTGATGACTCCGGTTGTTGTATTTTTGTTTTCTGATGTATTTTCGTTGAGTTGTAACGATTATGACATTTTGAGATTAATAAGATGAGTATTTTCTTTGGTTTGACTGCGATTGTCATGGGAAAAGAGAAATAGCTCGGGTTTCTATTTTTGGAAGTTTCCATAAATAGAAAGTTTCCACAAAAGGAAAGTTTCCAGAATTAGAAAGTTTTCTAGAAAGGAAAGTTTTGTGGAAATGTTGAGGTAGATCTAGCCGGGAGATACTCGTTGGCATCAGTATTTGTTTTGCTCTAGGCCGTGTGGGCCCAACTCACGTGATACCGATAGCTCGATGGACTTTGTGGCCAGAGAGTGGGAGTGGTATGTTGCTTCGGATGACGATCCGAGCGCGCTTGAGGGTGACGACCCGAGAGCGGGGTATGTGAGGCTCCTGGATACCGTAGCTGTGAGCCGAGGCTCGGCAGTGAGCCGGTATGTCTCGAGGGTTGCGACCCGGGCGGGGAGTGGGTGTGAGTGACTTCCTGGATGCCGTAGCTTAAGGCGGTTGGCCTGATAGCGAGCCGGCATGATTCGTTGGTTGCGACCACGGACGGGGAAGCACTGAGTTGTGAGCAAATAGTGTTATGATGCGAGTATATTGGCTAGAGGGAGACCTCGAGGGTCAGTCGGAGGTGTGCGGGCTGTTGCGACAGTGGCACGGGAAACCTTGACTGATGATTTTTAGTCCGGTCTGGGGACGTGCGGGCCGTGATGACGGTGGCACGGAGGTCCTTGGCGGATGGACGGTATTGCGGGATTCGGGGACGAATCCATATTGGTGGGGAGAATTGTAACATCCGCGAACCAGATTTTGTGTTTTGGAAGGAGTATCGATCGACACCCTTGTGGCATCGATCGATACCACTAATTTCTGGGTTCGACCGGTTTGATTTAATTGTCGAATTGGTTCGGTTTGGTTCGGGAAATCCCTAATTCGTGTGTAAAAGGGAAACGACTCAAGGTCGTGTTTTGAGTTGGTCGCCGTTTTGAGAGAAAAAGAGAGGAAGGAGAGTTCTTGAGTTCCTAAGAGAGATTTGGTGAGATTGCTGGCTTTTCTTGAGGATTCTGTTGCTGGGAACGAAGGAGAAGCTTCCTAAGGAGTTGCTCTACCGTTTTTCAACCTTTTTCTTCGCAATTAAGGTGAGTGCTTGACCATGGTTGATCTAAGCATGAGATCTCCTTTGTTTTTGTGTGATTCCTTGTTGTATGTGGTGTTTGCTTGCTTGGGTACATTGTATTTGTGATTTCTAGTGATTTCCGAGATGGTTAGACGTGTTTGGAGTCGGATTTGCGTTGATTGGATTCGGAGTTCGTCGCTGAGATTCGCGCAGGTCGAGTCTGCAAATTGTGGTATCGATCGATACCACTTTTGAGCATCGATCGGCACCTTCTGGAGTAGCATCGATCGGCACCCATTTCTAGCATCGGTCGACGCTGTTTCTTGCCGTGTCTTATGTTTTCCTGGTTTGTTGTTTTGATTGTGTTCTTGTTGTTTGATGACTTGGGAGGTCTCATCTGCTTGTGTGTATAACCCAGTAGATGGGAGGATGGCCTCACTAAGTATTTATGATAATACTTACGCATCTCAATTGTTGTTTGTGGTGTGCAGGTAAAGGAAAAGTGTGATCGTGGGATCAAAGGCGATGAGGAGGAGGATGTTCTAGAGGCTTGATTGATTGTGGTCTAGCTGATGTTAGGTTGCTAGATTAAGTCAATGGAACATTGTAGGATGTTAGTTGTTGGTTATTTCTTGATTTGGATTATGTTGCTATTGAGTATTGGTTTATTGTTGTTGGAATTCTTGGTTTAATGGAATTGGTTTTATTTGGTTATTCCGCGGTACTTGATTGTTGTTAGGATGTTAGTGGGTATGGGACCACTAGTAAATTTAGGTATTTAAGAAAAAAAAAAAAAAAAAACGGGAAGGGTTGTTTCAAATAATGAGTGAAACAGTATCAACGAAAAATTAAAATTAAAATACACAACTCTTAAGAAAAAAAAATTTAAATATTAAAATAGTTTTTAACAAAAATTTACGATAAATAGACGCAACTGTAAAATTCTATATTAAGTTTTATCAAATTTCTATATTACTAAAATCATTTCTAAAATTTTAGTTAGATGATAGAATAACATTGAATATTATATATATAAAAAGATAAAAAAATAATATTCAACGAACAATGATTTGTTAGTTATTAATGAAGAGACTTTATAGAGAGTTCAAAAGATATGACTATTTAAATAGACACACCTATTAGAACGAAAAGTTGTGATGAAAAAATATGAATAAAATATAGTGAAAAGACACAACTCTACAATGAACAAATACAACTGTTTGAGTTTTTTAAAAAGAACAAATAAAACCAATTTTTTTACAAAAAAGTGCTACGAAAAGTCGCAACTGTTGTTCTTATTTATTATGATTGTTATTATTATTTTAAATATTAAAATATATTTTTAACGGAAAGTTAAGATAAATAGACACAACTCTAGATTCAATATTAAGTTGTATAAAATTTCTTCATTGCTATAATCATTTCTAAAATTTTAGTTAGATTATAGAATATATTCAATTTTCTAGACTCAACATAAAATGGAAAATTTGTTTCAACGAATTTGTTAGTTAGTGATGAAGAGACAAATATAAAGATAGTTCAAAAAGCATGACTATTTAAATAGACACATCTATTAGAACGAAAAGTTGTGAAATATAAATAAAATATAGTGAAAAGACACAACTCTACAATAAACATATACAACCGTTTGAATTTAAAAAAAAAAAAGAAAAAAAAATTTTATTTTTTACGAAAAGGTACTACAAAAAATCGCAACTATTGTGTCTGCATTTGATTATACCTACAAACTCATATAAACTGCTTTTAAATAGAAGACATATTTATTACCATATTCAAAAGTCAAATCCAAAAGCTCATTATATAATCCATTTAACTCTTGGTGAAAGACTCTATGTATAAAATTAACTAAAAGTTGTAAATTAGATTCACCATTCCCAAAATATTTTGTTAAATCAAGAATTGGAGGAATCTTTTTACTTTTAAAAGAATGAATGCTAGATAATAATTTAGAGAGCTGTAAAAACTGTTGAGATTGAAATTTTTTATTATTTGGTGTCATGGCAAAAAAATGAAAACAGTTCAAACAGACAAAAATATATATAGATTTTAAAAGATATGAATATTCGAATAGACACAACTCTACAATGAACAGTTGCAACTTTACAAAAAGACCGTTCCAATAAACAATCGCAACTTTGTGTAAAACATACAATTTAAGTTTTCTACAGCTTTTTTTGGAAATTAGCCAAAAAGTAAGATTGAAAAAACACAACTTTTGGTGGCATTTATTCGGATTGCTATTATATATAGGTACTTTCATTAATTTTCTATATATAAAACTAACTAAATGTTTTAAATTAGATTCATCATTCCAAAAATCTTTTGTTAAATCAAGAATTGGAGAAATATTTTTACTTTTAAAAGAATGAATGCTAGAGACTAATTTAGAGAGCTGTAAAAACCGTTGAGATTGAAATTTTATATTATTTTGTGTCATGGCAAAAAAAATAAAAACAGTTCAAACAGACAAATATATATAGATTTCAAAAGATACGAATCTTTGAATGGACACAACTCTACAATGAACAGTTGCAACTTTACCAAAAAACTGTTACAGTGAACAACCGCAACTTTGTGTAAAACACACAATTTAAATTTTCTACAGATTTTTTTGGAAAATTATCCAAAAAGTACGATTGAAAAAACACAACTTTTGGTGGCATTTATTCAAGATAGATTCAACATTCCAAAAAACTTTTGTTAAATCAATAATTAGAGGAATTTCTTGATTTTTAAAAGAATGAATGCTAGAAAATAATTTAGAAAAATGAATAAACCGTTGAGATTGAAATTTTAGTCGATTTTTTGTTATAGCAAAAAAAATGAAAACAGTTCAAACAGACAAATATATATAGATTTCAAAAGATGCGAATGTTCCAATCAACACAAATTTACAGTGAACAGTTGTAACTTTTCATAAATAACCGTTTTAATGATCCATCACGACTTTTCGGAAAATATCCAAAATGTACAATTGAAAAAACACAACTGTTGGTCGCATTTATTCGGTTTGTTATTATTATATAGATTTGTATAGCTAGATTTGTATATGTTCCTTTTACAAATAAAATAGAACAATATGACCCCCAAAATAAACACGATGAAGCCAAAACTTTTTTTTAAGTATTTTGGAAATTATCTTTATTGACCCTGATTGATACAAGACTTTTAAGACTTTAAAAAAAATTAAAGCCTTGACAGCTATTTATTTGCCAATACTACTTTTTCACTTTTATTTTTAAAAGCTTTGTAAGTCACTTTTATTTTTTATTTCTTTGTTTTCTCAGATTTTTTAAAGCGTCAAAACCAGACTTTAAAAATAAATAAATATAAAACTTTATATTTTTCTCTTCCCATTATACTTTAAAGCTCTCCAAAAGTTTATATATAAATTTTACATAAATTATTTTTACACATTTATTATTCTTATTTTTTCTCATCTTTTTAAGATCCATTTCAATAATAATTATTTTTATTTTTATTATCATCATTAATATCATCATTTTAATATATTTTAATAATAAAAATAACAGTTTTAGTTTTAAAGTGTTTGTTACCAATCAAATTTTAACAGTTAAAGTTTTTACAGTCAAAGCATCTAAAGCCAAATTTTCTACAACTAAAATTTTAAAGTTAAGTATTTACAGCCACAAGTAACAGTCGTTACCAATCGGGCATAATATCTTTAATACGCGAAATTAAGAAAGAAATACGTAAATATGTAATCATATAATATCTTTAATACGTGAAATTAAGAAAGAAATACGTAAATATGTAATCATCTGAAATAGGTCGGTTAAGGTTAACAAACCGCGCGGGTCGATACGACGCCGTAGAAAGGAAAACCGCCTAGGGGTTAAAAACTCTTTATGAAAAAGAGTTTCTCCATGCCTTAGGCTCTCAGCGTTCCTCGCATCTAAAGCCAAGGAGAGACAGCCGCCTAAGGGTTAAAACACTCTTTATGAGAAAGAGTCTCTCCATGCCTTAGGCTCTCAGCGTTCCTCGCATCTAAAGCCAAGGAGATAGCAACAAAACTTACAGGAGAGAAGAGAGAAGAGAGAGAGAGACAATTAGGAAGGTTAGGCTTCATCGTTTCTTGAGTAAGGTTAGAATGCTTCAAACCCAATTTGATTTTGATTCAGCACGCCATTGTGATGTTTTAACACAAAATAGGGGTTTTTCATGTATGAATTTTGAGATTTTCTATTTCCATTGCACACTGTTATCAAATTTCTGTGTCTGTTGAAGTAAATTATTTTATTAAAAATTCTCTGTATAGCCCAGATTTTTTAATTGAGATCTTTTATTAATGTATGTATATAAAAGACGTAGGAGACACTCTTGTAGAATAAGCAGCTACCTTGATGCTTACGTTTGTGTAATGTAATATAATACATTAGTGATATATGAGCACTATGATGAAAACTGTTTGCATTGGCCCCTGGTGGTTATGTTTTGCTTTATTTAAAAGCTCTGTAGTAGTCGTCGCAATAGTCATAGTCAAAAAATTTGCTTTATTTGGAAGCTCTGACACTTGCTATTTTTGTTTTTTTTTTGGATTTCCTTAATCAGAAGTTAAGTTTGGTCGGAGTACTTGTTAACATGAACTCATCGGGTATGGCCACGGAGGCTCGGCATGATGGGTATAGCGATGACGATGATGATAAGCCTATAGCGTTCAGGAGAAGTTATCATAATGGAGATTCTGAGGATGCTCGACCTTTAAGCTCTATAATTTTCAGGAATACTCCTTTGAATAGGCGGCCAAGTAAAATCGTTGAAGATGAGTCAGATGATGATGAAGTTCCAATAGCGTCAAGGTTGCAAAAGAAGAATGGTAAACAAGACAATACTGATGAAAAGAATAGTTCTACACTTGAGAATGAAGGAGCAGCCGGAAAAGTATCTGGCAAGAGGCTTCTGGAGAAGAGTAGTTCTGCAGATCAATCTTCCATGAAGAAGCTCAAGGTATCATCTTCATCAACGTCAGTTGCAGTGAAACAAGATTCTTTGAAAACCGGAAAACAAGGTGATAAGAGGAAGGCTAAACAATTGTCTGTCAAAGAAGATGAAAGTGACGATGACGATGATGTTCCAATTGCCAAGAGAATCAAGTTAAATTCTTCCAGTAGTAAGAAACCACCTGCAAAGCCTAAAGTAGGAAAACAGAGTTCTACGGCATCAGCTACTAAGTCCAAAACGACAAGAAAAGTTTCTCCCCCGTCCAAGACAAGGAGCAACAAGTCCAAGAAAGTGATTAAGGACTCTAAGTATGCTAAGTCTTCAAAATCTTTACCTTCTGGCGATGGGAAAAAGAAATGGACAACGTTGGAACACAATGGTGTCACTTTCCCACCTCCATATGAACCTCACAGTATATATCTCGAGTGTTTTCTTCTGTCATTATTCTTAAATATCTTCCAACGGAGCAGCTTCATTTATGCTGATGAATTGATTCTTTTTTTACTGATAGGTTGCAACGATGTTTGCTGTGTTGAGGGAGACAAACTATTATAGTAGACCTCAATTTAGGGAGAACTTTTGGAATGATTGGCGAAAACTACTTGGCAAGAATCATGTGATACAGAAGCTGGATGATTGTGACTTTACCCCCATATATGATTGGCATTTGGAACAGAAGAAGGTGTACTCAAAGAGAATATATTTGTTATTCTTACACTATGTGGTTTTCTCATGACTTAGTCCCAATTCATATTGCTTTAGGATAAATTTCTTTGCAAGGGTGATGATCTTATCTGAATTTGTTTTGTTGCTTGGATGAATTCAGTTACAACTTTCTATGTTTTCTGTTTATGACTGCGTGGTGTAACAGCTTTAATGATATGCAGGTGAAAAAGCTTCGAGACAGAAGGAGGAGAAATATATGTGGGCTGTGGTGGACGGTGTCAAAGAGAAGGTAAGCTTCCCCATAGCTTGTAAATGATTCTCTATTTTTTTGGGATTAGGCTTCTTCACTTGTTCTTCTCTCTTTCAGGTTGGAAATTTCAATATTGAACCTCCTGGGCTATTTCGTGGTCGAGGAGATCACCCCAAGGTTGCTAGCTACAGTTTTGTTTTTTCTGCATGCATAGTTCATTAACAAGTTGCAGTTTGGGTTTAATGCCTTCAATGGTAGTGCAATTATTGCGTGTTTTGCTTTCATTAACAAGTCTATGGCCTGATATCTTGCAGATGGGAAAATTGAAAAAGCGTATCCATCCTTGTGACGTTACTCTAAATCTTGGGAAAGATGCTCCTATCCCTGAATGTCCCATCCCTGGTGAAAGGTCATCTTCTACCATGGTTTCTTTGGGAAAAAAATAGTAAGTGGGATATGTTATAGTCTCGTACTAACAATGATTAGCTTCTACTAATTTAATTTGCAGATGGAAAGGAGTAACGCATTACGACACAGTCACCTGGCTAGCTTATTGGACTGATCCTATAAACCAAGGTTTCAAGTATGTTTCATTGTCAGCTAGCAGTACTCAGAAAGGCCAAAGTGACAAGAATAAGTACGAAAAAGCCAGGAAGCTTAAGGTAATAGTTAAGCTTTCATTTTGATGGAAGGTTGTAGTTAGGCAGTTTAATTATCACACTTTTCTTTCTTAGCTACATTTTTTTTTTGTTTTTGAGTTCAGGACCACATAGACCATATAAGAGCATCGTACACCACAAATTTTACTGCTAAGGATGTTTCAAAGCGACAGATAGCTGTGGCTATCTATCTCATTGATAAACTGGCACTTAGAGCTGGTAATGAGAAGGTAATATATGTAACTTTCTTCTCTTTTTCTTAAGTGAATGGTTATTACCAGTATATATGAAGAAAGAAGTTCTCATACTTTTTTCCTTGTTCTGGTCAGGGTGACGATGAAGCGGACACTGTTGGGTGTTGTACATTAAAAGTAGAAAATGTGGAGTGTGTTCCTCCAAATAAGTTAAAGGTATCAATTGCATACTTGTTGAAGTCAATATTATGCATTATGCAATCTTCTCTTAATCTTGACAGACTTGTTAGTCTCACAAACTTTTGGTCTTTTTCCAAATGTGTATATAGTTCGACTTCCTTGGTAAAGATTCAATCCAATATGTGAATACGGTGGAGGTTAAACCTGCTGTTTACAAAGCCATTGGACAGTTCCGGGCTGGTGAGTTATAGACTTGACTTTGTCTATTATAAAACAGTTAATATTTTCTCATGGTTTAACTTGATCCTTGGTGATCCAGGTAAATCCAATTCAGACGATCTTTTTGATGAGTTAGACACACACAAACTGAATGCTTATCTTAAGGAGCTTATGCCTGACCTCACAGCTAAAGTATTCCGTACTTACAATGCATCCATCACGCTGGATACAATGGTAAGATTGAAACCTTGTTTACTTCCAAAGCCGATATATATTAATACAAAGATTTCGCTCTTCCAAATGATCTGTACTAATAAAGTAATATAATTAACCATATATAGTCTTTGTGTTACAATTTTGACGGTTTTGTTCTGTTTGGATGCTGTGACAGTTGAGGCAAGAAACCAGAGATGGTGATGTTAAGCAGAAAGTAGTAGTTTACCAGCAAGCAAACAAGGAAGTAGCCATAATTTGTAATCACCAGCGTACAGTTTCAAAGTCTCACGGTGCACAAGTCGAGAGATTGGCTGGAAAAATAAAAGACCTCAAGGTAAAAATTAATCTGCGTATATACATACAAGATGTGATAACTAAAATATGAAAACTTAAGAAAAGTTGTCTTGATTTTGCATCATCTCATCTTTGACACATGCAGGAGGGTCTAAAAGAACTTAAAACCAATCTGGAGAGAGCTAAAAAAGGAAAAGCTCCATTGGAAGGCGCAGATGGAAAGAAAACGAGAAACATAACTCCAGAAGCGTAAGATAAAAAAACAAACCCTTAATTCCTTACTCACTTACTACATAAATTAAGACTCTCTCTCTTAAAAATGTGATGTTATATGGCATTCAGGTGGGAGAAGAAAATAGCTCAACAGATGATGAAGATAGAGAAGATGGAAGGAGACATGCAGACAAAGGAGGATTTGAAAACGGTGGCGCTAGGGACGTCTAAGATCAATTACATGGATCCGAGGATCACGGTAGCGTGGTGCAAACGCCATGAAGTACCCATTGAAAAGGTAAAAAAACAGAACATACAAAAATTGATCTAACAAGAAACAGAGAGTCTGTCTAGTGTCTACTTATAAAGTTTTCTAATGGGTGGTTTATTTTATATAGATATTCAACAAGTCTCTACTGGAGAAATTTGCATGGGCGATGGACGTAGAACCTGAATTCACATTCTAAATCTGCAGCAGCTGAGAGTTTCTCATACAGATAAGCAACCAGGCTAGAGGCTACAGTAAAAAAAAAAAAAAACGTAAAATAATTGTTTGTAATTGATGTTCCTATTATGCTACAAAAATATTAAAACGTTCATAGAAAAACTGAAGTTGAATAAATTTTTGTCTTTAGTTTATGTTTTCTATTCGAGATCAACCTTTTTCTTTTTGTTTATGCAACTAAAATCACGAATTTTACAACTTCAGTGCAAAGAAAAAGAAAGTGAAAAGAGTTCATCAATCATCGTACATGTAAAAGGTAAAATACGCAAAAAGGTAAAAATTGGCGTAAAAAAAAAAAAAAAAAATCGAGGTTTTAACAGAATCGACGACATGTGTCACGTGAAATAGATATAACAAAAGCCAAAATTGCCCCTGACAAAATCTGGGCCTTGAGAGACACAGAGGAGAGATCACTGCGCACGAAGACGATCCTTGATCATCATCCTCGAGGAGCTTCATTTTTCAATCTGTAAGATCTCTGCACACCTTCTCTCTCTCTATCTTGTTTCAATTGGATTTTCCCGGATCGCTTTTTGATTTTTTGGTAACCTAAAAATCAATCGCATCTCAGGATTATCTCTCAGGACGACCGACCAGACATGGCTTTTCTGGTAACATCCCTAATATTCGCAGTCGTAGGCATCATTGCTTCAATTTGCACTAGAATCTGCTTCAACAAAGGCCCTTCCACCAATCTGTATGTTTAAATTTGTGATCTTTTGCTTCTTCTCGTTTGATTGATTGCTTCGTCAAGGTTTTATTTTCCGCAGTTCCTGTAACAATTGAGTTGCTCGAATCATTGTTTTATCTCTTTGCGCTTGCTTAGATTCGATAATTTGGTAGACCAAAATTTTTCCGAATTTGTTCAATATGTGAACAACTAGTAGAGTCACAATTCCGATCAAACTCTTGTCCTGGAAAGATGTGGTTTATAAAATTACTGTCGGTTAATTCATCCGTCTAAATACTTTGCTTGGAGATATATATATATTTTGCTAAAACCATTCTTCTGCGTGATACAGGCTACATCTTACTTTGGTCATCACTGCCACCGTCTGTTGCTGGATGATGTAAGTTGTTTTTTCCTCTCATTGCTAGCCACTGCTTTGCATTCTGTGTCATGGTTCATCCTCTCTGTTTTTTTTTGTATATGGCCTCTTGTTTTTGTCCAACCCCTCTCTTGTTTGATATTGTTTCCCAATCTTTATCAACATTAACCATCAAGAGATAGATCCTTCTAGGCTTCTCTACTTCCAGTTCTTTTGTGGTTAGAACAATGTAATATCTCGACAGTTCTAGGTGGACATCAGTCGTTTATCTGTTCAACTTTATCTTAAGCCAATGAACTAGCTTTCACATTAAGAGAAAGTTTCACAACTTGAACACTATTAATTTTCTACTATCTGCTGCGAGCAAAAGTGTCCTTATATGCGATTGATTCATTGTCATCGTTTTTGTTTCTTTGCATTGGCAGGTGGGCAATTGTATACATTGCGCAGATGAACCCTCTCATTGTCCCTATCCTAAGCGAGGTAGAGTAGAAAACAATCTACTCAAACAAGAAACCCATGTTCTCAAACTAGGAAACCTATGCACAAATTTGAGTAAGAGCCCCGCTGCTCTTTCTGTATCTTCTTCAAACATATTTGTTTTCCCCTTTGTAAAATTCTTATCGCGCTGTGGAACAACTATACTTTTCCCCTCTTTACTGTTAAATCTTTTTTTTTCTCATTCAATTCTTGAAACAGTCACTATACTAGAGAATGAGTGTATTGTTGATGAAATAAATATTTGGAAGAATATTCGCCATTTCCCATCATCTCATACCACTGGAATTTTGTGATTTTCTTACTGTTCTTGGCAAGTTCCTATCAAGCGTCAACTGACATGCCTGTCATATTGTCCTCATGGTTCCCCTGTGAAATTCTATTTAAGTAATTGTGAGCTCCAAAACTGCTTGAGGTCTTTATATATCTCCTAAGAAAGTACAAACTTGAATCAGGAAAAAATCACTCTCTTAACTACCATTGCACAAACACACTCTTTGGCCTACAGTTACACCATAACCGGAAACAACAGTATCTTTTTTAGACAAACCCAGTTCGACCAGTCCTTGTGAACTAAGTGGAACTCCCCTGAAACAATTGTAGAGTATATTCTTCTGCACCTCGACCTAAACACTGAAGGAATTGTACTTCTCTTCCTCTTCAACGGTGTTGAATCCATGCTAGTTCTACTTAGGGAATAGGGGTTTTCAAAGTTTTGCCCATTACAGGAAGTAATCAGGGGCAGGTTTTTTGGCAGGTGGCCCTCTTGAGTCCTGCATTTAGATATGTGTCAGTCTACTGATCTGCTGCTAATCGGGAACCAGAACGGGAAAGTAACATATTACTAAAAGGGTCATACCTGCTGGGCAGCATCAAACACACGGAATTCTTTATTCAGATTCTCATCGAGCTCTAGAATCGAAGCCACATTGCCACATCTGGAGCATAGTTGAAATAGGAGTAAATGCAAAACTCAAGCTAAAAGGAGAGAAGATAGTCAAGATACATAGACTGAAACAGACAGCTCTGAGAATTTTATTTACCTGTAACAGTAATTCGGGGCTGACCACACTGTCACAATCTGGCTATCGAACATCCATTTGTAACCCTCCATAACTAGTTGATGGGCTCGGGCTATGTAGTCTATGTTGTTTGTGTGGTTGAAAGACGTGACAACACTGCCACCAAAAAGGAATCCAGCACCACGAGGGCTCAATCCCCAGCCATCAACAATATCTTCAGGATCAGACCATAGGAGGTCACACATAGCACCATCATGTGGAACTTCTTGCTTCCGGTCAATCGTCCTGATCTGCCATAGATGTATGGGTCCGTCAGTTAACTCATCCTAGGAGGAAATTTCTTATTATATCAGTAAATAGAACTCTCAATTAACCTGGTCAAGAGTCATAATAGCTGGAGAGAGACCACCATGAACACAGAATATCTTGTTCTCAACAACAGCTGAAAGACTATTGTACATAAAAAAGAGAGATTAAGGAGTCAGTTCATTCGAAAGAGAACCAAAAAAACCTAACAAAAATAGAGTAGAATGCTACTGTGAGTACCTCATGTAGTCAAAGATGTCAGTGCAGTATTTCCAGACATTCACAGATCCATATTTACGCAAACACTCGTCATAAAATCCATAAACCTACTAAAAGCAGACTGTGTGAATAGTCTAAATATATACACATAAAATCGAAAATTTCAATGAGACTGCACTCACCTGTGTGATTTGCCTGCTTTCGTGGTTTCCTCTGATGAGAGTTATGCGGTCTGGATATCTAACCTAAAGAACATCAAAGCAACCCACTTAAGTGATTCTAAAACCTCATTTAGCAGAATAGATTATAAATATACATAAACCACAAGAAAGTAAAACACAATCCTGAGAGTTACCTTGAGTGCGAGTAGAAGTAGAAAAGTCTCAACTGAGTAATATCCACGATCAACAAAATCTCCCATGAACAAATAGTTGGTCTTAGGGCAATCACCCCCAACTTTGAAAAGCTCCATCATGTCATAGAACTGCCCATGGATGTCACCACATAACTATTCCAAGACAAAAATTCCCAAGGATTAGCATTTCTTGCAAATCGTAAACACATCAATCGTATCTACTCTAACTTCTCAACGCTGTAACTTCACTGCCCTTGAAATCTTTCTACTTATAACAATGGGAAACAAAGAAACACAAGTCGTTCACTGAATCCTACGAATGACTACCCATTTGACATAACATTACGAACCAAAATTTCAAAGACCCGAAATCACCCGCGCCCCAAGTTCTTCAAGTTTCTTAATTACAAGCTTCGTAATACTACTTCCAAGACACAATTAAACCAATTCTTTCTAGTTAATTGGGAGATTAATTACGAATCCCAGATCGAGAAAGCAAGAACTTACAGTGACAGGGGCATCAACTCTTTGAACGTTACTCTCTTCAACAAGAATTTCCATGGCTTTGAGACAAAGGGCCTTCACCTCCGATTCGATCAATGGTTCGCATCGCTTCAGCTGCTCTATCTGCCGATCTAGGTCTGACATTTTTAACCTCTCTTCTCTCCTCTCCTCCTCTTCTTCCTTCTAATTCCTCTTCAGCCACCGGAAACGATCCTTAAATCCGATGAAATCAGAAGAAAACAATCAAACCCTCTTCACTGAAAAATTCAATACTCTCGAGAATTGTTGTTAGTTCGTCGTCTTCTTCCCCAGGAGAGAGAGGTCTTTGCTCCTCTCCGCAGGAGTGTTTATTCTTTTTCCCTCCTTATGCTTTAGATTATATTTAAAACCACCCCACTTCTTTTCTGAAATTGTACATTCACCATCAATTTATTAAAATTAACATTCTAAACCAACCCAGAAAAAGCTGGGCCTAAGTTGGGCCTACTCACATTTAATGTTAACATCAGTGAAGATAACCATTAAGTGAGTGGTTTATTCTTTTTCCCTCCTTATGCTTTAGATTATATTTAAAACCACCCCACTTCTTTTATAAAATTGTAAAATCGCCCTCAATTTCTTAAAATTATTATTCTAAACCAACCCCTCTTAATGGGCCTAAGTTGGGCCTATTCACGTTAAATGTTTTTAACATCAGTGAAGAAGAGATAACGGCGAAGTCCCAATTCGATCGGAGAGACTGGGGTTGATGATCGGCGACGGACGACGATGGAGAGAAACGTCGAGAGGATGCTGAACAAAGTATCAGTCGCGTTCTTAAGCATAGGAACATTGATTATGGTGACTATGATTCTCCAGACGCCGAAGACTTGTATTTCACCAGAAGCTCCGGCGAAATCTCACACGCATTTCCCGAGATCCACCTGCGATTCATCGCCACGGCAGCATCTTCCTCTCCACAAGAAGAACGCTAGAACCTGGTCATCTAAAGCTTGGAAATCGCGTCTCTCTTCCTTCTCCGATTACTTCCTTCGGTTTCGCGATCTCGGATTCCTTCAGAATCACACCAAAGCTCTCTGTCTCTCCGCCGGTGCGGGGCACGCTCCGATGGCTCTTTCTCAGATCGGATTAGCTGATGTGACTGCAGTTGAGTTGGTCGATTCGGTTCCGATTGTGAAAAGAGCTGATCCTCATAACCTTCCGTATTTCGACGGTGTTTTTGATTTTGCGTTCACGGCGCATCTTGATGAAGCTCTGTTCCCGTGGCGGTTCGTGGAGGAGATGGAGAGGACGGTGAGAGGTGGTGGGTTTTGTGTGGTTGTGGTTGATGAATGTGGTGGAGACGATGTTAGAGACGTTTCTAAGTTGTTTACTAATTCGAAGGTTGTTGATGTTGCCAATGTAACTCTAGAAGGATCCAAAAGGACTAGTATCCTTTTCAAAGTTCAAGACTCTCCTACATGATAGGTATTTTATATTTTGTCTTTTTCTCTCTTGATTGCGATGAACCATACTTGATGATATGTGTATTTGTGCAGGAGTTTTTAATAGACGATACTTGTTTTGAATGCTATAGAGCAACTCAGTTGATGGAAGCTGCAATGTATGTTTCTTGCGAATTCAAGATCAGCGAAAGCTTTCTCTATCTTCTCTTTGAAGTTGGGTTCTGATCTAAAAGTTTCTTAGGAATCTTGGCGCTTGGAAAACAAGTAAAGAACTATCAACAACTTTAGAAGAGTTTAGTGGGGTTACATGAAACTGTGTCGGTGTGTCGGAGGCTGAGCTACAATCTCTTTAGAGACTCAATACACTTTTGGTTGTATATATTGCTTTTAAATTGAAAAGAAAAGGTAGATACAAACAGACTAACAGAGACTAACGCAACAAAACACACAAGCTTCTGTATAAGCTGCAACGTATACTTTACCATACAGATTTGGAAAAAAGAACAAACAAAGATCTCTTAACAAAAGGCTCAAGCTTCACATCGATCGATTACTTAACTTTTAAGGATACATCTAGTAGTATGCTGTCTTGTCTTCACTGATACCAGCGTAGATCTTGGCACAGTACTCGAACAAGCTGCCATCGAAACACCGTCTAATTGCTTCTTTTGACAAAAACCCTTCTTCATCCCTCGCTAGCAAGTACAACAGTCCCCACTCCACTTTGCCAGCAATCCTAATACATATAACAAATGTAGACCACAAGCATTAGAATTACATCTACATTCATTCGATAAATTAATTAACCGGTAAAAAAAGGAAGGCTTATTATATATATGCAGCAATTGTACCATCCGAAAATGTCCCAAGCATCACGATTTCCTTCTGTCATCTCCCATAGTTCCCCAAGACTCAACTTGTCTGGCAAGGTTTTTGCATATTTGCTAAATATCAACTCAAGATTCACCGGCATAAACCTGAAAACCATATGCATCAAACATCATATATTTTCTATCAATTAACCGATTCTTTTTCAATATAATGGTCACTCACCTCCCTTCATTGTCATATGTTTGCGAGTCACTTCCATGCTTTGATTTGTGTATATTGTGTATGTATATAGGAAAGAACGGTGAAGGTAGCCACCCCTGTATAATCAAGACGAACGATTAACAAAATGAACATCTATCTAGGCTGATCGATCAAAAAAAATTCCGAGTCTAGAGTACAACGAATCACTAAAGGTTTGTGATATATGTCAGATGAGGATAAGAGGTGTTACCGGAAGAGTAGCATAGCTAAGGGCCAAGTTGATAACAGCAGCTATTATAAGCGATCCAATGATATTGAAACCAAGCATTCGCAGTCCTAATCACACGTTGGAATCAAACTTTCATATATATATATATACTAACGAAAAAAAGATGAAACCTGAAATAGCTATATAACCTATATGTATAGACAGACATATACCAGAGTAGGTCTCCCAAGGGTAGATGATGCCATTATCATCGATATCAAAGAAGGCGACATGTTGCTGGAGAACACTAAGTCCGTAATTCCTATGGCCTGGGGTTCCGTAAGGATGTTCTCTGTCTGGTGCTTGCAATGCTCTCGGCATATCTACACGCATTCCATACATACATAATACATTAATCTGCATATCTAGGAAACAAAATAATATATTCCATTGTTCCATGTATGTACAGTATGTGTATGTAAAATATACATGTGCATGTGTGTTAATACATTAATTACCATATCATGTAAGTATAATTTTAGAAACTTACAGATGTCTATACATTTTTTGAGCAACACCTATATGTAAGAAGATCATGAACATAAAATACATGCATTATGCATATAGATACACATGAATTGCATATTTGCATTCAAAAGTTTGGGGTTAGTCCTTAGTTATATCCAAAAGGGTTTGTTTAGTTCAACCATCTATGTCTATATCAATATATGCCTATTTATATGATGAGTATTGACTATACAATTAGGGATAGAAATGGAAGTAAAGAAAAATGTGTTACAAGGTTTAGGAAGTCTATCATCCAAGTCAACACGAGCACGGCGATGGTAAGTGACCGGCGCGTAAGGGGCCACCGTAGCCATTGCGTCTCTCTCCATCATCTCCGTTTTCGTACCCATCTCTCTCTCTACCTCTTTCTGTCTAGACTGAGTGCAATGTATATGTGTGTTTTAGTGAAAGAGTAATGAGGTGGTAATAATAAGAATTGGTTTGAATGATGTGCGTGGCGAACATGCACGCGCCGATGAAAGCAGAGATTGACATCTCTTTTCTTGTCCTTGACGCACCTCTCTTCTCTCTTCCTCTGTCTTACACTTGACATGACTCTGACGACACGTTTGCTTCCATGTTTCATCACTCTTTCTTTTCTTGTCTGCCCCGCTAAAATCAGTAATCTGAGAGATTACTAATCTCAACGCAAACAATGTATTGGGCCTCTGTGTGCTTTTTATAAGGGCCCAACTTCGAGTACTAACACCACTCGCTACTTGAGTACGTGTTCCATACTCGCTCTCTACGAAGAGAAACAAAAGAAAAGATTCAATTTCGAGCTTTGCTCATTGGAACTCATTCAGTTTTGTGCTAGTACTAGTATATACGAAGTTGTAGAGAAAAAGTTCATAATGTATTAAGAAAACTTCACACAATTTCTTTTGTACACGAAGTCTGAGCCTGAAAAGTTAATAACCAAACACACGCACACACGTTAACACCAAGTTTCATAGATTAAATATTAAAACTCAATGACCGGCTGACGGATTTGTTAGGTATTCGAGTGACTTCTTCAGATGTTCCACAGCAGTCGAGACTTCATCGAAAGCCAAAGCTCCCACAGCGAATCTAGCAGCCTTGTGTGCCTCTGCAATCTTCTCAGGCCCTGGCTGGTAGCTGCTGCTGTCGTAATGGTACTTCTGAGCTGGACTCGGTGAAGGATCTAGCACCGGAGCGACATTGACACTTCCGTTTGATGAGTAAGGCGGAGGAGGAGGAGCAGATGAGAAGCTTGTGGAAGAAGGAGCAGGTGCAGAATGCGGGGAAGAATAGTAAGGTTCTGGGTTTTGGTAGTGAGAGGGGTAATGCGGAGAAGTGGATGGGAGGCTGCTTTCACTAAAACTAGGATATGATTGGAAATTAGGGAGAGAATTTGGAGAAGTCTCATGAGATGGGTAGTTTTGTGGTGGCGGCATGTGTTGTGGCGGGTCTTGGTGATATGGTTGATGGTTGTAAGGATGCTGCTGGTAAGGGGAGTCTGATGGTCCAGAGGGAGGAGGAAGGTGATCGTTGGAAGGGTAAGAAGACGGAGGTGGAGGCGGCACATCTGTGGGATAATCGTTTCTAGGAGTGTCATGAAACCTGGGAGGTAGAGGGTGTTGTGGTACTTCAGGGAAGTGATGATGGCTAGAATCATCATTTGAATCATGGGATGAATCAGGCTCTGTTTTATGATGACTTGTTATGTTGGAAGCACTCGCATCGAGATCCTGTAGATAATTTAACATACACGAATGATAAGTAAATTAAGTTGATGCAGATGTTCATATGTCAAAAGTTCTCTAAGGAAATTATGTTCTATCATAGTGTTACGACAGTTGATAAAGCAAAGATCTAGAAGTAGACAGTTGGGTGCAGATTTGTGTGCCTCTAGCTAGATGATATGATCAGCGTGATGCAAGTTCACATTCTTTGATTTATGGGACATAATGGACGGTAGACCAATATTCAGATATTCCAAAACCACAAAATTGCAAAGAAGAGAAACTTACATAGGAGCCACTAGGACCGCTTGATGGGATGGATAAATCATCTTCATTATCAACAGGGTCACCTGGAGTGGGCTTCCTTCCTTCTTTAATGGCTTTCCTTATGTCAGCAGCCTTCCAAACAGCATACTTCTGTTTCTGTTCTATCTGTCAATGGAAGCCATTACATATAAATATATCAATCACCTAATACAGCTGCCTATTAAGGTACGAGGTTTTGATTTGAGATGTTAACTGTAAAGTGAATTAAAAAAGTAGGAACTCACATCAGGAGGTACCGCGCCAAACTGACTCAGAATTTCAAAGAAGATGCTTGCAGCATAAAAGGTTTTGGCAGTGCCCCTGTCACAAAAACAACAGAGTTAATTTGGAAAATCCATCACAAGCTTCTGTAAAAGAGTCACATGAATGCAGGTGTTAACACTACTAAAATAGTGGAATGTAACTGAACTAATACTATACAGAGAATGAATCTACGAAAACGGGATAATTCGACTCATTGAAATAGTGTTGACGGTAGCCCTAACATTACTAGAGAGAGAGAGACTTTACCAATGTCAAATTGCCATTCAATATAAAAATCAGACATAAGACAGCCAAATTAAAAAACTTACAAGTCGGCTCTTCCTGCACGATCCTGCTTGTCCGCCTTTGCAAAGACACTTAGTGCAAAACCCTCCACATGCATATTGTCATCTGGCGACAGGTTCAATGATTTCTTATCCTGAAGTTACACAAAAACATCACCCAAAAAAAACTGAAACCAGTCAAGAAATTGACTCATAAAATCTGCCACTTTTATGATCACATAGACGTTACATTATAGATAAGAATACATATTAGGTGGATCATCATAGCTGGTTATAAATCCAAGACTAAACTATTTCACCATAAGTGTTCTTGCTTACACATGCGTTTTCCCCAATAATATGAACCAACCTAAGCTAAGTTTTAGACTTAAGCCTCCTCAGCAAACAAAAACATTAATAAACTCTCCCAGGCTTTGAGACAACATATAATGATATAAAATCAATCAGATGATGAAAATTACTAAGTATTAATCCTTAAATAGACAGATGAAATAAAACACAGAAAAAACAACTCAGAAATTAAGAAGTAAAAGGAGGGGACCTTTTCGAGTTGATTAATGAGGGACATGAGAATGGAATTGGTGGTCTTAGTTCTCTCGCTCTGCGGAATCTTCAATCCTCGCTCCATGGCATATAGCCGACCTAATCCACCCACACCCAAATCAATTGCAAAACAAGTCTTAATTAATATACAAACTAAGAACAGATAGATTATAAAAATCAATCGCAGAACTCGATCATCATCTAGGTTACATAAGTAAATAAGAAAGAAAAAAACGGAACGCACAGTAATAAGCAACAAGTGGTTCATGCTTCTGCAACTCGTCAGCTCGTTGCAGGTAAGGCAGGAGAGTCCTCGCTGGTTCGTTTGCGTTCGACATAGATTCTCTCTTCTCTAGCTTCGTAGCTTTAATTTCTCCGATTGTTATTAATGATCGGACAGCTGAAGAAATTTTCCTGATACAACTTCTATTAACGCGCTTCTGATTGGGACAAAATCCCTTATTCGGATTGCAAACTAGAAACGGTGTCGTAATGAAGTCCTAAACCTTTTTAGAAACCCCCCTCGAATTCTCTAATATTTACATATCGTCGCAACCATTATAAATTTATTAAATTTTACACCCAAACTATTTTTACTTTTTGCCCAGAGATAACTATAATTACTTCAATAGAAATAGAACCCTGTATTTCCTTCACCAAACTTCATATTAGTCATGCTACCAAAGAAGCTTCACCACGACATTTCTGAAAGATTAAAAAATTGAGTTAATGAATACAGAGACATAAACATCTATGTAACATTCTACTCTTAATGTCTTTGTCTTGTTTCTCTAGGTCTTTGTTTCTTAGACATTACTCACTCCCAATTAGCAACTAACAAAAAGTGTAAGTAAGCACTTCAACTCTCTTTCTTTGGTTTGATATTGTCACGGTGAAGCCATAACTGGGTCAGCACGAGAAACTGGTGATGCAGTATCCTCTTTCGTGGTGGCTACAAGGTTCGAAGGTGAAGCTATCTTGTTGAGACTGTCTCTCTTGGACTTGCTTCCGTTCTGGCTTGAGTTCATAGATAAACGCCTTACAGGAGTTTCGTTGAGACCTCCTCCGTTAGCTCGTGTTCCCACTGGTTTCTTGGCACTGATGGGTCTTGCAGGGCTTGGTTTTGACCCAAAGGCCGAGTCTTGATCTGTGTGTGGCTGTTCTTGCTGCTTTTTCTGTTCCTGGTAATTAGAAAGACAAAGCTTAGTTTATAAGAAATTAGGTTCACCAAACAGATCATCACAGGATGCAAAACAAAACACTTACTTTCAGCCTCCGCTTCTCATCTTCTCGTTCTTGCCTAAGCATAGTGTATTCGTCTAGCATGGCGAGCAGAGGAACACCATCATACTCAAAAGACATACTGTTATCCTCTTCCCATGCCCGGGTTTTAGTAACCAATGTGTCAACCATTGCTTGCACAAACAAAACAGTATATATCCTTCAGTCTCGGTTTAGCTTTGATGTGTAACAGATAAGGGAAAACCTCAGAAGTTACCCGTAATCTTGCTGACCAGAATCCGGGCTTTCTCAGCTCTCTTGAGATTCAAATGCGCACCACGGCTTGCGCTATACCTGTTCTGATCCTGTATTCAAGAACAAAATCCAAATGAATCATCACACTGAAACTTCTGTTTTTTTGAATAACGTATTTAATAACATTGCCAATGTTAACATACTCGGTTGTAGTCTTCGAGCCAGCTCTCTTCCTCACAAGCCGACATCCATTTCTCAACTCGGTCCAAAATTTCTTTTCTACTAAAGGCTTCTTCCTTAGCCTTTGCAATCTGGCTATCCATGTCAGCCAGTAGCTCTGAAGGTTCAGTATTTCCAGCATCAATCAGCGACATGATCCTCTCACGAACAACCTCTGGTTTTACTTCTATGTGAGCTCGAGCATATATCTCCTCAAGCTCGGTTTGCTTCTTGAATGCAATTTCCTTCATTCTGCTGGATTTCAATTGGTCAAGCCTATCAACTTCCACCTCAGCCTTCAAGAGTTCACAAGATTTGTTTAAAAACAGTTCCTTATCATATTCATTGATCGGTAACATTATGAATTTTACAATACCTGCTCAATCAGATCAAGTGCTAGAGCACCAGAAACAGTCACTTCATGAACTGAAGCTGAGATATTACAGGTAACATGGTCAAAAAGCTCCCTTTCCTCATCAGGAGTATCCATCAGATTCCACAGATCAGTTAGCTGAGTAGCTAGCTCTTGAAGCTGCACAAACCAGGATTCATTATTGAAATCCACAAACAAGAGTTTCAAAACTTTCAGCACAACTTATCAAACTTCAAATTCATCCATCAGTTTAATTTTTAATAGTAGAACATATGTCCAGCATAACAGACCATGCTCATGTAAGAGATCTAAAAGACCAAGATTTTTTACTAACCTTTTTAAGTCTTTGCATCTTATCTTCTTTAAGAGTCAAGACAGTCTTAGCCAACCTGGCAAGTGTTTCATTGCTAATGCTCTTGGTTTGAACACCATTAGCCTCATCTAAGCTCGGATGAACTTCAGTGACAGTGCTTAAGAAATCTAAACCAAGGACTTCACATAGACCATGCACCGTGCTCACAAACTCGAGCACCTTCTGCAACCTATCACTCTGCCCAAAACACAAAGCAGTTTTAGTTCTGACCTAAAGGCAAATATAGACCACACATCAACCATATCCAAACTAATAATTTACCTTCTCCTTCTGAAGCTCTTGGAGTTTCCTCTGGAAGTCATCTAATCTCTTAAGCGACAAGTCAGACTCGTCAACAACATGAGGCCCATTATTCAAACCGCCAGCTATCTCTTCACATATCTTCTGAATCTGTGATTGTACATCAGAAAACGCACGAACCCTTTCCTCCTTCTGTTGCCAAAGTTGTTCAAGAGCAGGTGCTATTGCAGAAAGTTGTTCTTTGATAGTCCCTGAACTCTTATCTGGCTGCAATCGAGACAAAGACATTGAATCACCCTATAAATCATCTAATAATCTCATTCCACTTCTAGACGTAATCATTACTTACAATATCAATGTAGCTCTTTTCCCCTAAAGCAGATGTGAGATTGGAAAGTTCAACAGTGGCATCAGACAAGGTCTGAAGAAGCTCTGCGCGAGATTTTGCAGCCTGCTCAACCTTCTTTTTGTAAACATTGAGACACTCCTCCTCAATCTGAAGAAGCAGTTTGTCTCGTTCTTCATCACTCTCACCAACTTCATCCCAGATTTCCTAAAAAAGAAAGTGTAACCATTGAGTTCTTGGAACCTTACTACTATAGAAAGGCTAGGTTGTGTTGTGTGTGTTGCAAAATTTACCTGCAACTTCTGTAGTAAAGTGCCACAAGTAAATTCTCCAACAAGAGGATTCTCAGCTTCCGTCACTGCCATTATTATGAATCAGAAGGTTTCCTACAAAAACAAAAAGAGAACCTTTAAGCTAAGAATACGCTAAAAGAAACCAAAGTTGCAATCTTTATTCGAAACCCGATTGAATCAGAAACTCTTAAGCAAGACCCAAAAATGCAAGAATGGTGAAGCTCTTTAACAAGAAAAAGAAAGCGGTATAAGATGAAACTCAAGCAAAGACGAGAAAGAACTAACTTCACAGAAATCGAACAGCATTGCTGCTGCATTGGTGATAATAAAGCAAAGCAAGAACTCAAACAGTCAAAAAAAGAAAGTAAAAGAGTCAATGCCTTGAAACTAATCGAATCAAGCAGTAGAAGAAAAATGGCTTTCTTTCTTACCAAAATCGATATTGAATCCTAGTTAGTGTTTCCTTTTTCTTTATCTTCGTCTCTTTTAGATCTGAAGCTCTCCGATGAATAGTCACTGTGATGGTGAGAGAGAGAAAGAGAGCATAGGAAACAGAGAAATCTCAAAAACTATGGTTATGGAGGTTGGGAAACGGGAGAAATGGGTCCCACTTTACGGAACTCAATAATTAATGAGATAAAAACACTACAACTACAAAAAAGGTGAGCGCACTTGATGAGTGATGACCCCCTCGTTGACTCATAATGTAATGGGCTTTCTGAAATAAACGGCCCAGCCCAAATAGTAGTTTAATGATACGTGTCGTTCATTCCTATATAAACGTGAGTAGCGCGACATGAATAGTTTATTTGTAATTTCTGGTTTTTTCTAATTCGGCAAAAATGATTGAAGCCCTCCTCTGCTCCTCACCTCTAATAAAGTAATATAGGTGCTCTCATCCACCACCTCCCTCCCTCCTTCTTCTTCTTCCCATCATCAACTTTGAGATTCTTCACATTTTTGTTTTCCCTAATTAGGGTTTCGCATTTTCTATCATCTCGCCACATTCTTTCCCATTAATCCAGAAGCTTCATTCTTTTGTAAGTTCATTCCTTCTCTTTCATTTGCAACTCTTGTATCCCATTACTTGTTTCTAACCGAATCTGTAGGTTTAAAATTTAAGTTTTTTTGAATATGATCATCTCGTTGTGTGCTTATGATACATCATTTAGATTTCTAGGTTTTTTTACACATTCAATCTAATTCCTCTGTTAATGCTTGTTACACAAGTAACATCTTTTGAATATGTTTGTGCTCATTAAGAAGACAGTGACATTTCGAAACTATAGATCAAACCCAGGGAAAAAAAGAGCAAGTATTTTTGGTTTTTTTTTTTACCTCTGATATTTACAAGAAACTCAAATCATCATGGTTGACTTGATTTTGACGAATCCTTAATTCAGGAACTGAGAGCAATATTTTCCTAGAGATCTCTGATGGCAAGGGAGAAAGATCTCAATCCACATTCTCCACGAATTAGAAAGCTGAGGGAGAATAGCCAGCCTAATACACCTACGTCTCGAATGAGTAATAACCAGAGAGATAACCATTATCCCAACATTCCTAATTCACCAAGGGATTACAATTATGCTCCTAGCTCTCCCACTGCTCGCATTCGCCACCGCAGGCGATCAAGCGAGGTATATATATATAACGTCAAACACTCTTTATTTCGGTTGAATGTCTTATAAGATTCTTGAAATGATTTGATTGTCTTTTTCAGAATTTAGCTGAGGTGAACAGAAGCAATGTAAGCAGAGTAAGCAATCTGTTGCTTGGTGATAGTAACAGGTACCAATCAATGTGGATAAGGACATGCTCATCTCTCTGGATGCTCGGTGGAGTTATGTTTATTATCTACATGGGTCATATCTACCTCTGGGCTATGGTTGTGGTTATACAGTTCTTCATGGCCAGAGAGCTCTTCTTTCTTCTTAGAAGAGCTCATGAAGAGCGTCGCTTACCTGGTTTCAGGCTCTTGAATTGGCACTTCTTCTTCACGGCTATGTTGTTTGTCTACGGACGCATACTTCAACAGCAGCTTGTCAACACTGTTTCTTCAGACAGATTCATCTACAAACTTGTCAGTGGTCTAATCAAGTACCAGATGATTATTTGGTACTTCTTGTACATTTCAGGTTTGTGTGTATGTTTCTTTCTTCTTATTCTTATTCTTCTTCTTCACCAACATCACTCGCTTTTGAAATTTGCTAACAGTTTCATTTCCATTAAGGTTTCATATGGTTTATCCTTACGTTGAAGAAGAAGACGTATAGGTATCAGTTTGGGCAATACGCTTGGACACATATGATCCTTATCGTTGTGCTTGCTCAATCTTCTTTCATCGTTGCCAACATATTTGAAGGGATCTTCTGGTAAATGGATTCAAATGTAACAAGTCGTTTTCCCCGGGTCCTAACTTCTTTCTAAAAATGGATAAAAATATATAGGTTTCTTATGCCAGCAGCGGTTATTGCTATGAACGATGTAGCGGCTTATTTCTTCGGTTTCTATTTCGGGAAAACTCCGCTCATCAAGTTGTCTCCAAAGAAAACATGGGAAGGTTACGTTGGAGCATCAGTGGCAACCATAATCTCTGCGTTTTTTGTAATAATCATCTTCAATCATTTGATCCCTTTACTTGTAACCCTTTCTTTTTGTCTCAAGACTGATGGAGTATCTGCTTCTTACAACAGTTTGCAAATGTCTTAGGCCAATTCCAATGGCTTACATGTCCAAGGAAGGTAACCAAAAATGAAATCTCCATTGCGATGTTTTCGTCTTGCCCTTTACTTAATCGTTATGTTGCATCTTTTGCAGGATTTTTCCACCGGTTGGCTTCATTGTGATCCAGGCCCTCTCTTCAGGCCAGAGTATTACCCATTGCCCTTTTGGATTGCTCCATTTGTAAGCAATATATTTACCTTTTCATGAAATCTAGACAACGATGTTGTCTTGTACATGTTTTTATTTTGAACTGAGCTCTGTTGCTGAACAGTCTCCATGGAAAGAGATCTCGATTCTGCCTGTCCAATGGCATGCTTCTCTTTCGGTCTATTCGCATCCGCTATAGCACCTTTTGGTGGTTTCTTGG
>CP094635.1:8470254-8543587 GCA_023657505.1 Camelina hispida | reverse complement strand
GGCTGTGGTGACGGTGTTCAAAGAGAAGGTAAGCTTCCCATAGCTTGTAAATGATTCTCTTATTTTTGGGATTAGGCTCTTCACTTGTTCTTCTCTCTTTCAGGTTGGAAATTTCAATGTTGAACCTCCTGGGCTATATTTCGTGGTCGAGGAGATCACCCAAGGTTGCTAGCTACAGTTTTGTTTTTTCTGCATGCATAGTTCATTAACAAGTTGCAGTTTGGGTTTGGTGCCTTCAATGGTAGTGCAATTATTGCGTGTTTTGCTTTTATTAACAAGTCTATGGCCTGATCTCTTGCAGATGGGAAAATTGAAAAAGCGTATCCATCCTTGTGACGTTACTCTAAATCTTGGGAAAGATGCTCCTATCCCTGAATGTCCCATCCCTGGTGAAAGGTTATCTTCTTCCATGGTTTCTTTTGGAAAAAAATAGTAAGTGGGATATGTTATAGTCATGTACTAACAATGATTAGCTTCTACTTAATTAATTTGCAGATGGAAAGGAGTAACGCATTACGACACAGTCACCTGGCTAGCTTATTGGACTGATCCTATAAACCAAGGTTTCAAGTATGTTTCATTGTCAGCTAGCAGCACTCAGAAAGGCCAAAGTGACAAGAATAAGTACGAGAAAGCCAGGAAGCTTAAGGTAATAGTTCAGCTTTCATTTTGATGGAAGGTTGTAGTTAATTAGCTAGTTTATCATATTTTTCTTTCTTAGCTACACATTTTTGTTTTTGAGTTCAGGACCACATAGACCATATAAGAGCATCGTACACCACAAATTTTACTGCTAAGGATGTTTCAAAGCGACAGATAGCTGTGGCTATCTATCTCATTGATAAACTGGCACTTAGAGCTGGTAATGAGAAGGTAATATGTAACTTCTTCTCTTTTTCCTAAGTGAATGGTTACGAGTATATATGAAGAAAGAAGTTCTCATACTTTTACTTTTTTTTGTTCTGGATAGGGTGATGATGAGGCGGACACTGTTGGTTGTTGTACATTAAAAGTAGGAAATGTGGAGTGTGTTCCTCCAAATAAGTTAAAGGTATCAATTGCATATATGAAGAGCACACTTGTTAAGTCACTACTATGCAATCTTCTCTTGATATTGACATAGTTGTTAGTCTCACAAGCTTTTGATCTTTTTCCCAATATAGTTCGACTTCCTTGGTAAAGATTCAATCCAATATGTGAATACGGTGGAGGTGAAACCTGCTGTTTACAAAGCCATTGGACAGTTCCGGGCTGGTGAGTTATAGACTTGACATTGTGTGTCAATACACTTAATATTTTATCATGGTTTAACCCATACTTGGTTAAAATTGTGTATCATCCAGGCAAATCCAGTTCAGACGATCTTTTTGATGAGTTAGACACACACAAACTGAATGCTTATCTTAAGGAGCTTATGCCTGACCTCACAGCTAAAGTATTCCGTACATACAATGCATCCATCACGCTGGATACAATGGTAAGATTGAAACCTTCTTTACTTCCAAAACCGATATTAATACAAATATCTGTACTAGTAATATAACCATATAGATTTGTGTTACAATTTTGACGGTTTTGTTCTGTTTGGATGCTGTAACAGTTGAGGCAAGAAACCAGAGATGGTGATGTTAAGCAGAAAGTAGTAGTTTACCAGCAAGCAAACAAGGAAGTAGCCATCATTTGTAATCACCAGCGTACAGTTTCAAAGTCTCACGGTGCACAAGTCGAGAGATTGGCTGGAAAAATAAAAGACCTTAAGGTAACAATTAATCTGCGTATACATACAAGATGTGATAACCAAAATATGAAAATTAAGAAAAGCTGTCTTGATTTTGCATCATCTAATCTTTGACACATGCAGGAGGGTCTAAAAGAACTTAAAACCAATCTGGAGAGTGCTAAAAAGGGAAAAGCTCCGTTGGAAGGCGCAGATGGAAAGAAAACGAGAAACATAACTCCAGAAGTGTAAGATAAAAATACAAATTAACCTTCCTTTCTCACTTACTACACAAATTAAGACACTCTCTTAAAAAATGTGGTTGTGTGTGATGTTAAATGGCATTCAGGTGGGAGAAGAAGATAGCTCAACAGATAATGAAGATAGAGAAGATGGAACGAGACATGCAGACAAAGGAGGATTTGAAAACGGTGGCGCTAGGGACGTCTAAGATCAATTACATGGATCCGAGGATCACGGTAGCGTGGTGCAAACGCCATGAAGTACCCATTGAAAAGGTACAAAATCAAAACTTACAAAAATTGATCTAACAAAAAAACAGAGAGTCTGTCTAGTGTGTCTACTTATATAATCAATGGCGGATCCAAGTACAAGGTAGGGAGGTCAACTGACCTGGGTAAATTCTCAAAATAAAGTTTTTTGCATGTAAAATTTCATAAGTTTCATTAGTATAGTTGGTTTTTTTTAGTGTGTTGACACCCCCAGACCCAAGTTCAATACTCACATACTGCACCAATAAACTCTTTTTCTATTTTAAAAAAATTATTGACCTGGGTAAATTTTTCCCTGGGTCCGCCACTGTATATAATGTTTTCTAATGGGTGGTTCATTTTATATAGATATTCAACAAGTCTCTTCTGGAGAAATTTGCGTGGGCGATGGACGTAGAACCTGAATTCACATTCTAATATGCAGTAGGTGAGAGTTTATCATACAGAGCAACCAGGCTAGAGGCTACATTAAAAAAAACGTAAAATAATTGTTTGTAAATTTGTAATTGATGTTCCTATTACATTTAAGTCGTTTATTATAGCTACTAGACCGTGCTAGAGCACGGGTTGAAATTCTTTTTATCTGTATTATAATTTCAAAATAAAATATAATTTATAAGACGGTTTAGTATTGTAAACTGAGAAACGATCGTTATTATTATTATTTTTTTGTATAAATATGAGAGATGCATTTTGGTGAATGAAGATCTGAATGATTTATATTAATGTTTTTTTAACCATGACTGGACCGGCCGGTTCGTTCTGTTCGGGTAACCTCTTAAAACCTAACAAATAAAACCATCAAAAAACCAGAAAACCCCGCTAAAAACCCGTGAACCGGTGGTTGAACCGGCGGGTCAGACCGGGTTGTCGGTCTCAAATTAAAATATCTTATTTTGGTCACACTTTAAACTCAAACCAAATTAAAAATAAATGTTGTTATTTATAAAAGAATCAGTTAGTTATTTTATCTAATCATTTAAAAGTTTAATTTTAGTTGTTTAGTACCTAACTATGTATGTTTTGTTCATATATTTATAGAAAAGTATATGTTATATTTATAAAATGTAATCAAACTAATAAACTAATTGACCTGTAATTCAATCGGTCCGACTTGTTGACCCAGTAACCTGAAAGACTTCCGGTTCACTTTCCAGTCCAGTTTTAAAGACATTGATTTATATTAAAAGCTTGGAAGGGTGTTAGATCAGATTTTATTTTGAAATCTAAAATAAAATCTCGGAAATCACGATTAAGTGTTATTAATTACAAAGATTTTATTTCTTTTTACGCCTAACAGTATATTTTTATGCCTAACACTATATATGGTGTAACAATATATAGAATAATCAAGATTTTTTTTGGAAATTGTAAAAATCATTGGAATATTATATTTAAGAGGATTCTTTGAGATATTTTTAAGTGTATTCGTAATTTCATATATCCACGGATTTCATCTATAACATTTATTTTGTAACTAACCTATTTTTAATATATTATCTATTTTGTAACGAACTTATAAAAATTATAAATTCTACAAAAAAAAATTGTGTACTTCCTTTTTATTATACAAAAAAGTGGTGTACTTTCTTTTTATGATTGATAGTATATTTTAATTCCCTTTAATAACTTGGTTAACATGATGATTTATCAATAAAATCTTTGAAAAATAAATTGATAATATTGTGATTGTAGATTTTTGGAAACAACATGATCTTCCGAAAATAAATTTTGCAATATCCATGAACTATCAATTTGGAATATCCCGTTTAAGATTTTCGGTTACAATTAAAGTTTTATTTGTTACCATTAATATATGAATTATCAACTTGTAACCAATTAATATATGGATTAATCTATAACATATATATAATCTATTTGTAACTATTTATAACCATTTATTACTCTTTTATTAGAAAGGGGATGCCTCAAAAAAAATATTGAAACGTTCATAGAAAAATTGAAGTTAATAAATTTTTGTCTTAAGTTTACTACTTTTTGAAAATGCTAAAACAGCCTAAAAAGAAAGAAGTGAAAATAGAGGTAAAAAGTAAAAAGTAAAATACGCTAAAATGTAAAAATTGGCGTAAAAAAAAAAATCGAGGTTTTAACAGAATCGAATCGACGGACATGTGTCACGTACAATTGATATAACAAAAGCCAAAATTGCCCCTGACAAAATCTGGGCTTTGAGAGACACAGAGGAGAGAGATCACTGCGCACGAAGACGATCCTTGATCATCCATCCTCGAGGAGCTTCATTTCAATCTGTAAGATCTCTGCACACCTTCTCTCTCTATCTCGTTTCAATCGGATTTTCCCGGATCGCTATTTGATTTTTTTTGTAACCTAAAAATTCACATCGCAGGATTATCTCTCAGGACGACCGACCAGACATGGCTTTTCTTGTAACATCCCTAATATTCGCAGTCGTAGGCATCATTGCTTCAATTTGCACTCGAATCTGCTTCAACAAAGGCCCTTCCACCAATCTGTATGTTTAATTTTCCATCTCTTCTCGTTTGATTTGCCGTCGCCATGTGTTTTGATTGATTGATTGCTTCGTCAAGGTTTATTTCCCGCAGTTCCGGTAACAATTGAGTAACTCGAATCATTAGTTATCTCTCTGCGCTTGCTTAGATTCGATATTTGGTAGACCAAATCTGTTCACTGACTCCTAATTATTATTTTTTCTGAATTTGTTCAATATGTGAACAAGTAGTAGAGTCACAATTCTGGAAAAAAGTGGTTTATAAATGTTGTCTCTCTTGTTAATTCTCATCCTTCTAAATTCCTTCCTACTTTTTTGTTTGGAGGTATATATCCTATTTGATATCAAGTCTTTTGTTTTTGTTTTCGTGAAACAGGCTACATCTTACTTTGGTCATTACTGCCACCGTCTGCTGCTGGATGATGTAAGTTTATCTTTGTTGCACCACTGGTTTGCATTTTGTGTTATGCTTTATCTTCTGTTTTGTATTTGGCCAATTTACCTTTTGTCATTTTTGTCAAACCCCTCTCTTGTTTGATATTGTTTCCCAACCTTGATCAACATTAACCATCAATAGATAGATCCTTCTAGGCTTCTCTACTTCCACTTCTTTTGTGGTTAGAACAATGTAATAAATATCTCGACAGTTCTAGGTGGACATCAGTCATTTATCTGTTACTACTTATCTTAAGTCAATGAACTAGCTTTCACGTTGAGGGAAGGAAAGTTTCACAACTTGAACACTATTAGTTTTCTACTATCTGCTGCGAGCAAAAGCGTCCTTATATGCGATTGATTCATTGTCATCGTTTCTGTTTCTTTGCATTGGCAGGTGGGCAATCGTATACATTGCGCAGATGAAGCCTCTCATTGTTCCTATCCTAAGCGAGGTAGAGTAGAAAACAATCTACTCAAAACAAGAAACCCATGTTCTCAAACTAGGAAACGAATGCACAAATTTGAGTAAGAGCCCCCGCTGCTCTTTCTGTATCTTCTTCAAACATATTTGTTCTCCCCTTTGTAATTCTTATCGCGGTTTGGAACAACTATACTTTTCCCCTCTTTACTGTTAAATCTTTTGTCTCATTCAATTCTTAAAACAGTCTTCATAACTCAAAGACCATACTAAATGAGTGTATTGTTGATGAAATAAATATCTGGAAGAATATTCGCCATTTCCCATCATCTCCTACCAAGTAATTTTGTGATTTTCTTACTATTCTTGGCAAGTTCCAATCAAACGCCAAGAATCCAAGCCTGAACAAATTTGTATCTGACATGCCTGTCATATTGTCCTAATGGTTCCCTGTGAAATTCTATTGAAGTAATTGTGAGTTTCAAAACTGCCTGCGGTCTTTATATATCTCCTAAGAAAATACAAACTTGAATCAGGAAAAAATCACTCTCTTAACTACCATTGCACAAACACACTCTTTGGCCTACAGTTACACCAAATCCGGGAACAACCGTATCTTTTTTAGACAAACCCAGTTCGACCAGTCCTTGTGAACTAAGTAGAACTCCCCCGAAACAATTGTAGTGTATATTCTTCTGCACCTCGACTTAAACACTGAACGAACGGTGTCGAATCCTTGCTAGTTCTACTTCGGGAATAGGGTTTTGGAAGCTTTGCCCCTTACAGGAAGTAATCAGGGGCAGGTTTTTTGGCAGGTGGCCCTCTCGAGTCCTGCATTTAGATATCTGTCAGTCTACTGATCTGCTCATCGGAAACCAGGACGAGAAAGTAACATATTACTAAAAGGGTCATACCTGCTGGGCTGCATCAAACACACGGAATTCTTTATTCAGATTCTCATCAAGCTCTAGAATCGAAGCCACATTGCCACATCTGGAGCATAGTTGAAATAGGAGTAAATGCAAAACTCAAGCTAAAAGGAAAGAAGATAGTCGAGATACATAGACTGAAACAGACAGCTCTGAAGATTTTATTTACCGGTAACAGTAATTCGGGGCTGACCACACTGTCACAATCTGGCTATCGAACATCCATTTGTAACCCTCCATAACTAGTTGATGGGCTCGGGCAATGTAGTCTATGTTGTTTGTGTGGTTGAAAGACGAGACAACACTGCCACCAAAAAGGAATCCAGCACCACGAGGGCTCAATCCCCAGCCATCAACAATATCTTCAGGATCAGACCATAGGAGGTCACACATGGCACCATCATGTGGAACTTCTTGCTTCCGGTCAATCGTCCTGATCTGCCATAAATGTAGGGGCTCGTCAGTTAACTCATTCTAGGTGGAAACTTCTTATTATATCAGTAGAGAGAAATCTCAATTAACCTGGTCAAGAGTCATAATAGCTGGAGAGAGACCACCATGAACACAGAATATCTTGTTCTCAACAACAGCTGAAAGACTTTTGTACATTAAAAAGACAGATTAAGGAGTCAGTTCATTCGAAAGAAAACCAAAAAAACCTAACACAAATAGAGTAGAATGTTGCTGTGAGTACCTCATGTAGTCAAAGATGTCAGTGCAGTATTTCCAGACATTCACAGAGCCATATTTACGCAAACACTCATCATAAAATCCATAAACCTACTAAAAGCAGACTGTGTGAATAGACTGAATATATACATACAAAATCGAAAATTTCAATGAGACTGAACTCACCTGTGTGATTTGCCTGCTTTCGTGGTTTCCTCTGATGAGAGTTATGCGGTCTGGATATCTAACCTAAGAATATCAAAGCAACCCACTTAAGTGATTCTAAAACCTCATTTAGCAGAATAGATTATGAAATATAACATAAACCACAAGAAAGTAAAACACAATCCTGAGAGTTACCTTGAGTGCGAGTAGAAGTAGAAAAGTCTCAACTGAATAATATCCACGATCAACAAAATCTCCCATAAACAAATAGTTCGTCTTAGGGCAATCACCACCAACTTTAAAAAGCTCCATCATGTCATAGAACTGCCCATGGATGTCACCACATAACTATTCCAAGACAAAAATTCCCAAGGATTAGCATTTCTTGCAAATCGTAAACACATCAATGGTATCTACTCTAACTTCTCAACGCCTGTAACTTCACTGCCCTTGAAATCTTTCGACTTGTAACAATAGGAAACAAAAACAAAAGAAGTCGTTCACTGGATCCTACGAATGACTACCATTTGACAAAACATTACGAACCAAAATTTCAAAGACCCGAAATCACCCGCGCCCCAAGTTCTTCAACTTTCTTGATTACAAGCTTCGTAATACTACTTCCAAGACACAATAAAACCAATTCTTTCTAGTTAATTGGGAGATTAATTCCGAATCCCAGATCGAGAAAGCAAGAACTTACAGTGACAGGGGCATCAACTCTTTGAACGTTACTCTCTTCAACAAGAATTTCCATGGCTTTGAGACAAAGGGCCTTCACCTCCGATTCGATCAATGGTTCGCATCGCTTCAGCTGCTCTATCTGCCGATCTAGGTCTGACATTTTTAACCTCTCTTCTCTCCTCTCCTCCTCTTCTTCCTTCTAATTCCTCTTCAGCCACCGGAAACGATCCTTAAATCCGATGAAATCAGAAGAAAACAATCAAACCCTCTTCACTGAAAAATTCAATACTCTCGAGAATTGTTGTTAGTTCGTCGTCTTCTTCCCCAGGAGAGAGAGGTCTTTGCTCCTCTCCGCAGGAGTGTTTATTCTTTTTCCCTCCTTATGCTTTAGATTATATTTAAAACCACCCCACTTCTTTTATAAAATTGTACATTCACCCTCAATTTATTAAAATTAACATTCTAAACCAACCCAGAAAAAGCTGGGCCTAAGTTGGGCCTACTCACATTTAATGTTAACATCAGTGAAGAGATAACCATTAAGTGAGTGGTTTATTCTTTTTCCCTCCTTATGCTTTAGATTATATTTAAAACCACCCCACTTCTTTTATAAAATTGTAAAATCGCCCTCAATTTCTTAAAATTATTATTCTAAACCAACCCCTCTTAATGGGCCTAAGTTGGGCCTATTCACGTTAAATGTTTTTAACATCAGTGAAGAAGAGATAACGGCAAAGTCCCCAATTCGATCGGAGAGACTGGGGTTGATGATCGGCGACGGACGACGATGGAGAGAAACGTAGAGAAGATGCTGAACAAAGTATCAGTCGCGTTCTTAAGCATAGGAACATTGATTATGGTGACTATGATTCTCCAGACGCCGAAGACTTGTATTTCACCAGAAGCTCCGGCGAAATCTCACACGCATTTCCCGAGATCCACCTGCGATTCATCGCCACGTCAGCATCTTCCTCTCCACAAGAAGAACGCTAGAACCTGGTCATCTAAAGCTTGGAAATCGCGTCTCTCTTCCTTCTCCGATTACTTCCTTCGGTTTCGCGATCTCGGATTCCTTCAGAATCACACCAAAGCTCTCTGTCTCTCCGCCGGTGCGGGGCACGCTCCGATGGCTCTTTCTCAGATCGGATTAGTTGATGTGACCGCTGTTGAGTTGGTGGATTCTGTTCCGATTGTGAAAAGAGCTGATCCTCATAACCTTCCGTTTTTTGACGGTGTTTTCGATTTTGCGTTCACGGCGCATCTTGATGAAGCTCTGTTTCCGTGGAGGTTCGTGGAGGAGATGGAGAGGACGGTGAGAGGTGGTGGGTTTTGTGTTGTTGCGGTTGATGAATGTGGTGGAGATGAAGTTAGAGACGTTTCTAAGTTGTTTACTAATTCTAAGGTTGTTGATGTTGCTAATGTAACTCTAGAAGGATCCAAAAGGACTAGTATACTATTCAAAGTTGAAGACTCTCCTACATGAGGTGTGTTTTTATCTTTTGCCTTGCTCTCCTTGGATTGCGATGAACCATACTTGATGATGTGTGTATTTGTCCAGGAGTTTTAAATGGTGAAGCTTTGTTTTGTATAAACTCAAGGAGCAACACAGTTGATGGAAGCTGCAATGTTTCTTGCGAATTCAAGATCAGCGAAAGCTTTCTCTATCTTCTCTTTGAAGTTGGGTTCTGATCTAAAAGTTTCTTAGGAATCTTGGCGCTTGGGAAACAAGTAAAGAACTATCAACAACTTTAGAAGAGTTTAGTGGGGTTACATGAAACTGTGTCGGTGTGTCGGAGGCTGAGCTACAATCTCTTTAGAGACTCAATACACTTTTGGTTGTATATATATTGCTTTTAAATTGAAAAAAAAAGGTTGATACAATTACAAACAGACTAACAGAGACTAACGCAACAGAACACACAAGCTTCTGTATAAGCTACAACGTATACTTTACCATACAGATTTGGAAAAAAACAAACAAAGATCTCTTAACAAAATGCTCAAGCTTCACATCGATCGATTACTTAACTTTTAAGGGTACATCTAGTAGTATGCTGTCTTGTCTTCACTGATACCAGCGTAGATCTTGGCACAGTACTCGAACAAGCTGCCATCGAAACACCGTCTAATTGCTTCTTTTGACAAAAACCCTTCTTCATCCCTCGCTAGTAAGTACAACAGTCCCCATTCCACTTTGCCAGCAATCCTAATACATATAACAAATGTAGACCACAAGCATTAGAATTACATCTACATTAATGCTCTAGTTTACTACATTCATTCAATAAACTAATTAACCGGTAAAAAAGGAAGGCTTTATAGATATATGCAGCAATTGTACCATCCGAAAATGTCCCAAGCATCACGATTTCCTTCTGTCATCTCCCATAGTTCCCCAAGACTCAACTTGTCTGGCAAGGTTTTTGCATATTTGCTAAATATCAACTCAAGATTCACCGGCATAAACCTGAAAAACCATATGCATCAAACATCATGTTTTCTATCAATTAACCGATTCTTTTTCAATATAATCGTCACTCACCTCCCTTCATTGTCATATGTTTGCGAGTCACTTCCATGCTTTGATTTGTGTATATTGTGTATGTATATAGGGAAGAACGGTGAAGGTAACCACCCCTGTATAATCAAGACGAACGATTAGCAAAATGAACATCTATATAGCTAGGCTGATCGATCAAAAAAAATTCCGAGTCTAGAGTACAATCACTAAAGGTTTGTGATATATGTCAGATGAGGGTAAGAGGTGTTACCGGAAGAGTAGCATAGCTAAGGGCCAAGTTGATAACAGCAGCTATTATAAGCGATCCAATGATATTGAAACCAAGCATTCGCAGTCCTAATCACACGTTGGAATCAAACTTTCATATATATACTAACGAAAAAAAAGATGAAACCTGAAATAGCTATATAACCTATATGTATAGACAAACATATACCAGAGTAGGTCTCCCAAGGGTAGATGATGCCATTATCATCGATATCAAAGAAGGCGACATGTTGCTGGAGAACACTAAGTCCGTAATTCCTATGGCCTGGGGTTCCGTAAGGATGTTCTCTGTCTGGTGCTTGCAACGCTCTCGGCATATCTACACGCATTCCATACATACATAATACATTAATCTGTATATCTAGGAAACAAAACAATATTCCATTGTTCCATGTATGTACAGTATGTGTATGTGAAATATACATGTGCATGTGTGTTAATACATTAATTACCATATCATATACTGATAGACGTATAATTTTAGAAACTTACAGATGTCTATACATTTTTTTGAGCAACACCTATATGTAAGAAGATCATGAACATCAAATACATGCATTATGCATATAGATAAACATGAATTGCATTCCAAAGTTTGGGAGTTGGTTAGTCCTTAGTTATATCCAAAAGGGTTTGTTTAGTTCAACCATCTATGTCTATATCAATATATGCCTATTTATATGATGAGTATTGACTATACAATTAAGGATAGAAATGGAAGTAAAGAAAAATGTGTTACAAGGTTTAGGAAGTCTATCATCCAAGTCAACACGAGCACGACGATGGTAAGTGACCGGCGCGTAAGGGGCCACCGTAGCCATTGCGTCTCTCTCCATCATCTCCGTTTTCGTACCCATCTTTCTCTCTATCTCTCTCTCTTTAATTCTGTCTAGACTGAGTGCAATGTATATGTGTGTCTTAGACTCTTAGTGAAAGAGTAATGAGGTGGTAATAATAAGAATTGGTTTGAATGATGTGCGTGGCGAACATGCACGCGCCGATGAAAGCAGAGATTGACATCTCTTTTCTTGTCCTTGACGCACCTCTCTTCTCTCTTCCTCTGTCTTACACTTGACATGACTCTGAAGACACGTTTGCTTCTATGTTTCATCACTCTTTCTATTCTTGTCCGCCCGCTAAAATCAAACAATGTATTGGGCCTTTGGGGTCTTTTTAAAGGCCCAACTTCGAGTTCTAACACCATTTCGTATATATACACGTACTCGAGCTCTGCTCATTGGAACTCCATGATTTACAGTTTTGTGCTAGTACTAGTATATATGAAGTTGTAGAGAAAAGTTCATAATGTATTAAGAAAACTTCACACAATTTCTTTTGTACACGAAGTCTGAGCCTGAAAAGTTAATAACCAAACACACGCACACACGTTAACACCAAGTTTCATAGATTAAATATTAAAATTCAATGACCGGCTGACGGATTTGTTAGGTACTCGAGTGACTTCTTCAGATGTTCCACAGCAGTTGAGACTTCATCGAAAGCCAAAGCTCCCACAGCGAATCTAGCAGCCTTGTGTGCCTCTGCAATCTTCTCAGGCCCTGGCTGGTAGCTGCTGCTGTCGTAATGGTACTTCTGAGCAAGACTCGGTGAAGGATCTAGCACCGGAGCGACATTGACACGTCCGTTTGATGAGTAAGGCGGAGGAGGAGGAGCAGATGAGAAGCTTGTGGAAGAAGGAGCAGGTGCAGAATGCGGGGAAGAATAATAAGGTTCTGGGTTTTGGTAGTGAGAGGGGTAGTGCGGAGAAGTAGATGGGAGGCTGCTTTCACTAAAACTAGGATATGATTGGAAATTAGGGAGAGAATTTGGAGAAGTCTCATGAGATGGGTAGTTTTGTGGTGGCGGCATGTGTTGTGGCGGGTCTTGGTGATATGGTTGATGGTTGTAAGGATGCTGCTGGTAAGGGGAGTCTGATGGTCCAGAGGGAGGAGGAAGGTGATCGTTGGAAGGGTAAGAAGACGGAGGTGGAGGCGGCACATCTGTGGGATAATCGTTTCTAGGAGTGTCATGAAACCTGGGAGGTAGAGGGTGTTGTGGTACTTCAGGGAAGTGATGATGGCTAGAATCATCATTTGAATCATGGTATGAATCAGGCTCTGTTTTATGATGACTTGTTATGTTGGAAGCACTGGCATCGAGATCCTGTAGATAATTAATATACACAAATGATAGATAAGTTAAGTTGATGCAAATGTTCAGATCTTAAAAGTTCTCTAAGAAAATTATGTTCTATCATACTGTTACGACAGTTGATAAAGCAAAGATCTAGAAGTAGACAGTTGGGTGCAGATTTGTGTGTCTCTAGCTAGATGATATGATCAGCGTGATGCAAGTTCCATTCATTTGCATGGGACATAATGGACGGTAGACCAATATTCAGATATTCCAAAACCACAAAATTGCAAAGAAGAGAAACTTACATAGGAGCCACTAGGACCGCTTGATGGGATGGATAGATCATCTTCATTATCAACAGGGTCACCTGGAGTGGGCTTCCTTCCTTCTTTAATGGCTTTCCTTATGTCAGCAGCCTTCCAAACAGCATACTTCTGTTTCTGTTCTATCTGTCAATGGTAGCCATTACATATAAATATATCAATCACCTGACACAGCTGCCTATTAAGGTGCGAGGTTTTGATTTGAGATGTTAACTGTAAAGTGAATTAAAAAAGTAGGAACTCACATCAGGAGGTACCGCGCCAAACTGACTCAGAATTTCAAAGAAGATGCTTGCAGCATAAAAGGTTTTGGCAGTGCCCCTGTCACAAAAACAACAGAGTTAATTTGGAAAATCCATCACAAGCTTCTTTAAAAGAGTCACATGAATGCAGGTATTAACACTACTAAAATAGTGAAATGTAACTGAACTAATACTAGACAGAGAATGAAACTACGGGAATGGGATAATTCGACTCATTGAAATAGTGTTGACGGTAGCCCTAACATTAGTAGAGAGAGAGAGAGACTTTACCAATGTCAAATTGCCATTCAATATAAAAATCAGACATAAGACAGCCAAAAAAAACTTACAAATCGGCTCTTCCAGCACGATCCTGCTTGTCCGCCTTTGCAAAGACACTTAGTGCAAAACCCTCCACATGCATATTGTCATCTGGGGACAGATTCAATGATTTCTTATCCTGAAGTTACACAAAAATCACCCAAAAAAACTGAAACCAGTCAAGAATTGACTCATAAAATCTGCCACTTTTATGATCACATAGACGTTACATTATAGATAAGAAGACATATTAGGTGGATCATCATAGCTGGTTATAAATCCAAGACTAAACTATTTCACCATAAGTGTTCTTGCTTACACATGCGTTTTCCCCAATAATATGAACCAACCTAAGCTAAGTTTTAGACTTAAGCCTCCTTAGCAAACAAAAACATAAATAAACTCTCCCAGGCTTTGAGACAACATATAATGATATAAAAAATCAATCAGATGATGAAAATTACTAAAATTACTTAAATAGACAGATGAAATAAAACACAGAAAAAACAACTCAGAAGTTAGAGGAAAAAGAAACCTTTTCGAGTTGATTAATGAGGGACATGAGAATCGAATTGGTGGTCTTAGTTCTCTCGCTCTGCGGAATCCTTAATCCTCGCTCCATGGCATATAGCCGACCTAATCAATCACCCACACCCAAATCAATTGCGATTACAACACCAAAACAAGTCTTAATTAGAAAATACAAAACGAAGAACAGATAGATCATAAAAATCAATCGCAGAGCTCGATCATCATCTAGGTTACATAAGTAAATTAGAAAGAAAAAAACGGAACGCACAGTAATAAGCAACAAGTGGTTCATGCTTCTGCAACTCGTCAGCTCGTTGCAGGTAAGGCAGAAGAGTCCTCGCTGGTTCGTTTGCGTTCGACATAGATTCTCTCTTCTCTAGCTTTTGAAGCTTTCTCCGATTGTTATTAATGATCGGACAGCTGAAGAAATTTTCCTGATACAACTTCTATTAACGCGCTTCTGATTGGGACAAAATCCCTTATTCGGATTGCAAACTAGAAACGGTGTCGTAATGAAGTCCTAAACCTTTTTAGAAACCCCCTCGAATTCTCTAATATTTACATATCGTCGCAACCATTAAAATTTATTAAATTTTACACCCAAACTATTTTTACTTTTTGCCCAGAGATAACTATAATTACTTCAATAGAAATAGAACCCTGTATTTCCTTCACCAAACTTCATATTAGTCATGCTACCAAAGAAGCTTCACCACGACATTTTCTGAAAGAAGAAAAATTGAGTTAATGAATACAGAGACATAAATGTAACATTCTACTCTTAATGTCTTTGTCTTGTTTCTCTAGGTGTTTGTTTCTTAGACATTACTCACTCCCAATTAGCAACTAACAAAAAGTGTAAGTAAGCAGCACTTCAACTCTCTTTCTTTGATTTGATATTGTCACGGTGAAGCCATCACTGGGTCAGCACGAGAAACTGGAGATGCACCATCCTCTTTCGTGGTGGCTACAAGGTTCGAAGGAGAAGCTATCTTGTTGAGACTGTCTCTCTTGGACTTGCTTCCGTTCTGGCTTGAGTTCATAGATAAACGCCTTACAGGAGTTTCGTTGAGACCTCCTCCGTTGGCTCGTGTTCCCACTGGTTTCTTGGCACTGATGGGTCTTGCAGGGCTTGGTTTAGACCCGAAGGCCGAGTCTTGATCTGTGTGTGGCTGTTCTTGCTGCTTTTTCTGTTCCTGATAATAAAAAAGCAAAGATTAGTTTATAAGTAACAAGGTTCAACAAACAGACTTATCACAGGATGCAAAAGGTACTTACTTTCAGCCTCCGCTTCTCATCTTCTCGTTCTTGCCTAAGCATAGTGTATTCATCTAGCATGGCGAGCAGAGGTACGCCATCATACTCAAAAGACATACTGTTATCCTCTTCCCATGCCCGGGTTTTAGTAACCAATGTGTCAACCATTGCTTGCACAAACAAAACAGTATATATCCTTCAGTCTCAGTTTAGTCATATGTGTAACAGATAAAGGAGAATTTCAGAAGTTACCAGTAATCTTGCTGACCAGAATCCGGGCTTTCTCAGCTCTCTTGAGATTCAAATGCGCACCTCGGCTTGCACTGTACCTGTTCTGATCCTGTTATTCAAGAACAAAATCCAAAAGAATCATCACACTGAAACTTATGATTTATAAAAAATGTATTCATTAACATTGCTAATTTTAGCATACTCGGTTGTAGTCTTCAAGCCAGCTCTCTTCCTCACAAGCCGACATCCATTTCTCAACTCGGTCCAAAATTTCTTTTCTGCTTAAGGCCTCTTCCTTGGCCTTTGCGATCTGGCTATCCATGTCAGCCAGTAGCTCAGAAGGTTCAGTATTTCCAGCATCAATCAGCGACATGATCCTCTCACGTACAACCTCAGGCTTTACTTCTATGTGAGCTCGAGCATATATCTCCTCAAGCTCGGTTTGCTTCTTGAATGCAATTTCCTTCATTCTGCTGGATTTCAGTTGGTCAAGCCTGTCCACTTCCACCTCAGCCTTCAACAAATCACAAGATTTGTTTTAAAACACTTACTTCTCATTTTCATCGATCAATACATTAAAAACTTTACAATACCTGCTCAATCAGATCAAGGGCTAGAGCACCAGAAACAGTCACTTCATGAACTGAAGCTGAGATATTACAGGTAACATGGTCAAAAAGCTCCCTTTCCTCATCAGGAGTATCCATCAGATTCCACAGATCAGTTAGCTGAGTAGCTAGCTCTTGAAGCTGCACAAACCAAGATCCATTATTGAAATCCACTAACAAGAGAGTTTCAGCACAACTTATCAAACTTCAATTTCATCCATCAGTTTAAGATTCTGTAGTTTTACTAAAAATGGATTTCAACATATGTCCACAGCCTAACTGAACATGCTCATGTCAGAGATCTAAAAGACCATGACTTTGACTAACCTTTTTAAGTCTTTGCATCTTATCTTCTTTAAGAGTCAAGACAGTCTTAGCCAACCTGGCAAGTGTTTCATTGCTAATGCTCTTAGTTTGAGCACCATTAGCCTCATCTAAGCTCGGATGAACTTCAGTGACAGTGCTTAAGAAATCTAAACCAAGGACAGCACATAGATCATGCACCGTGCTCACAAACTCGAGCACCTTCTGCAACCTATCACTCTGCCCAAAACACAAAGCAGTGTTAGTTCTGACCTAAAGGCTAACATAGACCACACATCACCATATCCAAACTAATAATTTTACCTTCTCCTTCTGGAGCTCTTGGAGTTTCCTCTGGAAGTCATCTAATCTCTTCAGCGACAAGTCAGACTCGTCAACAACATGAGGCCCATTATTCAAACCGCCAGCAATCTCTTCACATATCTTCTGAATCTGTGATTGTACATCAGAGAACGCACGGACCCTTTCCTCTTTCTGTTGCCAAAGTTGTTCAAGAGCAGGTGCTATTGCAGAAAGTTGTTCTTTGATCGTCCCTGAACTCTTATCTGGCTGCAATCGAGACAAAGACATTGAATCACCCTATTAATCATCTAATAATCTCATTCCACTTCTAGACGTAATCATTACTTACAATATCAATGTAGCTCTTTTCCCCTAAAGCAGATGTGAGATTGGAAAGTTCAACAGTGGCATCAGACAAGGTCTGAAGAAGCTCTGCGCGAGATTTTGCAGCCTGCTCAACCTTCTTTTTGTAAACATTGAGACACTCCTCCTCAATCTGAAGAAGCAGTTTGTCTCGTTCTTCATCACTCTCACCAACTTCATCCCAGATTTCCTATAAAAGAAAGTGTGTCCATTGAGTTCGTGGAACCTTACTATAAAAAGGCTAGGTTTTAATTTACCTGCAACTTCTGTAGTAAAGTTCCACAAGTGAATTCTCCAACAAGAGGATTCTCAGCTTCCGTCACTGCCATTATTATGAATCAGAAGGTTTCCTACAAAAAAAAAAAGAGAACCTTTAAGCTAAGAATACGCTAAAAGAAACCAAAGTTGCAATCTTTATCGAAACCCGATTGAATCAGAAACCTTAAGCAAGACCCAAAAATGCAAGAATGGTGAAGCTCTAACAAGAAAAAGAAAGCAGTATAAGATGAAACTAGACGAGAAGAACTAACTTCACAGAAATCGAACAGCATTGCTGCTGCATTGGTGATCGAAAACAAAGCAAGAACTCAAACAGTCAAAAAAAAAAGAGAGTCAATGCCTTGAAACTAATCGAATCAAGCAGTAGAAGAAAATGGCTTTCTTACTTACCGAAATCGATATTGAATCCTAGTTAGTGTCCTTTTTTTTATCTTCGTCTCTTTTAGATCTGAAGCTCTCCGATGAATAGTCACTGTGATGGTGAGAGAGAGAGAGAGAGTAGCATAGGAAACAGAGAAATCTCAAAAACTATGGTTATGGAGGTTGGGAAACGGGAGAAACGGGACCCACTTTACGGAACTCAATAATTAATGAGATAAAAACACTACAACTACAAAAAAGGTGAGCGCACTGATGAGTGATGACCCTCGTTGACTCTTCATGTAAAGGGCCTTATGATGGGCTTTTTGAAATAAACGAGCCAGCCCAAATAGTAGTTTAAATGATACGTGTCGTTCATTCCTATATAAACGTGAGTAGCGCGACATGAATAGTTTATTTGTAATTTCTGGTTTTTCTAATTCGGCAAAAATGATTGAAGCCCTCCTCTGCTCCTCACCTCTAATAAAGTAATATAGGTGCTCTCATCCACCACCTCCCTCCCTCCCTCCCTCCTTCTTCTTCCCATCATCAACTTTGAGATTCTTCACATCTTTGTTTTCCCTAATTAGGGTTTCGCATTTTCTATCATCTCGCCACATTCTTTCCCATTAATCCAGAAGCTTCATTCTTTTGTAAGTTCATTCCTTCTCTTTCATTTGCAACTCTTGTATCCCATTTGTTTTTTCTAACCGAATCTGTAGGTTTAAAATTTAAGTTTTTTTTGAATATGATCATCTAGTTGTGCTTATGATACATCATTTAGTTTTCTAGGCTTTTTACACATTCAATCTAATTCCTCTGTTAATGCTTGTTACACAAGTAACCTCTTATGAATATGTTTGTATGTTTTTGAAGATGTGACATTTTGAAAAAAAAGAGCCAGTGTTTTTCTTTCTTTTACTTCTGATAAATAGAAAAAACTCAAATCATCATGGTTGACTTGATTTTGACGAATCCTTAATTCAGGAACTGGGAGCAATATTTTCCTAGAGATCTCTGATGGCAAGGGAGAAAGATCTCAATCCACATTCTCCACGAATTAGAAAGCTGAGGGAGAATAGCCAGCCTAATACACCTACGTCTCGAATGAGTAATAACCAGAGAGATAACCATTATCCCAACATTCCTAATTCACCAAGGGATTACAATTATGCTCCTAGCTCTCCCACTGCTCGCATTCGCCACCGCAGGCGATCAAGCGAGGTATATATGTAACGACCAAACGCTCTTTATTTCGGTTGAATGTCTTATAAGATTCTTGAAATGATTTGATTGTCTTTTTCAGAATTTAGCTGAGGCGAGCAGAAGCAATGTAAGCAGAGTAAGCAATCTGTTGCTTGGTGATAGTAACAGGTACCAATCAATGTGGATAAGGACATGCTCATCTCTCTGGATGCTCGGTGGAGTTATGTTTATTATCTACATGGGTCATATCTACCTCTGGGCTATGGTTGTGGTTATACAGTTCTTCATGGCCAGAGAGCTCTTCTTTCTTCTCAGAAGAGCTCATGAAGAGCGTCGCTTACCTGGTTTCAGGCTCTTGAATTGGCACTTCTTCTTCACGGCTATGTTGTTTGTCTACGGACGCATACTTCAACAGCAGCTTGTCAACACTGTTTCTTCAGACAGATTCATCTACAAACTTGTCAGTGGTCTAATCAAGTACCAGATGATTATTTGGTACTTCTTGTACATTTCAGGTTTGTGTGTATGTTTCTTTCTTCTTATTCTTATTCTTCTTCTTCACCAACATCACTCGCTTTTTGAAATTTGCTAACAGTTTCATTTCCATTAAGGTTTCATATGGTTTATCCTTACGTTGAAGAAGAAGACGTATAGGTATCAGTTTGGGCAATACGCTTGGACACATATGATCCTTATCGTTGTGCTTGCTCAATCTTCTTTCATCGTTGCCAACATATTTGAAGGGATCTTCTGGTAAAATGGATTCAAATGTAACAAGTCGTTTTCCCCGGGTCCTAACTTCTTGCTTCTAAAATGGATAAATATATATATGCAGGTTTCTTATGCCAGCAGCGGTTATTGCTATGAACGATGTAGCGGCTTATTTCTTCGGTTTCTATTTCGGGAAAACTCCGCTCATCAAGTTGTCTCCAAAGAAAACATGGGAAGGTTACGTTGGAGCATCAGTGGCAACCATAATCTCTGCGTTTTTTGTAATAATCATCTTCAATCATTTGATCCCTATACTTATAACCCTTTCTTTTTGTCTCAAGACTGATATATATATTTGCTTCTTACAACAGTTTGCTAATGTCTTAGGCCAATTCCAATGGCTTACATGTCCAAGGAAGGTAACCAAAAATGAAATCTCCATTGCGATGTTTTCGTCTTGCCCTTTACTTAATCGTTATGTTGCATCTTTTGCAGGATTTTTCGACCGGTTGGCTTCATTGTGATCCAGGCCCTCTCTTCAGGCCAGAGTATTACCCATTGCCCTTTTGGATTGCTCCATTTGTAAGCAATATATTTACCTTTTCATGAAATCTAGACAACGATGTTGTCTTGTACATGTTTTTATTTTGGAACTGAGCTCTGTTGCTTAACAGTCTCCATGGAAAGAGATCTCGATTCTGCCTGTCCAATGGCATGCTTTCTCTTTCGGTCTATTCGCATCCGCTATAGCACCTTTTGGTGGTTTCTTCGCAAGCGGTTTCAAAAGAGCTTTCAAGATCAAGGTTAGACAATTTCCAACATTCAGAAGGTTTTGTTTCCACAGAGCGAATCTTAACTTGGCTTTGTCGCTTTGACAGGATTTCGGAGACAGCATACCAGGACATGGAGGATTTACAGATAGAATGGATTGCCAAGTAAGAGCCACTAAGATTGACATTGACAACAGATGAAAAATATGATAATTTTTCATAGTTTTAACCCAATCTTGTTGCCTCAACAGAATGTTATGTCGTTTTTCGCATACATCTACATCCATTCGTTCATTGTAAATCAGTACAGCGTCGAGATGATCCTAGACCAGGTTAGAATCATAATTAACTTAAAATTACGTAAGAGGCATTGTAATTATTTGATTGTATTATACCTGCAGATATCAAGGGGTCTGGGACATGAGGAGCAGAAAATGCTTTATGTAAAGCTCGGAGAGATTCTTCAAGATAAGTTAGAGGGGATGTTTTAAAGAAATGAGGGTGACTCTGTTTTCAGCTTCTTTCCCTTTGGTTAGTTTCTGGTTGTATCAGACCATGTAAAACCATAATTTGTATCAGATTAAACAATTAAAACTGTAAAATTGTATTTTTCCCATGCAATTAAAGCTTCAGGGAGATCGAGGAAACGGACACAGAAGCAGGATTTCTCCTGCAAATGCCATGTCCAGCAACTTATGCGAGATCTTGTTCATCTAATGAATAACCAAACCACAAGAGAAAACTATGACTCAGAAGTCTCGAGAAGATGTTCATGAACTCGAAACATAGAACCGTAGCAAAATTTATGAAAACCAACTAACTTCTTCTTAAGTTCTTAAGCATCAGACTCTTTCTTTTCTTCTTTGCTCTCTCCCCCCTGGGTAACACCGACCTCAGCTGGTCTTATAACTCTATCATAGAGCGTGTATCCATACTGCACATATAGACATCCATACTTACTAATTGGTTTATAAGACTATAATACAATATGGAATAAACAGAGAGACAGAATTGAGCAAACTTTATATATGTACCTTCAAGACATGAGCAACTGTGCCTTCTGGCTTAGAAGGGTCAGGGACTTGGAACACTGCGTTATGTCTGTTTGGATCAAACGGCTCGTTTGTAGGATCATACTTCTCCATACCAAATTTCTTAAATACCTGCAGTAGCACACAGATTTAATTTAACCGGTCTCATCTGCATTGCTTAACTTAAAGGTCTTATAACTACATAAGTTGATATTTACCTCAGCTAGCTGTTTCTCAGTCATCTCCACTCCTTCTAAAAGGGTCTTTAATAATGGAGCAGCTCCAGTCGAATCTTCTTTCGAAGTGTCAAGCTTTGAGAAGCTTTCTTTGACAACCGAAGAAGCTCTTCCAAGGTTATCCGCCACATCCAAAAGGCTCTTTGCAAAGTTCTGCATACAATATAATGTACATATATAACTTAAGCAAACTATTATAGAAAGTTTAAAAAGCTGCAAACCAAGTTCTAGTAGCAGACTAACCTGTACGGCATACTTTTTGGTGTTTTCAGCATCACGTCTTGTTCTGTCCATGACATTCTCCATCTCAGCGTAAGTACGAAGAACTTTATCTTTCATTTGCTTAATCTGTTCATCCTTTTCAGACAGTAGCTCTTCCTTCTCAGCTACGAGCTTCACCAAATCATCCACTGACAACTCATCATCATCACTCTCAGAATCTGAACTAGAAGATGCAGCTCGTTTAGCACCTTTCCGCTTTCTTTCTGCAGAATCTTTCGATTCAGAGTCAATTCCTGATTCATTTGCCTCGGCTGTAGCTTTCTCTCACTTGTATTCGAGGCCTCAGTGTTGCTTTTCTTCTCATCTGATTCAGGTGAGGTAGAGGAAGCAAAAGAGAACCTTTGAAGTGAAAACGAATCCATAGACACCTGAGCTGGAACAAGCTACACCCAACAAAAACGATGCAAAATGGATAAATCTCAGTGAAATGAATCAAAGCAAAAACCCTATAGAAATCTAAGGCAGAAGCAAAAGTCAAAAGAGCATCAACTCATTTATACATACATATCTGACAATTCAAACCACATGAGATCAAGGAAAATATCATTCCTAAAAACACTGAATTAAGGTCAGATTGGAGAAACCCTTAAACCCTAATAAAACCCTGAATCTAAAATTCGGCACGGAAAGTGATAAAATTTGAGTCAAAAAATCAAACCTTGTGTGAGTAGTCGCGAACGAGGGAGTGATACCGGCTCGAAAAGATAGGAGTCTGGTTCCTCGTCTGAAGAGTGACGGCGGAGAGAGAGGAGCGCAAACCCGCGCTGCGGGAAACTCGCGACAAGATTCTCGAAACCAACATCACGGAGGAGACAATCAGAGGATCAAGACGAGTAGAGAATCGAATCGAAATGTAAACTGAATTGAGGAAATTGCAGAGGCACACAGCCGTGCTTGGTGGAGAAGAGAATGAATACTCAATTTCTCACTTTGGGGGGTTTTTAGCAATTTACGTAAATACCCTTACCGATGCACGAGCGGTGTGGGTGGCTGGCTGATTATGATCCGGCGAGTCAGTGAGGGTAATATCGTCAATACTCAATATTAGCAATTTGAGAAGTCTCTAGAGAGAAACAAAAGGCACTTGTATTTTTTGGGACAGACACAGTCCACCCAACTCCTGGTCCTGATTGGGCATATTAGTCCTACACCTACTTAATCAGAACAAATAGTAGTAGTACAATACTACAATAGTATGTTTCTCATATACTACTACTCACTTAGTAAAAAAATTATAGAGGTTGTGTAGATTTGACTTCATTTGGATGGGAGAATGTGCAAAATTTAATGTTCAACTACTTATCTATAATTCAACAACTATAAATGACTACTTAATTGGGCTAATATAGCCTATAAGGAGTATTACATTTCTTTTGGTTTTACCTTGTACTATTCTCGTTAATTCAAAAACGCAAACCTGTATTAGAAGTTAGAACACACCTGTCAATGGGAAGCTAGCCCACATCTATAGCTTTTTTTAAGAGACAAACAAGCAAACAAAAAGTTGAACAATAAATATGATCTTTGGTTGAGACTAAACAAATTTAAAGTTACTTTTTGGCCAATGTCACATTTGACGCATGAGAGACACTTTGTTGCCGTTACTTGTTATTGTCTTGTCGTTGCAACAAGCCAACAACCAAAAACTATGGTTGAACTAAAAAAAGCCCTGAAACGTGCAACAGAGTTTACAAAATATCTCACATTTTAATCAAATGAGACTCCATTGTAGCTTAAGAGATTTAAATCTTTGCTTGACTAAGTGCAATCAATCTTTACACTGAAGACCCTGTCTGCTACCAAAAAAAAAATATTTATATATCTAGTAAAAGAGACGAGAAGAAGAGAGAATAGAGCATTGTGCGTGAACCCGGTAAAAAGGGAAGATGCGTTACATATATCTCAAGCATGCAAGGGTATGATGAATCCTTCTCTACTTTTTAAGTAATTCTGGCTTGTCTGTCTCTCTTATTAAGTAGCTATAAATACGGCCCTCTGCTGTAAAACTAATAAAGAAACTATCAAATCATTTTCAGCTCCATTACTCACCTCAACTAACTCTCTGATGGCCAAAAACATACATAGACAAATCAGACTAAGGAGTATTCAATAAGCATCATCTAACAAAGGGCCTAGCCTATTAACTACGACACAACCGAAATCTTTTTTTATGCCAGGTTCGATAGAAGGTACCTCTCTTTCTCCAACTTTAATGCTTGATTCATTTGTTTCTTATCGTGAGGTTCTTGTTTTGCAGAAACAAACTTGTGTAAAATCATGCTGCGAAACAGAGTTCTTGCGTTCTTGGTGCTCACAGCTCAGCTCTTGGTGATGGTACCTGAAACAAGTGCGAAAGTTCTTGCACTTATCGTGTTTGGGGACTCAACTGTGGATTCAGGAAACAACAACCAGATTTCTACAGTTCTAAAGAGTAACTTCCAGCCGTATGGCCGAGATTACTTAGATGGCAAAGCAACTGGGAGATTCTCAAATGGTCGGATTGCACCAGATTTCATTTCTGAAGGTTTGGGACTCAAGAACGCAGTCCCTGCCTACCTAGATCCAGCATACAACATCGCAGACTTTGCCACTGGTGTCTGTTTCGCTTCAGCTGGTACCGGCTTAGACAATGCAACCGCTTCTGTGTTAGTAAGTCAATCATACTTATGTATCATAACAGCAGTGAATTTAGATTTCATACTCCTAGTCTGACATGTTTTTTTTAAATGTAATGACTTTGCTAAAGTCTGTGATGCCGCTATGGAAGGAAGTGGAGTACTACAAAGAATACCAGACCAGGCTAAGAAGCTACTTAGGTGAAGAGAAAGCTAATGAGATTATTAAGGAGTCACTATACCTGATTAGTATCGGAACCAACGATTTCCTGGAGAATTACTATCTTCTACCCCGCAAGTTACGGAAGTACTCTGTGAGTGAGTACCAAAACTTCCTGATAGGTATCGCAGGAGATTTCGTGAAAGATATTTACAGACTCGGAGCTCGGAAGATGTCTTTTTCAGGACTCTCTCCTTTTGGATGCTTGCCCCTGGAAAGAACAACTCAGATCTTTTACGGAAGCAAATGCATCCAAGAATACAACAATGTGGCTAGAGATTTCAACACCAAGATGAATGAAAAAGTCTCCAAGTTGAACAAAGAACTAGACGGACTCCAGCTTGTGTTTTCAAACCCGTATGATCTGGTTTCAGAAATCCTAAACCATCCTGAAGCATTCGGTTAGTACAAAAGTTCTCTAATACAAAGAGATAAGGCTCTCAAATCAAGAACTCTTTTGATAATATTCCTAATTGCATTGCAGGTTTTCAAAATGTAAGGAGTGCATGCTGCGGAACAGGATACTATGAGATGAGCTACTTGTGTGATAAAATGAACCCATTCACATGTTCTGATGCGAGCAAATATGTATTTTGGGACTCATTTCACCCAACAGAGAAGACAAACGGAATCGTAGCAAGCCATGTTCTGAAGTACGACTTGTCTCGGTTTCACTGATAGATAAAGAAACCACCAGGCACAATATTTAAACATACTACATTCTTTCTTCTAAAACATAAAAACAGTTGTCATTAAGTTTCTTGATATCAGTCAAAAATCAAGCTTCCAGATTGTTGTAAAAGAAACCATTTTTGTTAATGTTCATGTAACTACTTAAAGATGCTGCTGTGATATTATATAAAAATGAATCAGATCAAACTGTTAGACTCATGATGCATAAACCAAAAACACATATATATATTTCAATGTATTACACAATCTAGAGTATCTCTTGGTATTACCATCTGATTCCAAAAGAAAGACTAATCTCAAACATTTTTAGTGAAAAGTACATAACAAGACTGAACACAAGTACATTATAGTTCATCATCGATTGAGGGATTCAAAGTAGTAGAAGAGCGATGATTCATCTGAAGTAGTAGAAGAAGGATGCTGGAGAAGCCACAGAGAGAGACCTTTTCGACTAATGAAGACATTGAAACCTTTCGAGACTAATGGACTTGGGAGAAGATCGAATTTGAAATTGTGCAATCCGGTTCGGTTTTGTAAACCGTTTTAAGCCAAAAATTCGATTGTTCCTTAACCGGTTGAGACTTCTATTTTAATTTTTTTTTTTTTTTTGTCTCTCGCCTTCTCTTCACAATTCTCAGTTCTCAAAGAAAACACTATGTCCTTGTAGGGTTTAGGGTTTATGATTCAACAATTTCGAAGACAGAGTTTGGGAACGAACCCAAATCAAGCTGAAGTAAACTTGATTGGATGCGGTGGTCGATTGCGACTTCGATTGCTTCAACGGCTAAAGGGTTTCTTCATCTTCATCGTCATTTTCTAAAGAACAGTTATCCTGGGTTTGCTCTTGCTCTTGCTCCGTCTTCTTCGAGACTTTGCCGTTTCCGTCTCTGGGTACGAGCTTTCTCTGGTGCTACTACTGATTACAAACTCGTATTGAGAAGCGGGCTTCACAATCTTGACTGCGAAGATGCGTTTAATTTGTTCGTGCTCATGGTTGAGTCTTACCCTCTTCCTTCAATCGTTGAGTTCAATAAAGTATTGACTGCTATTGCCAAGATGAAGAGGTATGATGTTGTAATCACTCTCTGGAATTGTGTTGAGAATACAGAACATTTGGAGATTTCACCTGATCTTTATACTTGCAACATTTTGGTGAATTGTTTCTGTCGCTGCTTACAACCTTCTTTGGGTTTATCTTATCTTGGGAAAATGATGAAACTTGGTATTGAGCCTGACATTGTAACGGCTAGCTCCCTGGTTAATGGGTTCTGTCTCAGTAATAGTATTGGTGATGCTGTTTATGTGGCTGAACAAATGGAGGTAATGGGAATTAAACGTGATGTTGTGGTTGATACCATACTCATTGATACTCTTTGTAAAAAGAGGCTTGTGGATAGTGCGGTGGAGCTTTTCAAACGTATGAGAAACAGAGGAGTTGAACCTAATGTTGTTACTTACAGCTCTCTCATTACTGGTCTTTGTAGTGTTGGTAGATTGACTGACGCCGAGGGACTACTGTTAGAAATGGACTCCAGGGATATATACCCTAATGTTATCACTTTCAGTGCATTAATACATGCTTATGTGAGGTGTCGGCAGCTTTTGAAGGCTGATGCTGTGTGTGAGAAGATGATCCAAATGTCTATAGAGCCTAATGTTTTTACTTATAGTTCACTTATCAATGCGCATTGCATGGTTGGTCGGGTAGATGAGGCTAGAAAAATGCTTAACTCGATGATAAGCAATGGGTGCACTCCAAATGTAGTCACTTACAGTACTCTTGCAAATGGGTTTTTCAAGTCGGCGAGGCTACGTGATGGGATTAACCTTTTATACGAGATGTCTCAAAGAGGTGTGGGTGAAAACACAGTCTCTTGCAACACTCTTATCCAGGGCTATTTTCAGGCGGGGGAGGTAGATCTTGCTCTAGGCGTTTTTGGAAAGATGGCTTCTATTGGTCTGCCTCCGAATATTAGGAGCTACAACATTGTGTTAGCTGGTCTATTTGCTAATGGGGAGGTAAGGAAAGCATTGAAAAGTTTCGAACATATGGAAAAGACTAGAGATGATCTTGATATTATTACCTATACTATCATGATTAATGGGATGTGCAAGGCTTGTATGGTGGAACAAGCATATGATCTGTTCTGTGCGCTCAAGTTCAAAGGAGTTGAGCCTGATTTTGCAGCATACACGACAATGATCTCGGGATTGAATAGGGGCGGCATGAGGACTGAAGCAAATGCGCTGAATAGATTTTTTGAAAAGGCACGCGCAGTGAAACGAAAGCGTATCAGCTGAAGTATCATAGGGGCTTTTTCTTGAGAGACATTTACGGACTCAGGGATCCCTCTTATCGGATGCCTGCTCCTGGAAAGAGGAACACAAATCTTTGTGATGGAAGCCAGTGTATCAAAGAATACAACAATGTGGCCGGAAAATTTAAACGCAAAAGTTGAACAATGAGCTGAACAGAATCCGATCCGGCTGGTGTTTTCAAATCCACATGACATGGTCTTAGAATCATGAGCAATCATGAAGTATTTGGTAAGTAATAAGCATTGTATCCCTCCAAAGACATAGACTTCGTTTTTAATTGTTATCAACTACTCTTGAAATCAAGAAGTCTTCTCATTGTGTTGTTAATTCTCTTGCAGGTTTCCACACTGCAACTGGATACTAGGAGATGAGCTACCTGGATTGTAGATTGAACCCTTTCACATGTTCGGATGCAAGCAACAATGTATTTTGGGACTCGTCGTATGTAGAGCTCATACCACAAACATGTTCCTTAACATGCTACATTCTTTCTTCTACTAACTTAACGCTGTTTCTGTGTTGTATCTCTTACAAAAATACTTAAACCAATGATCACTCAGGTTGCTTGATGTATTATTTGTTACAAGCTTCCACAATGTTGTAACAAAACCATTTTTTCCCACTATATGGTGGAAGTAACTACTTTAAGATGCTCTTTTGATGTCATAGAAACGGATAACAAGGAGAAGCTATTCACATAAGAACACAGAAATGGAATTGAATCCAGAAACCAGAAAGACAATATGTATTCAACTATAGAACTTAAAAGTATCATTCATATCTCTTGCATCCCCATAAACATAAACGAACATCTTGTAAACAAAAAACAAACGACCCCAAAGAAGCCAATGTTGAACTCTGTTACATTTTTCAGACAACTCTACTTTGGTTCTTTCGGGAAATGTAACTTGATAAGAGAAGGAAGGTCGACTAGCTCCACTTGCTTCTTACCGAGCAAAATGCTCTTGAGCTTCTCATCACAATTCACCACATTCTTGTTTTTAGGATCCTATAAGAAACCAAACCAATCACTCAATGATACAAAACATTACGTATTTAGCTAAATAACTTAGTAGTGATCCCATGCTCAAACCTGAAGATTGTTGGTCTTGATATAGGACCAAACACGCATGAAACAGCCCAGACGGGAGATCTGAGATTGACCAACGAACTCACGTAGAGTAGACGGAAGATTCACGAGGTCAATCAAATTCCCAAGTTTCTTTGGATTATCTGTGATCGCCTTCTTCAACCTCTGCGGCAGCATCTTGATTCTAAACCCACGAGTACGACGAACTCAACACCAGATTCTCAACTGCCGTCGGGAAAGCAAAAAGAAACGTTATTTGCTACCCACAAAGTCCCATTGGGGAATTTCATCGAGCATGTGGCGTGCATATGAAAAGCAAACGAACCTGCTGATAAAAAAAACTTACCCGGGTAAAGGTAGAGGAAACTGAAAGCAACAACAAGTCAGTGTAAGCAAACTAAAGCTTTTTTTTTAACCGCAAATAGTTGCGATTTTAACGCTTCGACCTTGGAGGAGCCTGGAGGTATTTTCGCGTTTATAACGCTGGAGCTGTGATATGAAAGTCAAACCGTCAAAGGTTACATATAAATATATACAATTTCTCATATTTAAATGAGAAATAACTTTTCCCAAAATACTATAAATTTTTTTTTTTTTCCAAAATTAACACAAACACAAAATTTGATTTTGAAGGATGTAGAATTTTTCTTTTTAGGTTTGGGTAGAAAGATTTAGTTTTAGGGTATAGTTTTTAGGGGTAACTTTTAGGAATATTTAGAATTTAGAAATTAGTTTTTAGTATTAGAACTTTAGTTTAATTATGTTGTATTTTTGGAAAAATATATATTTTAGTGGTATTTTTAGAAAAAAAAAAACTAAATTGTGGTATTTTGGAACAAAAACCTATTTTAATGATATTTATGACAATTGCCCATTAATGCACATCACTATTTAAATTGAATGAATAATTAATATTTTTTGTTTTTTTTTCAAAGAACAAATAAATTAATCCAAAACTGGTTTTATGCAAAGAATAATACTACCGATTAGATTAACAATAAAATCTCCATTCTTCTGTTTTGTTTGTTAAAATCCAAAAACTAATATATTCAATTACTTCCGTTAGACAAAATAGTAAATACTATTAAATATGGTTTGGAACCAGCTACAAAAAAATCAATCAATTTCTACAGTCATTTTGTTTCACCATAAAGATTGGGAATATTAGAAAAAAAGGATCTTTTTTAAAACATTTGTCCATGTACACTTATTTTTTGTAGGTTTGGTCATATAGGTTTTAATTTACTTTTTAACCCAGTTTTGCCCTCATTTTTCAAAAACAAAAATAAGAAAATATAAATAAATTTTGAAAGTAAATTTATGTCCAAAAATAAGAAAACAAAATAGAACCTAAGCCTCTAATATCTTTTCTAAAAATAATAATATAATAATAAACTTATTGTTATATTTATTTTTTAAAAGTTATATCTTTTTGAATACTAATTATTTAGAATATTTTATAATACATTTTTATATTGCTTGTTTGTATTATTTGCATCATTATTTTGTGAAATATTTTGAAGTAGTAATTATAATATTGAAATTGCGAGTAAATAAAATTTATGAATTTATCAGCCACATAAATTTAGTTTTACCAATCTGCCAATGTAAAAAATCAAAATACACATTTTTTTCATAGAATGAGTAATACATCTTTAATTTTAAAAATTCAAATCACAACATATGCAGAATTTTTTTTACATATTTATTAATCATAAGTATTATATGATAATTTAAAACAGTTTGTAAATAAAATAAAAGAAAAATGATAGGAGAACCATAATTTAAAATCGTAACAAAATCTTCCAAATCTAGTCATTAAAAATAATCATATTATCTACTTAGATATAAAATCTTAGTTTTAAAAATTCTGATTGGTTAGATATTTTTTGAAAATAAATAATAACTTTTGTCCATAATTAATTAGAAAAAGATTTTTTTTTTTGAAAACTAATAATTATTTAAAAGATTTATTAGAAAATTCTGATATATTGTTTATATTTGGCCAAAGTATTTATTATCTTTATTAAATTAAGTAATTAATCTTTATTAAATATTTCTAATGACATGTGAATGTAAATCAATTAATGGAAATGATGCGCAATTATTGTAATTAGAGAAGGAGATGTCCATCATATGGAAAAATTGGAGCAATGTATGTAGTAAATCTATTAGGGAATTGTCCATGGTAGAATCATTTGTAATAGTTCTCAATAATAATCAATAATAAATCTAGACGATAAAAAAAACAATATTTTAAATGACATGTGAATGTAAATTTTCACTTTTAATTAGTTTCATATTCGTACTTCTCAAATGGATAGTCAATTTTTTCTGTTTTTGTCTTTCTTCTAAATAATCTAGAATACACATTCTAAAATATATTAGAACATATCTAAAAAATAAATACAGAATCGTAACCATAAATTAAGATTATTTAAAAAATATTCACTTTCCTTATTTAGTTTATTTTCTTTCCATTTCTATGGTATTCTAAATTTTACAGATTATAAATTCTAAAATGTTTATGATAGATCTTCTATTTATTTCAGTATACAGGGTAAAACGTAGAAAATGTATTCTGAATTCATGTAGAATGAAGAAAAATGTAGAATACATATTCTTAATTTGGTAGAACATATAAAATTCAGTTTCTGAAGTTTTTAGAACAAATTTTTCGTCTAAACTTCGTAGAACATGTACAAGCTGTAGAATAAATAATCTAAATGTTTCAGAACTTGAAAAAATCGTAGAAAGTCTTTTCTGAACAATTTAGACCAGAAATCATCAATTTGTAAACTGATTTTTGACACCCAAAACATTTTTTTTCAAAATTCTTTTTACACAATTGTATACTAACATGGGTTTACTGTTTGTTTTTAGGTTTAAACTCCTAAAAACTTTACTATATCTATTAGTAGGAGCTTTTTTTGTCACAATTGACAATCTTAAAAAAAAAGTGAATATGGACAAATATTTGGAAAAAGCTCATTTATTTATAATTTTCCCAAAAAGATTCACACAACTGTTGAAACTAAATTTAAAATGTCGTCATTGTCATTATCATTAAGCATAATCAACCTTAACAAATGCAAAAACAACCTAAGGATATTTAGGGAGACGTACACGACATTCTAGTCGACCATCAAAAGAGAAACTCGATCTATTTGTCCAATAGATTTTGTCATCAACATTAGGTAACTTAGCTCTCACATTCTCACAAACTGCCGACATGTACTGTTTTCCCCATAGAGCAGAAGCTCCTGGAGAAAACCCTACTCTCACAAAAAACACCATATCAAGACCAACCACATCTCCTGTTACCGCAACTTCATCCTCCATTTCCCAAGCCGCCTCTTCATCGATAACTTTAGTTTCGTCTCCCATCACGATCACCTCGTTCTCCTCTCCACCTTTCTGCCCGAACGAATCGGCTCTTACCGTTGACACGAGCCTTCTCCGGTGAACCAGCCACACTGAGGGATTCTCGTACGTGACGTGGAGTTTCTCGTTAGGGTTTTTGATGGAGAACATTGCGGACCATACCGGGAGATTGTGATTGGCGAATGATATATGCATGGAGTGTACCTGTACGGTGGGTGGAGTTGGAGTAATCCATATGATAAACGTGACACATATGATGAAAGGACCGATGATCGTGATGGCTAGAAAGAGTTTGAAGAGTAGTGACCATTGTGAGATGTTTGCTGGTTCGGGTTCTTGGGCGTTCGGTGATGATATTGCTCGGAGTTCCGGGACTTTTTCGGTATCGGTTAAGGTTATTAGAAGCGGTTCATTCATTTTTTGGACGAGGCTTTGTTCATTATCCATGTTGGACGAGAGATAGAGGGGTTGATGATGTACTGATGTTTACTTGTTTATATGTTATCTCAAAATAGTTAGACAGAAAAGGATAATATAGTTATTTAGTTGAGATTATGGAAAAGATTTCATCCCCGGTACAAAGATCTCATCCCCTTCTATGCTAATGTAAAAGATTTTATCCATTATACAACAACGAAATTAACGAGATCTTGATTCTCGAGTTTAACTCATTTTAACTCAATGTGAAGCTGCTTTTAAGATAATAAATATATCATATCACTCAAATTTTAAAAGTATGAAATCGTTAGACAAGGTTAATATATTTTAGAATATAAAATATATTCTTGATCATCAAACAAAATACTAGCTAGCTAATTAAAATAAAGGCAGAAAATAAACAAATGCCGCTAACTACTACTCCTCACTGTCCGGTGGGAAACTCACATTTCCCAAATCCTGCAATTAACCAAATTCATATTAATTAGAATTATATAAAACGAGTAGATTTAATTAATAAAGGTTTCTACTCTCCATGATGTTTAGCGATAATTTCTACAAAAAAAAACACACCTCTTCAAAGTTTCAAACTCTTCTGAACGTAGACGGAACTCAATCTCCATGCAGAAAACAACAAAAAGTTAAAAATCGCAACCGTCCATCTCTAAGTAAAAACCGCAGACGTGTTGTGTTAGAAATATCCAAGCTAAACTTTTAATGAATTTTTATGGTCTTCCATAATAAAGGACCAGCGGACCACCGAAATAGTTAAATTTCATCAATTTCTCTGAACGTGAATGTCGAACAAAACTCTTCAAAAGTCATAACTCAGATATAACCACTTACCAACTTACCATTAATTTACTCAACAATTGTCAACTAATCTTTTTATTATTCAGAATGAATATCACATGGACGTAAAAGAAGGAGAAAAAAAAAAAACAAAACAAAAAAAAATCACATGGACGTGATCTTATGTTTCTTTTTTACTTTCCCTCTATTTCACAAAATTTATTGGAAGGATATGGAATTATTAAGTGTTAAAGAGATAAAAAGTAGGATGCTGTAACAAAATTGTAAATAGTGCCAAGAGTATTGTGGGAACATAAAAACTGTACTAAAAAGTTTGAGAAGTTTAATACCTCATATTAATTTATTGGAATAAAAATACTTCATTTAATTACTATTGGACAAAAAATACTTAATCTTTGTATTATTGTTAGATTCATACCTCTGACTTAACATCCGTTAACGGGGCGTGACAGAATCATTAGACGGTGTTAAAAGTTTTAACTAAAGTCTTACTGGTTATATATTATATAGTTAGTGATAATATGAGTTATGTTAGCGTGGTCTGGTGGTAATGGTTGGAACCACACCAGCGGACGATCTACATCAAAAGCAGATTTTATTTTATTTTAACCTTCTCGTGTCTCGCCGGTGAATGTCAGAAGAAAATGTATAAGCAAAACATCTTCGTTCATCGAATCTTTTGTCCATAAACCGCTCCGCACTGGACTGTCCACTTCCTCATCTCCTCCCTCCTCTCGTATACCTGGACTTCGATCTGATCCTCGTCGACGACATCGCTAAACTTCACAGATCTACTTATTCCGCGCCGGAGTACTGCAACGAAGATGTTGTTGCTCATCACCGGCGAGACACGAGAAGGTTAAACCAAAAAAAAAAAAAAAAATCACTTGGATGTGATCGAATGTTTTTTTTTATTTTCACTAACTATATAACAAATTTATTGGAACTTTATGGAATGATTAAGTGTTAACGGATGTTAAGTCAGACTAACAATAATACAAAGATTAAGTATTGTCCAATAGTAATTAAATGAAGTATTTTTATTCCAGTAAATTAATATGAGGTATTAAACTTCCAAATAAAAAATAAATGGGGTATTTTTAAGCTTTTTTCCCGTAAAACTTTTAATAAAATTTTAACTAAAGTTTTTGTGATTGTTAAAAAATCAAAACGGTACAACTATGAAGCTTTGTTTTTGGTTTACCAATCAAATCTTGTTAATGTATATAAGTGGGCCTCTTATTTATTTATATATAGGTCCATAATTACCGGTTTATATATAGGCGCATCAAACCCTATACTGCAGTACTCTCTATAAAAAGAAAAATAAAACCCTAAAAGTGATATGAGAATCTTAAAAAAACAAAAGATGACGAATGTTAGAGATCATCTTCCTCTGCTCGATCTGGAATCATCCTCATTGTTTTTATCACTTCCAGATGAAGTCATATTGGATTGCTTAGCACGGGTCTCGAAATCCAACTACCGTTCCATCTGTTTAGTCTCCAAGAGCTTCTACTCTGTTCTCTCTTCTCAGGAGATTTATGCAGCCCGATCCCACATCGGAGCCACAGAGCCTCGCCTCTACCTGTGCATGTACTTACGCAACAGGTATCGCTGGTTCACGCTCGCCGAGATTGAGAATGAGGTGGGTTTAGTACCGATAAGGTTCTCTTCCCCCCTTCCTCCCGCTCGATTATTAAACTCAACCACTGTAGCTGCTGGTTCCGAAATCTACAAAATCGGCGGAACTGTCAAGGGCAAGGGATCCAGAGCCGTTTATGTACTCGATTGTAAGACTCACAGGTGGCGTCCTGCTCCTAAGATGAGAGCGTCAAGGGTAGGCGCCAAGTCTTGTTTTTTAGACGGGAAGATATATGTAATTGGAGGATGCATGAAGAAAGAGGAAGAATTCAAAAAATGGGGTGAGGTTTTCGACCTAAAGACTCAGACTTGGGAGCGTTTGCGTAGGCCTAGTGATGATGCCGTCGATTCGAATCTCAAAGTTGCAGTGTTTGGAAAAAGGCTTTACGTTATCACCAAGCATAACAAGTATGCATATGATCCGAAAAAAGGAAGATGGCTATCAAAGGTGGGGTTTGTGGATCTGAAACCTATAACTGGAACTCAGTCCGGTGGTGGCATAGAAAAAGTTATGGAAGATATAACAGGACCTTGGTGCGTTGTAGGAAATGTAATGTTTACTGATGCTAGCAGAAGGTACAAGTGGTTTTGCTCAAGGCGTCAAGAGTGGCTAATAGTGGAAGGTTTGGATGCTATATACGAAGAGCGTGGTTACCGTCCTTACTGTACGGTTCAGTTAGTCAACTATGGTGGGAAACTGTTAATTATATGGCACAAACCGACGTTTTCGATTCCTAGGGAAAATAGTATTTGGTGTGCGGTGATTAAGTTGGAGGAGCGTATGTCTCCTCAATTTGGACCCCAGATCTGGGGGGAGGTTGAGCGCCATAGTGTTATTGTGTCCAGAGGCCCCAAGTCTTATGAGCTCTCAAGCTGCCACAGTGTTTTGGTCTGAAACTCATCTTCGCTTTCAAACGTATTTATTTGGGTTTATTTACTTCTAGTAAGAAGCTGCCAAATGTGTTTTGGTCTGAAACTCATCTTTGCTTTCAACATATGCTACATTCTTTCATCTACTAACTTAACGCTGTTTCTGTGTTGTGTTTCTTACAAAAATACTTAAACCAATGATCACTCAGGTTGCTTGATATTATTTGTTACAAGCTTCCATAACGTTGTAACAAACCCATTATATCGTGGAAGTGTAAAAGATGCTCTTTTGATGTTATAGAAACGGATCAGATCAGCGCCCAACAAGGAGAACTGTTCACATAAGAAAGCAGAAATGGAATTGAATCCAGGAACCAGAAAGACAATTTGTATTCAACTATTAAAAGTATCAATCATCCCCATAACATTAACCAAGAACTCCGTTACAATTTTCAGAAAACTCTACTTTGGTTCTTTCGGGAAATGCAACTTGATAAGAGAAGGAAGCTCGACTAGCTCCACTCGCTGCTTACCGAGCAAAATGCTCTTGAGCTTCTCATCACAATTAACCACATTCTTGTTTGTAGGATCCTATAAAAAAACAGAACCAAATCACTCAGTGATACAAAACACTAAAAAAAACGCCTTTAGCTAAGGTGGAGCCTGGCGGTATTCTTGCGTTTATAACGCTGGAGCTATGGTATGAAAAGTCAAACTGTCAAAGGTTACATATAAATATATACTACACTAAATCCTATTTAAATGCGTCTTACCAAAAAAAAAAATCTTATTTAAATGCACATCACTATTTAAATTGAATAAATAATTAATATTTTTTGTTTTTTTTTGTTCAAAGAATAAATATTTAATCCAAAACTAGTTTTATGAAAAGAATAATACTACCGATTAGATTAACAATAAAATCTCAATTCTTCTGATTTGTTTGTCAAAATCCAAAAACTAATATGATCAACTTCCAGTTTTCCACAGTCTTTTTGTTTCACCATAAAGATTCACACAGCTGTTAAAACTAACTTTATAATGTCGTCGATTGTCATCATCATCATTAAGCATCGTTAATCAACCTTAACAAATGCAAAAAAACAAAATGTACAACCTAAGGATATTTAGGGAGACGTACACGACATTCTAGTCGACCATCAAAAGAGAAACTCGATCTATTTGTCCCATAGATTTTGTCATCAACATTAGGTAACGTAGCTCTCATGACATTCTCACAAACTGCCGACATGTACTGTTTTCCCCATAGAGCAGAAGCCCCCGGAGAAAACCCTACTCTCACAAAAAACACCATATCAAGACCAACCACATCTCCGGTTACCGCAACTTCATCTTCCATTTCCCAAGCCGCCTCTTCATCGATAACTTTGGTTTCGTCTCCCTTCACGATCACCTCGTTCTCCTCTCCACCTTCCTGCCCGAACGAATCCGCTCTAACCGTTGACACGAGCCTTCTCCGGTGAACCAGCCACACCGAGGGATTCTCGTACGTGACGTGGAGTTTCTCGTTAGGGTTTTTGATGGAGAACATTGCGGACCATACCGGGAGATTGTGATTGGCGAATGATATATGCATGGAGTGTACCTGAACGGTGGGTGGAGTTGGAGTAATCCATATGATAAACGAGACACATATGATGAAAGGACCGATGATCGTGATGGCTAGAAAGAGTTTGAAGAGTAGTGACCATTGTGAGATGTTAGCTGGTTCGGGTTCTTGGGCGTTCGGTGATGATATTGCTCGGAGTTCCGGGACTTGTTCGGTATCGGTTAATGTCACTAGAAGCGGTTCATTCATTTTTTGGACGATGCTTTGTTCATCATCCATGTTGGGTTGATGATGTATTGATGTTTACTTGTTTATATGATATCTCAAAATAGTTAGACAGAAAAGGATAATATTTATTTAGTTGAGATTATGGAAAAGATTCCATCCCCGGTACTAATTAAGATCTCATCCCCTTCTATGCTAATGTAAAAGAGTTTATCCATTAATACAACAACGAAATTAACGAGATCTTGATTCTCGAGTTTAACTCATTTTAACTCAATGTGAAGCTGCTTTTAAGATAATAAATATATCATATCATTCTAAATTAAAAAGTATGAAATCGTTAGACAAGGTTAATATATTTTATATACAATATATAAAATATATTCTTGATCATCAAACAAAATACTAGCTAGCTAATTAAATAAAGGCAGAAAATAAACAAATGCCGCTAACTACTAATCCTCACTGCCCGGTGGGAAACTCACATTTCCCAAATCCTGCAATTAACCAAATTCATATCTTACAGTTATAATTAAGACATGATATAACGTGAACATCTTAAAATTCTAAAACGCAAAGAGAATACGATATAGCTGAACTTTCGCAAGTGTCAACTACTAACCATATTGCCACAATATTTCACCTTTTTGGCTTTTTTTGAATCCCAGTTCATGAACCAACACTTGATCCCAAATTCAATTTAAGCAAAATAAATTACTACTATTAAACTTGGCTAAATTACTAATTAGGAAATTTACTAGACTTTCAAGGAAAAAAAGTGATTGGATTTTATACTAATCAGTTGCAGACTTGCAGTATAGTCTCTCTCTTTCTTCAAGTTATATATATACACTTATAGTATTAATCATTTTTTTAAGTAGGTGCATGTAGTACTCTTTTGTTATTTTTATTTTTTTTACTCCTTTGTTATTACTTATTACTAGAATAAATTAATGTGTTAATTCATGCTTTATAATGGAAAATACATGAGATAAACTGATTAAAAAATATCAGATTTACCGTCCAATAAATGAATAGTCTTGGCTTGTTATCCTCAGTGGTGTGTCTCATGTATATTGAAAGAAAAATACTTTACTCCTAGGGTGAACCTTCTTGTTCACTTCTTCATTTTCAACCGATCAGAATCTTCTATACATTATTTTATTTAAAAATATATATATCAAAATTAAATTAAAAAGCAACAAGGAAACAAATTCTGTATAATTTTTTTTAAGGAAAGTTAAATATTGGTTTGGTTTAGATTTTATAATTAGAATGAAATGATGTATCTATTTGAGTTTACAAATAAGGTGATTAGAGTTTAGATTTTACAATTCAAAAAATTATATGTCGGTTTGGTCTTACAAATTAAGTTGTTAGGGTTTAGATTTTACAATTAAAACGAAATTATATGTCGGTTTGGGTTTACAAATGAAGTGGTTAGGGTTTAGATTTTACAATTAAAACGAAATTATATGTCGGTTTGGTTTTACAAATAAAGTGGTTAGGGTTTAGATTTTACAATTCAAACGAAATTATTTGTCGGTTTGGGTTTACAAATGAGATGGTTAGTGTTTAGATTTTTCAATTAGAATGAACTTATATGTCGGTTTGGGTTTACAAATGAGATGGTTAGGGTTTAGATTTTAAAATTAGAATGAAATTATATTGGTTTGGGTTCATAAATAAACGGTTTAAGTTTTTAATTTTATAATAATGCATACAGATTTTGTTTCCTTATTTTATAAAAAAAAGTGAATGAATAGGTTATTAAATGTATTATGACATGTCATATTCTAATTAGCTAAAATATGGAGAAGTAAACAAAAGAGGTTCACCTTAGGAGTGAACCCAAAAATTGTTCGTATTGAAAAGGGCATTTGTCCAATGCCACAAAATAGTACAAAATTGTAAAGCCACATATATTTTTAGTTAGGTTATGTATTTAGTTTGAAAATGTGTTTACATTTTTTATTTTTAAAATCCATGAGATTTTGTTTGTTATTAAATCTTCTTATTTCATATTTCTTAATCTTTTATTTATATTAACATAATATTATATAACGTATTAGATCTTTGAAAGTAAAATGAAAAACCACATGAACATTAAGTTAAAAGTTTGTATTAAAAATTTATATGAGGATATTTTTAATGAACTAACAAAATGTTTAGACAATAAAAAAATAGATGGTATGGTATCTGAGAGTATATTTTATGTGTTATGAAAACACATACATAAAAATATTTTACTTATGTTTTGTTCATATTTTAAATATGTTTTACTTATTTTTTACATACGAAAATTTATATGAAAAAAAGATATGTATACATAAAATTAATTACAAACTATATATAAATAACTTAAAAAGTATTTCTGATGAATTTTGTTAATTTTATACACAACCCTAATATAATGTTTTTAGAAAGAAAAATATAATGTTTATTGTAATTAAGAATACATTAATTTACAAAAAAAATGGTTATAAAACATTAAAAAGTGTCAATCTATTATATATATATATATATATACTACGATTATATATATTAACTAACATCCAGTTCAGCTTGATACTGGTTGGGATCAACACGGTTTTGTGGAACGGGCACATTCCATGGAGCCATGTTGTCCGTCATAGCGTTCATCCTCTCCACGAAAACAGTGGAGGCGTTGGCTGGATGGTAAGTAGTTTGCACTGTCTTCGGGGTTGTTAATGTCGGGAATGTGATATTGGTAAGGGTTGTCACGGTAAGTTACCGTTGCCGGAACAGGTCCGTGGGGTGGGACGTTGTTGTCCTCGGATCCGGAGCTTAGGCTTTATATATCTTTCAAGTACATCTTTCTAAGAATTTATTTTATTTGTTATGAAAACACATATATAAAAATATTTTAATTATGTTTTATTTATATTTTACATATGTTTTGCTTATTTTTTAGATACGAAGATTTATAAGAAAAAAAAGATATATATACATAAAATTAATTAGAAACTATATATAAACAACATAAAAAGAATTTCTGATGAATTTTGTTAATTTTATACACAACCCTAAACCTTAAAATAAAGTTAATCTACATATTAATTAATTAACAATATAATATTTACCTTAATTAATTAATAATTATTTTAATTAAATAAAAATGTAAGAATGTACATTAATTTATACTTTAAATCCACACTTTACCACTAAATTATGACTAAAATTACAGAAATTATGAATTTACTATTTTCCATTCATTTTCATTCAAACACACTGTAAATTATAATTGTAACTCCTCTAATTAATTTGTTTTAGAAATGTAACTTCCATCCCATGAAATCCTATAAATAATCTTTCTCACATCATCATCAGAACTTATATAAAGATCCATTTATATAAAAACTGTCTAAATATTTGTACTTGTTCTTCTTTCATGGTCACATTTATTATCTAGTCAAATTTAATTAAAAATACTCAAATATATAGTCAATGCATGATACATAATCAATTTTAGTCAAACTCCACATTAATCAAATATGATTTCCATCATTAATTTTGATATATTCAGTTATAGTATTTGAGATTTTGTCCATTTTTAAAAGATAATAAAAATAAATGAAAGTCTCTCTCTCTCTCTATATATATATATATATCCAATTAAATAAAAATATAGTAGAAAAGAAGGACAATGGAGACAATTTTTTTTTTTTTTTAAAGAAAATTTTTAGAAAACAATATAAACCAGAGTATAATTTTAATGCAGAAAACTTAATTAATAATCAATGGAAATAAGTAGGGTAAATTATTTTTTACTCATCAAATATTGCATTTAATTTGATATATTGAATAATATTCATTTTAAGATTCTTTCTACTTAGTGGGAATATTTCTTTGAAAAAATCGTCTTTCTTTTTAATATGCGTTATTTCACAATTATTGAACTATATAATCAAATGATTACCACAAAAGTATGAAAAGATACCAAATTTTGGAAATAAATTTTTGATAATACATAGATCGGAAATATTATTCTACTTGGTAAGTTAGTAAAGAAAAAACTTTGTGCTGTTACATTATTTAATTTAATTAAAGCAAAGTAATCAAATAATTAATTAATGTTACTATTCAAACTTGGAATAAATTTTCTCATTAATGGTTTTTCATTTGGTAAAAGCTAAAACTTACTTATAATTTATGAAGTAAAACAATGTGAATGTTTTATTGATTTATATTGTATCTTTATACTACTAGTAATTATTATTTCAATATTTTCAACATCAGATTTTTGCAATGATATATTGCATTACATTTTATATATTAAATATTATATATTCATTTCTTGGATTTTAATTTATAAAAAAAAATTGAAGACCTCAACAAATCATCAAAAATGAATAAGTAAAAGATTTTTAAGGATTGTTTGAGAGTATTCTATAGCTTTGTTGTTTAGTTTTCTAAAATTTTGTAAAATACTCCCAACTGTTTTTGTATTTTTGTGATATTTTCATGCATTTATTTTGTGAAGAAAATGTAAAAAATCATGAACAAATAACAAAATTATTGAATTCATTAACAATCCTAGATTTTTTTTGTTTTAATTGAATAACACAACACTTTTAGTGACTTTCTGAATCCAATAACCCAAATTTGGTTAAGATTTTAAATGATTTTTTACAAATCACAAACTAATAACACTAAAGTTTAGCATAAGTTTAACAAAAATTTAATCTAATAACAACAGATTCTAAATAACATTTAAAATTTTTAAAACTTTATTCAAATGTCAAACCAATAAACCCAGTTAATTAATGTTGGAAAGTTGAACATTGACTTCAGAAAATATGGAAGATTTGGTTGGAAATTGATCAAATACTCCCGTATAAATAAGGTTTTTCATAAAGATTTAGAAAATTATAGACATCTTCCTTCTTCTCTGATAGTCATATTTACTCATAAATTAATATAAGAAAGAAAAAGAAAAAAAAAAAGAATGGATATCACAAAAATGTCTGTTGCTTTTTTTCTTGTAGTAACAATGGCATTTTCGTTGTCCAACCCCAACGTCTTGGGCGCATCATCAGGTAAATTATGTTAGCTATATATTGACAATCATCTTTGATAATTATACATATTAGCAATTGCTGACCAAACTATGTAAATTTGGGTGCAGTGGTGGAGTCATCACAATGCATTGCACCATGTGTGTATCCAAAGTACGGGGATCATGAATGTTTCCATGACTGTTTAGCATTCGGGTTCAGAAACGCAGGAGAGTGTAGGAATAATAAGTGTTGTTGCGATCATTGATAGTAGACATCTACAGTCATCCTTCTAAGTAATTGGCGTATTGAATTATGTTATAAAATTTGGAATAAAACCAATTTTACAGATATTGTTGGTGTGTGTGTTTTTTTGTTTGTCAAATTTTTTTTTTTGAAAAAAAAAAAACAAAAAACAAACTCTCAATATTATTTTTAAAAAAAAAACAAAAAAAACAAAAGAAAAACCATCTGATACAATGAATTAAAAATAAATAAATCATGTCCAACGGAAGGTTTTACCTGGTGGGGTTTTAAGGGAAAAGGGGATTAAAAATAAATCAGAAATGAGGTAATTAATAAGAACGGGCTGAAGCGATTAGTTGCAATCGGAGGAGATTGATTCGATCTTTGAGGTTATCCGGCTGTTCGACCCTCGTTATGTCTTCATCTACGCCGACGCCGAGTCTCAACGGCAAAAATCGAAAGAGAATCATCTCGATCCGGTGGCGGTGACGCCGAAGGAGAAGAGTAGAGAGGTTGAGAGGTAGAAGATAAGCTTTGGATGATTGTTTATCAAACAGGTAATTTCAAATTTCAAATTCCTTAACCAAATTGAAGTTTTTGATTTGATTCATAGCAATAACACCTTAAATTAAGGTTTTTCCATGCAAGTTCCTCGCTGAGCAGTAGCATATATATTGAGGGTTCTTGATGATGTCGTTTGAGTCGATTTCCAAGTTTGAGAGAAATTGAAATTTTGAATCGATTTCCAAGTTTCATATGATTCAATGGTGTACTTATTGATGAATCTCGATGAATTGTTGTTGTTCATGTTGTGCCAACCACAATTTGTCAACTTCAGCAGCTTTCTTTTGTTTTGATGTGTAAAGGATGCGAAAGAGAGGTTCGAGAGGCCACAAATTCTAGCGATTGTCATGGGCTCTTGTTCATTCCTATCTTGTTCTGTGCAACCCATGGCCTGAAAGATTGGTTTGACTGCAAAATTTTGCAATGGTTTTGACACAAGAGGCTAGGTTTTTTCTTCTGCATCATTTAAACATGAGACTGAATTTTTTTTTGTTTTTGTTCTTGTTGTTGTAGCAGACAGTGCCTCTCCTTTACATGAGCGAGAAGCTCTATCTTCTTGATGTTGGATAATACAGAAGTGGGCAACTCGTGCTTGTATATGTATGCGCCTTCTTTTATCTCTTGATGGATGTTTTGGTTTCATAGATGCAACTATGCAAGCTGATTGGAGATAAGCTTTGGTCCTAGAGAAGTCCATTGCAGACAAAATCACAAAGGGTAAGCCACTCGTCAACACACATGAAGTGATAGTTCTAGAGACTGCAAATGTTAGAAACAAAATCTGAGTTGAATGACAGGGTTACTAAACGGTATCTTTTTTGTATTCTCAGATGCTGTTATAGGGATAGGCATCACAGCTACAACCTTTGGAGTTACTTAATAGTCTATTTCATATGTTTTCTTCTGTTTAGCACCATAAACGTTTATCTTTCTGCATTTTTGTACTTTGTTCACTGCATTGTTCTTGTAACCAAACAAAAACATACATGTATGTATTTTTTTTACAAAATTTAAATTTCATAAAATAAGAGCTCCATTAGGATTTTAACCGTTGGAGTAGAGAAAACTTAAAAACCCTTTTTCAAGTTTTGAAGTTTGATAAAAGCAAAATTTATTCTTTAAAAATTGTTAAAACCCCATGAGGGGTTTTAACCGTTGGAGAAGGTCTAATATTCTCAACTCTAATCAGTTACTCCTTTGATAGATCACATCAACCTTTTCGACACCTCGTCCATGGAGACAACCTGTAACCGGATGATGTGCCTGCCTCCGATGGGTTTTTCCAGTCCAGTCTCCAGCATTCAACATTCGACTCCGGGAAGATGAATTCGATGGCAGTGAACGATTGTTCTCCATCTTTACGGCAAACTTTTCGTACTCGGTCGCCTACAAACCTTTTTGTACCTTGGAGATGAATTCGATGGCTTTGAACAATTGACAAAGGGAGATGATCAATTCAACACAGAGAGAGCTTGATTCAGGCAATGTTTCCACCAATTTCAGAAAATAATGTCAATGGAGACAACCAACCCAAGGGTAGATTAAGTCATAAATTCATGTGGATAGAAGTTTAGAATTAAAATATGGACCCAAACTAAATGATAAAATAAAGGCTGAAGCTGAAGTATAGGACAAATGAACGCGATGCTAGAGAAGCAACTCCCGAATGCTTAGGGATAAACCCTGGTCCTCCATAGAAGAAGTGAATCCCCCAATCTTCTCTAAACAGGTTCTTGATTTTGTAGAATTCAGGGTGGTCTGCATTTGCTTTCAAATCTTCAACCCGCTGGAAACTGTTGTTGCTATTGACGATCTCTAAATTGCGGAAGTAACTGGCTTTGCTGAAGCCTTCGTCCGGAAAGTGCCCGGAACCCATCTGCGTCCTCGTATGTCGATCGAAACTACGGAAGTTCACGATCTCTCCTCCCCATTGCACCACGGTCGCATGGTTAGCTAAAGTGGTAAAGATCTCACCCGGCCAATATCCAACCAATGAATTGTTGGGACCCAAACTTAGCCACCAATTCCCTTGATCCTGCATAATTTATATATCTATTAAATCGAATATGTAACTATTTAAATCAATTTTAAATTTCATAAAGTAAAGTAAAATTTATAATACAGTATTGAAAAACCAACCTGCCATACAGAAATGGTGATCTCGAATTGGTTGCCTTCAAAGGTTGAGACGGGAGTAATAGCACCGCCAATAAGAATGTCGCTACTGGTTTGTATAAAACCAGCACATTCTAGATTGTAACATCCGGTTAAGTTGTATCCGTCGCTCTGAAAAACATTTATATTATAATTATTATTTATTAGATCTTTGTCAAAGAAAAAAAATATTACTATTATTAGCATGAAAACTGAAGCATAACTTTTGTTATTTTTAGAAAATTCCAAATTATATATTTTTAATACAAGCAATGCATACAAATTTATTATTATTTTCTTCATTGTACTGCAAGGCAAATCCCTTACAACAAATAACCTTTGTCAAGACAAATAAATTTATAAGCTTTTTAACAAAAAAAAATTAATATAGAGTAAATGAAACCAACAGCTCAGATATTTATAGACGACTGATACAACTAAGATAAAAAGACTGTCTCTCGAGAGAAAAGCAAATATTAACCTAAAAAGGAATCGTTCACTATCATAGCCTTGCCACCGCAACTTCTATTATATTCTCTATTTCTGTAGATAGTTTATTCCACTTATTTTCTATTTCCTGATCAGTTTCTACTTTCTAGCTAAAAAGATTGATTGTTTGTTTTCGTGATACTTAATTTTCTAGATTTTTGCTTTATTCTTTATTAATTGACATTAATAAATTGTAAACTTTAAAACACGATTATTGAAAGCAGATAACGGTTTCAGATGACTACGTATTAAAAATAATTGTCAAAAATTTAAATAATTATTGTTTTTTAATATATATGTGAAAAACTCTAGAAAACCAATCTTTTAGGAGGAGGGAGTATTAAACTTGGCTAAATTACTTATTAGAAATATTACTAGATTATCAAGAAAAAAACAAGTGACTGGATTTTATATTAATCAGTTGCAGACTTGCAGTATAGTCTCTCTCTTTTTTTTTCATGTTATATATATACAGAGCTCAATATACTTTTTTCTTTATTTGTCATCAACTTTTAAAAATATTTACATTGATTTACCATTGTATTTTCAAAAAATATAATTAACACCCAAAATTAAATTTTTATATTATCTTTCTAACTTAATTATATCCTTTAATTCTATTTTCATAAAATCTTTAAAATGAATTTTAAGAACTCTTTGTTCATATGATATAATAATATAAGATTGATATTATAATAACTCTCACGGGTTAAATTTTAATTATTATACAATTTTTTAATAGATATATATACTACATAATCAAATTTTAAATATTTCAATTACCCATAAATGTAATAGATTTTGTAAATAAAAATTACAGTAAAAACATTAAATAATTATTTATACCGCACTATGTGCTGGTTGTTACCTAGTTACTTATTATTAATATAGATTAATGTGTTAATCTATGCTTTATAATGGAAAATATATGAGATAAATTGATTTAAAAAATATCATATTACCGTCCAATAAATGAATAGTCTCGGCTTGTTATCCTGATAGAACTCAGGAAAAACCTAAAAGTCAAATCATGAAAAAGGTTAATTGTATTAGTCCTTTTTATACATGTTTAAATCAAAACTGTAGAAAGTAATAACAATAGCTTTAAGTTTTAAAAAAAACCTGCAAACCCACTTCAATGGTATTGAGATCACCGGTCAAGTAACTACCCGAGCTAATCCATATTTGTGAAATAGATAACTCGTCTTCTCTTTCTACCGTTGGACTCCAGACATTAATTGTTGCCTTTGCTCCGTATAGATCAAGTGGTTCTCCCGTACCTCCGATCGCATACTATTACAGTGTTCAATTCACAACTCCATCAATAGTAAAACAGACGGTAAATATATATGTTGTTGTTCTTTTAAGGTAATGTATGTGAATTAATTACTATGCGTCTAAGTTCTGAATTCTAATCCCTCTGCCAAAAAAAAAAAAGAAAAACTCTTTTTTACCCTTTTGAAAACTATAACACTTCCGGTAGAATATGAAAGTATGAAACTAATAGATTTGGTTTAGCTATTTTAAATTACAGATGTAACATATATAAACTGTAAATGGAAACCGGTTCACTTATTAACAGGAAATCATAGTAATGAAACCATTATGTATTAGTATCTGACCATACTGAAAAAAATCCGTAGCTTCGAATGTTCAAACAAAAAGATTTTTTTTTTGGGCATGACCTTTAAAAACTTGATTGACTTAATAAGAAGCCAAAGATAAGTTTAGTGCTAAAAAAATACCTCATGTACGGAATTGCTAGTGTCGCCGCCGCTAGCATAATCTCGGCGTTTTGGTACTGTCCCCTCTGGACACTTGGCAACGGTTGGATGCGCTTGTCGAGTGTGCCATTTCATCTTCGTTTCCGTCTTTACCATTTTTGGAACTGATGGTGATTCCTGTTTTGTTTTCCACGGAAAAAAAAACGTTGTTAATATTGAAATTTCAAAGATAAAATGGCTGTCAGTATAAAACATATATAGATTAATTATACAAATTAAAACTGAAATATTAAAAAGTAACCTGTATTTTGTGATGTTTTAGGAGAGGATGGTCGAATGCCGGCTGATGTCTTTTGTCCACGCAATCCACAGTATCTCCATCTAAAGTCTGTTAACAATATTTTTTTCAAAAAGAGAACACATATTAGTATACAAACACAAAGATTTATAAGAAAAAAAAGATAGGTATACATAAAATTAGAAACTATATATAAACAACATAAAAAATGTATTTCTGATGAATCAGTACTATACACAACCCTAAACCTTAAAATAAAGTTAATCTACATATTAATTAATTAACAATATACATATATATAATATTTACCTCAATGGTGAGTTCATCAATGCCCTCCACCTGAACAAATGTGAGTACGAGGAGAAGCACCCAGAGAGACTTCATAGCCACAAAAAAAAACGAAATCAGAGTATGAGTTAATGAATCAGCTAAAGAGAGAACACGCCACAAATAAAACAACATTATAAGATGCATTTGAACTCACCATCATCTATGATCTCTTCGACTCTTCCTGATAGAAGGGTTTGTGGTTTTTTTCGTGTGGTTTTTTGTTTCTGATCAGTTAGCTAGAGAAGAAACACTACTGAAGAAGAAGACATCTCTCTCTCTCTAAACCTACTGAAGAAGACATCTCTCTCTCTCTCTCGTTAAGGGGTGATATGCATAGGGTTGCTTTTAATTAAAATATTAAAAGTACATAATTAAGGAGAAAGAAATTAAAGCAACGTTGCTTGCATATAAGTATTTTAGGAACTGAGAGAGAAACAATATTTCCTTATTCTCTTCTTCTGATTGGTTAAATCTTCTTTTATTAATAAAATATTAAATATTTAATTTTAAGAAATGTAAATGAAATGCTCATGAGTGGAGATGGTGTAAGTGGTAGCTAGAGACTAGATACTTAAGTATAATTAAGTACGTAATGTTTATTTACAAAAGAAGCGAAAATAATTAAAACTACTGTGAAAAATCAATGTTTCAACATCTTAGTTTTCACTATATTCCCCTGCTATGACTTTTTTTTATCTTCTTCTTCTGAGTTGACGAAATAAGGAATGGTTTTCGAAGACCGTGATATCAGATTTACACACAGACTATAATTAGAAACATACATTATTCTAATAAGTTTTGGAATATTCGAAAATAGAAACACTCACTTTCTCTCTCTCTTTCCAATTATATTCGGGTCACGTAGTGCCGTAGTTGAGCTTCTAAATCTGTATAACAGTTTTTTGTTTTCTTAATTTAGTAAATTTACTAAAGTAGATGGATATCACTATTGGCAAAAAGAAAAAAAAGTAGATGGATATCAGTGAAGTAATTATTAGTTAAATTAGGCAGTTAAATCGATTTTTAAAAAATGTTGAAAAATCAGTGTCAGAACTCAGAACTTTATTTTGACGAAGTAGCTAATGATTTTTTTTGTGTGGTTTTCTCACTTTCCGTTTCCGTCTCGTTTGATTAATAAAATGAATCGTTTACACAAACTTATGGTTAATATGGTGACATGTAATACAATTACTTATGGTTTTCTATCACGATGAGACTCTTTATAATTGTACTATTTATTACTTTCAATAACAAGACATATTCATGTTAATTAATTTGTGATAATTCTACGTTATATGGCTTAAATACAACTGTTACGTACTATTACTATCTAGCTCATTTCTTACAAGAGAGATAGAATACTCTAAACACATAATAATGTCTAATACTCTAAACACATAATGTCTCTTTTAATAAATGAGCTGGTTTCATTATTTTACAAGTACTTCTTAATTTTCTGGTTTCTTTATGGCTGCAAAATATAAAAACTAATATGACTATTCCAAACACAAACGTCTTCTAATAAAACTTCACCGCGCTAGCTAATTAAATAAAGGCAGAAAATAAACAAATGCCGCTAACTACTACTCCTCACTGTCCGGTGGGATACTCACATTTTCCAAATCCTGCAATCAACCAAATTCATTTTAATTAGAAATATATAAAATAAAGTATTAAACATCATCATATCTTACAGTTATAACTATGAAGACACAATCTAACGTGAACATCTTAAAACATTAAAATGCAAAGATGACACGATATAGCTGAACTTTCGCAACTGCCAACTACTAACCATGCATATTGCCACAATATTTCACCTTTTTGGCTTTTTTTGAATACCAGACCAGTTTATGAATAAACACTTGATTCCAAATTAAATTCAATCAAAATAAATGTAATCGTATGAGAATAAATTTGATAATTAGAGAAAGGGATTCATAAGATTAACGTACGAGGAGGTTGCGTGACGACGTGAGCAGCTCCACCAAAGTAGCACGTACCAACACGACGCGCGTTCTTCTGATAGTAACTGTTGAAAGCGTACGAAGCATGCGCTTCTAACGTCTCAGGATGATAACACGTGGCGCCCGGCTGAATCGGACGGCAATCAGCTCCTCCTTCTCCGCAAGCGTAATCAAGAGCCGCCTGAAGCCTATCCCTCGCCATCTCTCCGTTCGAAACGCACCACGTCGACGACACCACCGGAACCTCATCTCCCTTACCGTTGACCGGAAACGTTGACCTCGCGGTGAACGGAACGTCGTACACCTTCCCTTCGTTTGGGTAGAACAACCCGTAGTTTCTCTCAGACGTTGGCCCTGGTTTCTGGTTCTCGTTAAACAACGCGAATAGGTAAACGTTGAGCGGCTCCCTCGGTCTCAACGGCGAGCCGTGACCCGTTAACACTCTCTTCACAAGTCCGACGTTATACGCCGCCGCGTTTGGCTCGCTTGCACCGATTTCGTTCTCGTCTCCAACGGAAGGCCACCCTGTCTCCGTCACCATCACCTTAACGTCGTTAAATCCAACGGCTGACATAGCGGCGTAAACGGCGTCGAGTTGAGCGTCGAAGAGACTGTTATACTTCAGTCCCGTGCCGGAGTCTATGTTTCCGGCGTTTTCTTGAAACAGAGCGTATTCCAAGGAGATTTTGTCGGCGTTCGCTGAGTAAGCGAAGAACGGGTAAGCATTAACCATGAGATACGACGACGTTCGTTGCAACAGATCAAGCATAGGTTTGATAACCGGTTCGATTAAATCCGGTTTAAAAGAACCGGAAGATGGCGGGTACGAATTAGCCAGCGCGCTAAGAGCAACAGGAGAAGAGATCTTGATCGCTTTCTCGAGGTTATGCTTCACCAGAGAGGTGTGTATGTTCTTCATCGCAGGGACGAGATACGGCGTGGTGTTCTTGGGATCGACGAAAACTTCGTTACCGACGGCGATAGCTTCGATCTCCGTCGCTGGGAAGTGTGAAGCTACGTTGGTTTTAATCCAGTGGTCGGCGAATGATTGGTTTGATGAGGCGGAAGAGAGAAGCTCGTTAGGGAGAGCGACGATTACTTTGATTCCCGAGTTTGCAAGCGCGGTTAACACGTTTTTATCTGTGTCGTAGATTTTGATACGGTTGATTCCTTGTGATTTCAGGAGGCTTACTACATTCTTTGGTGACGGGAGGTTGTTAGCTATCCGGCCGTAATTAACTCCGATCATTCCAGACTCTGTGGAAATAAAAACGTTAAATGAAAAGAACATGAGGATACATGAGACGTATCTATAAACTAACGTGAAGAATATAACTAACCAGCGTGTGCGAAAGAAATGGTTGGGAAGAGGCAAAGAATGAGAAAACAAGGTAGGAAAGAAACGGCCATTGTTTTCTTCAAGAACAGAACTGTGGTTTGATTTGATTGATAGTTATGGAGACGTACGAAAGATTAGTGGGTGTGTTTTGCCTGGTGAGGGGAGCTGATCTAACGTTTTTATATGATTTATAGGTGTAAAGAAGTGGTGCCAAGTGGGGGATGTGGGATAACTAATTACACGGAAGACTTGTTGAAAAATTTGATAAACTGAAAAAGCGTATTTTTATAATTATCTATTTATAGCTTAAAACCATAAAATTCAGGTAAAAGAAACTTTCTAAAAATTAACATAGTTGATTTTTGAATTTGTTTGAAAAAGACTTTAGGTTTATTGTTTTCTTCCTTCAACAAAGACCGTGACTCTGTGCAATCCTTTCTTTTTGTGAAAAAGCGGGACTCACACTTTATCTTCTTCAACTAATCTTTTTATTGTTTGTTTGTTTCACTAAATTCGATTTAATTGTTTATGGCTATGTCGTCGTTTCGTTTCCTCAAATAGATGGGGATCACATTGTCTAATGGGTTCGAGTCAGATAGATGTGGCCCAATGAAAATATTATAAGCCCATTAATATCATCTAAAAAACGCAGTAGTAGTGTTGTCTCTCAGCCGTTGGATTTGTAAAAAGAAACCTAGAGAATATGAACCGTTAGATTAGGGTAGATGCCCTACAACGATTCGCCACTTTTTAAAGAGATAAAGAGGAATCCGATGCGTCCAAGTACAAAAAGCCACAGGGGCCAATTAGAGAGAGAGAGAGAGAGAGATCTTTTTTTTTTTATTTTCGAGATTTCAGTCCTATTTTGTGTTATTTATTTACTTTGTTGTTTCATATATCTTCTTTGATCGGAGTCTGAATCTCTCTCGCCGTTCTCTATAAAATTCTTTGTATTTGTGCACCGGACGAGAGAGTTCTTAAACGATGTCTGCAACCCAGGAGGAAGATAAGAAGCCAGGAGACGGTGGTGCTCACATCAATCTCAAAGTCAAGGGACAGGTCTCTATCTTTTTTCTACTTTTTATCTCCTTTTGTTTTTAATTTTTTTTGAAGATTTGGGTTTCTGATTTGAAGCTCTCGTGTGTAGCTGCGATTAGGGTTTTTTTTTTCCGATTTGGCTCTCGTTGCACAATTTTAGGGTTTCGTACAACAAGCTCAGTGTTGGTGGTTTTTTTTTTTTTTTTTTTTTTGACTGGACAAAAATATTGTGCTGTATTATACTTTTACTGGTGTGAGTTGTATATAGAGCTTGTGGTTTCTGTTGTTGTTTGAGTGTATTTCACAATTTTGCAATGGTAAAGATGAAACAGTTGTTGATTGTTCTAAGGATTTGTGAACGATGCTGTCTAAAACAATTGTCTGGTTTATTATGCTTATGAGTTTGTAATCTCTCTCCATTCTTAAGTTTTTGGTGGTGTTTTATGTTTGGAATTCTCATAAGCCAAAGCCTACATTATATGATAATTGATATGGATACTTTTTCAGTTTACTAAACCCAAAACAGAGACTTTAGGATTTTCCCGAAAAGAAAGAAAGAGACATTAGATTTTCAATTATTGTTTTCTATGCTATCTCTCAACTTTTGTTAACAGTGTCTTGATATTGTCTCTTTTTTGTAATGTGGTGCCCACATAGGATGGAAACGAGGTGTTCTTTAGGATCAAGAGAAGCACTCAGCTGAAGAAGCTTATGAATGCTTACTGTGACAGGCAATCCCAGGACATGAACGCCATCGCTTTCTTGTTTGATGGACGTCGTCTTCGCGCTGAGCAAACCCCTGATGAGGTATCAAACACACACATAAATTCAATCTACACATGCTCTTTTTTTACCCTCTTAAAAAAGTTGTAGCTTTTCGTTATATGCTAATAATAATTCTGATGCTACTACAGCTTGACATGGAGGACGGTGATGAGATCGATGCCATGCTCCATCAGACTGGTGGCGGTGGTGGTACTGGTGTTGCTATGGCTATGGCTTGACATTTCCTCCTCCGGGTTTTAGTAGGGCTTTGTGTGATATGGAATGGCTTAAGGAGTTATCGGCATTATTAGGATTTCCAGACTTGTTTTTTTTTTTATCGTGGCCATTATTAATCTCTCTAGAAGAAACTATGAAATTATGTATGGTCATTCAAGGTTAAAAGAACCATTCGGATGATTTTTCGTCTTTGTTCGTTTGTTATTTGGGCTTAATTAAAGGTGTTATTAACCCGCTTACCTATAATTTCTTGGCTTTATAAAACTCATTGGTAAAACAAGCAAATGAAACGATGAAAAGCCCTTATAGAAGAAATATGTTGCTCGTTGAGGTAATGGGCGAACAATTTATAAAACCCACTCAGACAATGGAACAAAATACTGTAACTTAGAACCTTGGTCTTGTTTGTGATTGTATTCTATACACGATGTGCCTAACAAACAGTGACTGTGATGGTTCATGATCACAGGACACACCCATGATCAAAACAACCAGTACTGTCTCACAAGACACACCCATGATCAAAACAACCAGTACTAATAAGTACTGTCTATACACGATATACTTAACAAACAGAGATTGTGATGGTTGAAGATCACAAAGACACACCCATGATCGAAAGTACTGTCTATACACGATGTGCTTAACAAACAGAGATTGTGATGGTTGATGATCACAAGACACACCCATGATCAAAAGAACCAGTACTGTCACAAGACACACCCGTGATTCAAAACAACCAGTAAGGCAGTTATAATAGTACCGTCTCATTTTCTGACACGTTAAGAATAACATGTACGTTGATTTTAGATAGACTTCGATACAAGCACTTGGCTGAGACGGAAACATTCTTAAGCGTTAAGACCACGACTTCGAATGATCATATTTATAAAATAATAGTCATCATCGAGAAGAACATATATATTCATCATAAACACGAACTTATAACAACACTAAAATTAAAAAAACAGAGCAATGCTAGGCACAAAATACCCACAACCATCATTAAAACACCAAGAAGCTTCAAATGCAACTAGCAAGAGAGTTTGCTTATTTAGGCTTCTAATTATACATACAAACAACCAAGTCACGTTATTGTTCACTGAAGGACAATGCACTCAGACGCAGTCCCGTTTGTGATCGGACCTCCATGGATACGATTGCTTTTCTGGTTAACACCACCATTAGGGATTTGCTGGTGAACTATGGTTCCTTCAAGATCCTCCTCCTGGTCACTACAACCAATGGCTTCAAAGATGAGAGTATTAACCTCCTTAAACCTTTCCTCTGACAGAGAAGCTTCTGCAAGGAGCCTCCAGGCATTCTCCTCTGAAGCTCCTTCGTAATCCTCTTTCCTCTTCAGCACCATGTGACCACTTATCTCCCACACGGCTGGGTTCACTTGTGTTTCCAACACCTCGGGGCTTACTTCACCTAGAGCCTGTTTCTCTGCGTAACACTGCAATTTATACAATCAAACTGTTACTCACTTTTATTGGGTGGATTCAAAACAGGTAGTGAACCAACGGTTTGCCAGCTAAAATTTTTTACCTGTGGCATCACGAAGATCTGCCTTCCACAATCAGCGATGAGGATGTTGAAAGGTATGTTGTTGTTCTGGAGGCAAACGCAGACATTTGACACAGTATCAGATAGGTCTTGCATAGAGCTTCCACCTTCAAAGAGAAGACTTCTCACAGGGTAATTCAGAAGCTCTGAGATTTTCACACCACTAACAGTGGTTATCATCTTCTTGGTAGGAGCTCTCTCAAGTGGGAAAGGCATGGCCAGGTAATATGCCTGTTTCCAACAAAATCACCACCAAAACAATCAATACAAGTTATCTTAGATAAGCCGGGAGAAAAAGAATTATGCTTGGGTCACTATTAGGTATACCTGAAAGTGAAGATGGTTGATAGTGGCAAAAGCACCCAGGCTGTTGTAACCAAGTCTGAAGTAAGGATTAGCGGCCTCCGCAGCCATGTGAACTGCAAGCAAAAGGCTTTTGTGATCAATCCTCTGTGGCAAGCAGTCAAGAACACGAGGAATCAGCAGCACATGCCCATACTCGATCGGGCTAACCTGTTAAAATAAAACAATAAAGAATTAATCTTTTGCTATCAAAACCAATCAAAGGAAAACAAATAGAGCTCTCTGGACAAGATTCTTTACATTGATAGCAACAACACTGAAAGAATTCTCAGGATCAAGAGGCATGCAGGGGAAGAACTGAACTTGGCCATCTTCGCCAGCTTCAAACTGGAAGAGCAGCTCTTCTTGACCAACTTTAGTGAAGTTGAACTTGCTGCCATCAAAAGACTGCAAAACCTTATCCACACGGAACTCGGTCGGCCTCTTCTTTAGGTGACGACCCTCGTTTAGCTGAGCAACGAAACCATACTTCCCGGGATAACCTATATAAACAACAAGAGAAAACAATCTTAAGAAACAATGTAAAACAGATCTCGGACTGAAAACAAACATCACTAGATTGTCAAACAAGGAATCAGAAAGACAATTACTTTGGTTTCGCATGCAGTGACATCATAGCGGAAAAGTCCTCTTTGGAACCTATCCTCCCACTGAAAACATAAAGAATTGATTAATATAATGATTACTCAGCTAAACTCGTTTTGCTCTATGTAAAGTAAACGATTGTTACCTCTCCGAGAACGAGAGACTCGAGAAAAGCAACAGGAGGCTCTTCAGCTTCATGGCTGACCACAAGCTTCTCTCTGGATTTTCCAGATTCTTACAGGCATACAAAGGAAGCCTAGCACCTGAAACAAACGTAGCACAAAGTGTGTGAATCAAAGAGTTAAAATTTAACAACAACAACAAAAAGACGATTCAGCTAACAGAACGTACCATTAATGCAACATGCGCCGAGACAATTCCGTCCACAGCCAACGGATTCATCAGCCGCCTCATCCTTCTGGTAATTCGATACGACGGTCGGAACTCTCTTAATTTTCAACATTCTCTCAATTCCTTCTAACCCCCAAAAGATAAAATCGATAGAACCAAAGCAAATAATAAAAAAAAGGAATCTCTAAAAACAAACCCTAAAAAACCTAGAAGCTAAATAAGAGGGAAGATGAAGTTGGAACCGCCTCCGGCAAGAAAGAGGAGATCAGAAGGGCTGCCGCCTTCAGACGGCAGAGCTCCACGTCCCCCGTGCGGCAAAGGATTAGTTTCGATTAAACAACCCTTACGTCGAACTATACGGACATGAAAGCTAACACCCGGAGATATCCCGTGTATAGCCGTGATGCCGATCACCTGATGTCCCCAATTTTTTTGGTGAAAATCGAAAACGCACAGCCGGAGAAAGATTTACAGATTTCACCCGAACCCGACACTCAAAACAGCAAAACAAGGAGAGATCTTTTTGATTTGGGTTTGTTTATACAAATTTGATAAAAAGAGAGATTGTGATTCCTAGAACAATTTGGTTTTTGCGGATACAGTGTGTCTTAGGAGATATCGAATGGGCTTTAAATAGAGATAGGAGATGAGTGAACCAGAGAATTTACTAACGACAACATATACATATATATATTAAAATTTTATTTTTATTTTTAATACATAACTTTCCTTTTCTCTTTATTTTTTTTTTTCTGTGGTTGTGATTCGGACGTGAAGTTTCTTTTCTATTAATTAGGTCGTATTGAATTTTTTTTTTTTTTTTTTTTTACTTTACTATTTTTTCCTTATCTTGTCAAAGTTTTGGTTAGTCGGCTAAAGGTTAAGAACAAACATCGAATATACGAATAGAAAATGTTAGGATCAGTGCAAAGATATACATTTTCTATTATGGATGATACTCTTATGTAAACATGTTATTAAAATATTGTTATCAAATAAATTTAAGTGGGATGGTAGTTTTCTGCATGCAAGTAAGAGACTAGCTATAGCTAATAAGAGGTTGCAATCAAATCTACCGCAATATAAAGTTCATGCGGCATATATTGATATATATGATCTCTGTAAAATAAAAGGTAGTAGTTTGTGTTTTTATTGTTGTTTTTATGTTGTCATTACATAAAAATTTCTATGGTCATGCTTTTTCATGAGACGATGTGTGGTCGTAGCAACTTCTACGAGGCTCAGTTGGGCTAACGAGGACCATCGTTCATTCGGTCGATATATTGCGAAGCTAAGATTTAAAACTTACGTATAGAAATAATGGGAATAGTTTTAGACCATTGCTTTTTGGAGGGTTTTGTTTTTATGTTATGACATTATTACCAAATTACAAATGAACAAAAAACAAAAAAGGTATACAAAAAAAACAGAAGTGAAGATCCTCGGAATCTAATGAAAGGATATAGTTCTTGAACCACATAATTTCGAGGTCCATTGTTTTGTTTGGCAATATCTACAAATCGAAGCCCTCCTCCTTCGGTCCTTCCATTACCGATTTACCGTTATTTTTATTTTATCAAAACCATTTATCATGATCTTAAGACCTCAACATGTAAATACCAATTTATATTGCATCAAGACCTTAAAATATGTAGAATCAGATTTCCACAATGAATTTGTTTAAGGAGGAAACAAATTCAGTAGAATTATCTCTAAAAAGTAGATCTAAACCGAGACAAAAGAGAAGAACTAAGAATTAGGGTTTATTCTAAGAACTTGATTATTGTATTAATTGCTCGATGCCTTACAACAAGTCCCCCTTATTTATACATATTCGAGATATTACAATATATTAACTTTCCTTAATCCGACGAAGTGAAATATAAAACTGCCCAATTCCCTTGAGTCGCCGCCGCACCGTGAATGTCGATTCCTTCTTCTCCAAGATTCTGTCTCGTTCGAACTAGTTCCCGATGACCTAATCGATCCCTTAACCGGATTCCGGTTAAATACTCAATTAACGTTTCGGTTTAGCTCGGTATGTTGGGGTGCTAAATCCCGCACCAACAATTAGTCCCCCCAGTTCAGTATATTCGAGATTTAATCCGAATATTTTGAACTAAGGAAAGAAAATATCCGATCTAATCCATAAAGTTTTAATTGATTTCATTCGATCTCCGAATTATCCTACCGCATTTCGTCCCGGCGACACGTGTCAAATGCTAGCTCGGAATTCGAAGAGTCGCGTAGGTCATCATTACTTTTCGTAGGGTTGCCGCCCATTCAGCTCTATAAATTTGCTTGATCCTTTCTCATTTCTCATTTTTCGCCAACAGCAACAGGTAATCTGCTTCGAACTCTCTCTTCCATTTTATCTCGTTATTTCTCTTCCTTCTTCCACACTCTCCGAATTCGAAACATGGCAAGTACATCGGAAACTACCTCTGCACCCGAGCAATTAGTTCGTCGTAATTCCAGACGAAGAACTCCCGACGCCGAAGGCACCGCGCAGATCGGGGAATCAAGCAGATCGAACTCCGAAGCCCCGCAATACCTGGTCCGCTGTACAACAGGAGCCTCTTCCTCACAGGCAGAACCTGTAGGACTCTCGATTGAAGACATCGATCCCCTATTCGATCATGCAGGGCAGATCGGAGGCGAAAAAAGCGTGAGTTCGGTTAAAACTGTGAGCGAAACGCTAAACTCGTGTGGTTTAATCAATAGCAACGTGACGATCTTGATTCCTCGTGAAGATCAGCGCCCCTGGAGCCCGGAGGGTACGTATGTTTATACGAGGGTTACTTCACCGAGTGCCGCCTCTTGTTCCCAATCCGAGTTGATCTCGCTACGCCCAAAGACGGATGATGGCGATCTCCCAGTTCGTACCGGAGCTATTTGTAATTTCATGGCTGCTTTGACTCTAGCAGCCGCCGGAGTCGAACTTCGAGTTCAAGCCTTCGAACAACTGTCACATTTGAAGCAATCGAAGAGTCCGAATCGCTGGGAAGTGAATTTGAGGCCAGCTCACAATTTCCTTGTTGGTAAACGCACCAATAAATTCAAGAAGTATACGAATCGTACTTCTTCGTCCGCGTCGACCAATATTCATTTGCTAACCCGTTAGGTTTTCATCGGAGAGTGTGGAATGAAAATCCTGGTAGAGTTATACTTAATACTTGTTATCGACTTCGGTTTCGCTAACTAGTTTTAACTTTTGATGCTTGTGATTCCAGATCGTCCATTGTGTGCAACGCGCCTAGCCCCGAACTACATTCGTGTTAGAGACGCTCCGCTATCCGGGAGGAACCGTCAGTGGGATTTTATCACTCGTATCCGAGTCGAAACAGCAATGGGAAAAGCCAGAACAGATTTCCCTAGTTTTGCCAACGCATTAAGACGATCTGCTGGATGTCGCGTGATGAAATCCCAAGATGTTCAGGTTGTTCGCGGACACTCAGCGGCCATCGAAAACGAGATCGGCCCATCTCAGGGGTCCAACCGAAGTCGATCCTATTCTGGACCAAATCGTCGCTGACCCTACTCAAGCACTCGGAGAGAACGTCGAACCGCCCGCCATCGCAGAGGAAGAAAATCCTCCTTTGGCTTTAGAAAACGTCGATCCTTCGAACGAAGAACACGACGTTCCTCAGACCGAGGTTGGATCCAAAAGGAGGAAGAAGAGGAAGAACAAGGAAAAACAAATCAGCGAGGAACCAGCTCTCGACGCGCGCCCATTGCCGAATCGCAAGCGATCGGCTGACGAAGCCGGATTAGAATCGGCCGATCGATTCCGCCTTGAAAGAGAAAACGATAAGACGAATCACTTCGCCTACAATTACTTCGGCGACTATCCCCTAGTGACCAATCGCGAAGCTTCGGGCGAGCTTTTCCGAATCAAGATTTCCAACCGAATTCTTCCGTCAACGACGAATTGGAATTCAAGCAAGCATACCTTGATATCGCTGCATCCCACTTACTGGTTCGTCCTACTACCAAATCTATGAAAGTTTTGATTTCTGTTTTGTTAAAACAACGCGTTAAACTGACGTGAATTTTCCGAACCCGCAGACGCCGCCAAAATGAACGCGTTGGTTCAAAAATATGATAGGCAAGCTAAATCCAGCAAGAGTTCGGGAATGGAGCTCGAAAAGATGAAGGAATGCGTGGGGCAAATCCGAGCTGCCAGCGATGCCAAGGATGCGAGGATCAAGGAACTCGAGGCGCTTATTGCGGAGAAAGATGGCATCATTGCCAACACCGAACTGAGGGTTAACGAACTGAACTCCCGGGCGCTTACTCTGGAAGAAGAGAAGATCGGTTTGCAGGAATCGTGCGACGAGTTGAAAGTTCAGCTTGCTTTCGAAGTCAAAAGACTTCGAGCGGACCGATGGGCAAAAGTGGAGCGAACAACGAAGAAAGCGCAGGACCGACTAGACAAGGTCAAAGCCTATCTAGTCGAACAGACAAAAGTTCGCCCTTTTGAAGATCTGCTGAACCAAGCCACCGGAGTACAGGGAGCTGTAGGATATCTGATCGAGAATGGGGCTGTCATTCCTGAAAAGCTATTAAAGGAAATCGACGAGAAAAGGCCGAAGCCGAAGAAACCGTAACTGCGATCGATGTCCTCGAGCTGAACGAGAACGATCTCACCATGTCTCCAGATCAGCTTGGTTATGGATTTCCTCCCCCAGCGACCGATGAGACGAGGGCTCCGGATTCCGTTGAGCATCCCTTTGGCTCAAACGCCGGAAGTTTCAAGCAGATATTTCCGGTGACGTGGATATTTAAGAACTCAAAATGTATTATTGTTTTTCCTTTTTGCTTTGTGGGTCGGTGCACCCTTGTAAAATATTGCCGACTCATTCGGCCCTTTTCTTTTGGGACTTAATCACTAGAATTTTTCCTTTTCGTTCAAAAAGAAAATTTCCAATTTCGAGAAAGTTGCATATTTCCCAATTTGTAGGCAAGTTCCCAATTTTCCTAAGAGCTTTACCTCCCAAGAGGTGTATAAATCTAACCAGTGCTGCCTGCGGATCAAACATCCGAGAAAGCTTTTTCAATCAAAGACAATGCCGAGCTCGACTAGCAGCGTAGAATCCCCATTAGCTAGCAACGACGTGCCAACGTTTCGAATGCCGAAGCTATCGAAAGAGGGATGGTCTACTTTCCAAACATCGAGCTCCTGGATGTTGATGTCCCGCGTCAAACCGGAAGAAAGACGCGAACTGATCGATTTTCTTCACGAGGTGGAAGATCGCCATGCAGAATATTCCAATCGTCTCGCCGCATCAGAACAAGTACGGCAAGATTTGATTTCCAAACTCAAGATGCTGGAGTCTCATCCCAAAGATTGGATTAAGAATGGGTTCGGCAGGATATCCGATTTGCCACCATGTCTTGTTGCATATTGCAACGAATGCCAAAGTGAATCTGGACGTGGATCGACTACATAGACCCGACCTTGGTCGGCGATTTCGTTCCAGGTAACGTTAAGCCATTCTACATCAACCGGCATGCAACTGATGCCGAGCTCGCCGAGGCCGACGCTTTTTCTTTCAGGTAGTCCCTTAGCCTTTTATGTCCCTTAAAAATTATAGACGATTGCTCCTTTCATATTGATCCTTTGCTTACTTGGTGTCTGCAGATCGAAGGTATGCACCAAGAATTGACTCAAGATCTTCAGTATTTTCATATGAAGAGAGGAAGAATCGACCGACGATTGAGATCTTTGGAATCCGAGATTGCTCTACTCAAGGCAAAAAGGAAAAGGACTACCGAACTACTTGATGAAAGCGAACAAAAGCCGAGCATTGGAGACTCGTCCCGAAGAGTGGGAAAGACCGGACTGCAGCTACTATGGCCGATGCCGAAACGAGTCAAGACGAGCATCCGTGAGATTGCTGCGAACGGTGCTACAGTTCGGAATTAGAATATTCTATTTGATTGAGAATAAAATTTAACCGCAATGTAACGACGAAACTGAATCTCACTCGAAATAAATTTTCATAATAAAAGATTTGCTTTAATCACTGTTTTACGATTTAAAAAATGTGTCGAGGCGAGACGTCTCTCGGCTTACAATAGACAATTTTTACTAAGTGATAGTAGAGAACACCGATCGAGATGAAGTGTTAATAAAGTGTGTTTAATCGGAGAGCGAAATACTGGGCTCGGCTTATCTCCTTCGCTTTAGCTCGGATACCGGACTGCGAAAATATCCTCGGGTTCGGCTAACCATTCCGTTCGAACTAAAGTTTGGGCGCGAAATAAATACTGGGTTCGGCTTATCCCAAAACAAAAGCGGGTGCGGAATAAATACTGGGTCCGGCTTATCCCTACATGGAAGGTCGGGTGCGACTCTGGGTTCGGCTTATCCTGAAGATAATTCGTAATTCTACGAGCTGAACACCTGGCCGGGCGTCAGCGAGGGGTGGATCTAGATCCTTAGTCCGTTTTTTTTTTTTTTTTTTGCTTTCCCAAAAATTTTTTCCTTCTTCTTTTCGGAAATAATGAACTCGCCTTATTAAATGCATTGCACGGTCTTTAAGAATTTTTTAGGAAAAGCGAAAATCACGCTGCACGCCGATTGGTGGACTCAGCGGCGGTTACTTCCCAAATCCCGTATAAATAGAGGACTGGAATATTTGGGAAGATCATCACAACTTCCCTAACTATTATCGAGAAAGATGGTGACTACTCGATCTGCGTGGTTGAGACGAGCTCGAGAAGTGCTTGCCGCCTCGGCAAGCAGTTCCAGACGACCGAAGCGCCGGAAGATTCCCCCGCCCAAGAAAGCGTGGAGTCCTTCCGCGTTCGCGCACTGTCCCTCGCGTTGATATGACAGTGTAGAAGGGAGTCTCGTGTGTCGGAACTCCGAAGGTATCGGGCTCGCCGCTATAGATTGGGAGCCCACCTTATGGCAAGACGCCGTAGATTGGCCGAAGTTTGTCGGCTCTATCGTTTGGAGGGGACCATTCGGGTTCGACCGAGATGATAGTCCAAGGCTTCTTCTTGGAGAAGTGGCACATGACTGGGCTGCATGCCGCACACGCAGCGTGCCAAGAGCTTGTGGCGAGTATAGAGATGCCTGTCTCTTGAGGCCGACTGTCAGCCTCTCAAGATACCGCGCACCTGTCCACTGTGGATATCTGGGCCTACCGAGCTTCCATCGAAAGATTAAGGCGGTACGCCAATTTCCTGGAATCGGCTGGCCCGATTTTTCGTGAAAACACACCTGCGGAGGGCCCGTGTTCCTTCTTAGAAGACTTGGTGTCGAAAGGCGTCGAAGTTCCAAGGGAGAAACTAGAGGCCCTCGGGAAAGATGTCGGTTCGGCGCGCGGAACTGGAGAAGGTAGCGGTGGAGGAACCATTGGGAGACGATCTATCGGGTCCGCGGCCTCCACTTCGTCTGCAGGATCAGCCCAGACGTTGAGCGTGGGAGTTCGACCACTCCGAACTCTGAGTTCGGGTGGTCGATTTCTTTTCTCATCTAGGACCCCGAGTCGTCTAAGGAACGTTCTCCCTTTGCGTCTCTTTTCTCTTTTCCTTTTTATGTATTGATCAAAAACACCCAAAAATATGTAATGGGGATTGGATTTAGTTATTGAAAAACCTTAGTTTAATCGGGATTTCTAAATCGTATAAAGGAATTTAACTGCATATCGATCTTCGAATTTAACATGTTGCCTACCGGACTTTCGCCGATCTGGATATGTTCGAAACAAGAATAAGTTTTCAAATCGAATAAAAACTTTTATTAATATATCAGCTGTATTCACTTGATCTTTTAAAAGATAAGGAATTGCCTACGTACCCCGAAGTGGGGATCAAGCCAACCGTAGTTCTTAGTACAAAGGATAGATAAATAGAGTTCGGATTCCCGAAAACTCCTAAGTAGAGTCGTGACAACGACTTAGCTATAGTAGCGTTTCAAGTGGGCTGCGTTCCACGAGTTTTTGATTCGTTCCCCGGCCATGGTTACGAGTTCGTAAACTCCCGGGCGAACTGCTCTAGATATGAGATATGGACCTTCCCATCGAGCGCCGAGTTTGCCGGCGTTAACCTCCTTGGTGTTCTCGAAGACTTCCCGCAGGACCAGGTCACCTTCATTGAAGCGTCGCTGGCGAACCGTCTTATTGTAATATCGAGCCGCCGCATCTTGGTAGTGCTGCATCCGAACTAAAGCTTTGTCGCGCAATTCTTCGGCGAGATCGTTGTGGTCGATCAGCATCTCTTCGTTAAGTTTGGTATTATCGACCATCATGGTGCGACGGAGTGTCGGGACTCCTGCTTCAGCCGGGGCGAGTGCTTCGAGACCATACGCGAGGGAGAAAGGGGATTGTCCCGTGCTTCGCCGCGGGGTTGTGCGGTATGACCACAGCACGCCATCAAGGTGATCTGCCCACGCTCCTTTCCGTCGACCGAGTCGTTTCTTGAGCCCATCAACGATCGATTTATTCGTGGCTTCGGCTTGACCGTTACCTTGCGGGTAGCGAGGAGTCGAAGTGCTGAGACGGATTTGCCACTTTGTTAGGAAACGTCTGGTGATCATTGAGGTGAACTGGGTCCCGTTGTCGGTGACGATCTCGTATGGGAGCCCGTGGCGACATATTATGTTTTTCCATATGAAATTGGTCACGACATATTATGTCCCCACAGACGGCGCCAATTGTAGAAACTAGATTTCCACAATGAATTTGTTTAAGGATTGGATCCTCGTGAAAGACTCTGCTTCCACCCACTTGGTGAAGTAATCAGTCAGCACGAGGACATACTTTTGGATTTCGGCTGGCAAAGGTCCTATGGCATCCATGGCCCAGCGCATAAAGGGATACGGAGCGGTGACGGTGTTCAACAGTTCGGGCGGGACGTGCCGCATGGGTCCATGGCGTTGACAAGCTTCGCATTTGGCCGCAAAGTCTCGCAATCGGCCATCATAGTAGGCCAATAATGTCCGTCCTTTTTGATTTTGAGGGCGAGTGCGCGACCGCCGAGTGGTTGCCACCTTCGCCTTCATGCACTTCCATCATGATGCGTTCGGCCTCGTCTCGAGTAACACAGGTAAGGAATACCCCGAAGCACTTCGGCGGAATAGCTCCCCATCCAATAGGATGTATCTAGCACTCCGCGCCTTTAGTCGTCGAGCTGCCCATCGATCTGCCGGGACGGTGCCATCGGAGATATAAAGCTTGATCTCAGTCTGCCAATCCTCGGGGCTCCACGAAGTCCGCCATATCTTCCACCGGCTCTTCGACTTCCATCGGGATTGGGTCGTCATTGATGAGGGCAATCTGGCTGTCCGGGTCGATGCTGGGAGCTTCGATGCATTCGATGGGAATGGTACGCCGTAACTCGGGTCGGAGCGGTTTGCCAGGGCTGCGAGTGCGTCGGCTGATGCGTTCTCATTTCGTGGGACCTTCGTCAGAGAAAAGACGTAAATTCGCCGGATAACGTGCGGACCAACTGTCGATATGCTCCCATTCGCTTGTTTTGGCGTCAAATTCGCCGCTGAATTGGCTGACTACGAGCTGGGAGTCGCAGAACACCTGCAGGTGTTTGACTCCCAATCCCTGGCCAGCCGGAGTCCCGCAAGAACGGCCTCATACTCGGTCTCATTGTTCGACGCTTTGAAATTGAGCTTTAACGCCTGCTCGAGGATCTCTCCGGGGGGATCGGAGTATGAGTCCCACCCGGATCCTTGATTTGTTGACGAACCGTCGACGAACATTGTCCATTGTTCCACCGCGGGGGTGGGATCGTCAAGCTCGGGCGACAGTTCGGTGATGAAATCAGCCAAAACTTGTGACTTCAGACTCGGGCGAGAACGGTATTCAATGTCATATTCGCTGAGCTCGACCGCCCATTTCGCCATGCGTCCGGATTGGAGAGGACTGTGAAGGATGGTTCGGAGTGGTTGATCAGTGAACACGACGACGAATGCGACTGAAAATAGGGCCGCAGTTTCCGTGCAGCGACGATCACCTGCAAGGGCCAATTTTTCCAGCGTGGGGTATCGCGACTCCGCGTCGTTTAACGCTTTGCTTGTATAGAAAATGGGTTTCTGGTCGCCGCGATCATCTCGGACCAGCACCCCGCTAACAGCTGAACTGGAGACCGAAACGTAGAGATACAATGTTTCGCCGTCCTCCGGTTTGACCAATACGGTGACAGGTCAAATATTCCTTCAGCTGACGAAAGGCGATCTCGCACTCCTCGTCCCAATGGAAATCTTTATTCCCGCGAAGAAGTTGATAAAAGGGAAGGCACTTATCCGTTGAGCGCGCGATGAAACGGTTCGAGCGGCGATCCGGCCAGTTAAGCGTTGTACTTCTCGCTTATTGGTTGGTGACGGGAGTCCTAGTATGGCTTCGATCTGCTTGGGATTTGCCTCAATTCCCCGTTCGGTGACGATATACCCCAAGAATTCCCCGGAAGTTACTCCGAATGTGCACTTCGTTGGGTTTAGTTTCATCTGGAATTGATCCAAGATGTCGAAACATTCCGCCAGGTGCTGGACGTGCTGTTCTGCGATCAGAGATTTGACCAGCATGTCGTCTATGTAAACCTCCATGGTTTTGCCGAGCAGGTCCGCGAACATCATGTTTACCAAACGCTGATAGGTTGCTCCGGCGTTCTTCAGTCCGAACGGCATCACTTTGTAGCAGTAGGTCCCCTATCTGTGATGAATGCCGTCTTTTCGCGATCAGCTGAGCTCATGGCGATCTGATTGTAGCTGAGAAAGCATCCATGAACGAGAGCAGCTGGTTTCCAGCCGTGGCTTCGACGAGGCGATCTATGTGCGGTAGAGGAAAGCTGTCCTTAGGGCAAGCTTTGTTGAGATCGGTGAAGTCCACGCAAACTCTCCACTTGCCGTTTTTCTTTTTGACCACCACTGGGTTAGCCAGCCAATCAGGGTACTGGACTTCCATGATTTGATCTGCCTTGAGTAGCCTTTCGACTTCGTCCTGGACCGCCTTGGCTCGATCTGGGCCCAAGCGCCTGCGCTTGTCTGATCGGCTTGAACGTGGGGTCAATATTGAGTTTGTGGCACATGACTTCGGGACTTATTCCGACCATGTCCTTTGTTGACCAGGCGAATGTGGAAGCCCGAGATTGCAAGAAAGCGATCAGCTTAGCTTTTATGCTTTCATCGAGTTCGGCCCGATACCGACAGTTCGCGATGGGTCGGAAGGGTCAATATTCGCCTGGAGGATCCGACACTCCGGAGACTTGAGGCGATCCCGCTCCGCTTTCGGGGACCGCTGAGATGGTCCCCGCCCTGTGATTGCTAGGCGGTTTCTGTCTTCCTCTGCTTCTTTTCGATAACAGAGCAAATTCTGGCCACCTTTTGGTCACAGTAAAGTGTGCAAATTCCCGTGGCGGTTGGGAATTTGAGACAGAGGTGGTAGGTCGACGGTACGGCCTGCATTGCGTACATCCATGGTACCCCAAAATTGCATTGTAAATTGGTGGTGCATTTACGACTGCGAACTTAGTTTTCCGGGTCACCCCTCCGGCTCGCACTTGTAGTTTCACGTCACCCATCGACATTTTGGCGACCCCATCGTAGCCCGTCAGCGTTCGAGTTTCGGGTTTCAGTTGGTCTGGTGTGATGCCCATTTTTCGAGCGTTTGCCAGCAGATTACGTTGACGGTGCTCCCAGTGTCGATCAGGACCCGTTCGACGTCGAAGTCGGCCATCGAGACTTCGATAACCAAAGGGTCCGAATGGGGGTGTTGAATTCCCTTGGCGTCCTCCGAAGTGAATGATATCGGATCCGAACAGAGTGAAGGCTCGCTCGGAGCAAGAGCGCAAACTTGTCGTGCTCTCTTCTTCAGGCGCGGACAGAGTGCGCAGTCTTCTGGTGGGCCGAGTATCATGGTTATTCGTCCACGGGAGGAGAATTAATACGCTCCGGGTTCTGGCCCTCTGTCGCTTGGGAGGGCCAGGTAGTTCGTCTACCTGGGGTGCCCCTTCCGGTGGTCCGTGGGTGCTTGGTTGGCCTGCTGTTGAACTATGTTAGGCGGTCCATCGTAACCTCGCCCACCGCCTGCACCGCGACCGCGGCCGGACCGTCCTCCACGCCAACCCCTCGGCGACCTCTACCTCCACGGGCGCTCTTTGGCTGATAAGTGGCTTCGACTTCGCCAGAGAGGTATTTTGCGTAGAGTAGTTCTTCAGTGGACGCAGTCTTGTGTGGAATGGCCCGGATACATATGAAAATCACAGTAAAGTTCTTTCGGGTCGGATGGCTGTTTCTCTTGACTGTCCGCTCGGAAACTGCGTGGATGACACCCTTTTCGGTCCCGAGGTTCGTGGTGCTTGCGGGGTTCGTGGTGTTCGGCCCGGTTTTTAGCTTTTGGAGGTGCGAAGGTTGTTCATCGTTAGTCTTCGCAGCTATCCGGGCTTCCTCCTCCTCATCGAGTGCGAATCTAGAGGCTCGATGTAGCGCGTCGTCAAGATCCTTGGGTTCCGGATGTTGAGATCCTTTCGTAACGGCGATCCAGGAATCAGGCCCTTTCTCGAAAGCTGCCATCGCCGCGTCCTCCGGACGGTGACCTTTGTCAGCTTTTCCTTGAATCTGTGCAAAAGCTAGCAATGGATTCCCGTTCTGGGCCATCTCCCATAGATCCGAACTCGTGACGCCTGGCTCGATGAGGATTCGGTAGTCTTGAGGAAGGCCTTAGACAATTGGTCAAAATCGTCGATTGAGTTTGGCTCGAGCCTCGTAAACCATACCAAGGCGGGACCCGAAAGGCTATCCACGAACAGCTGGCAGCAACCGGCGTCTCGCTGCTCTTCGGTGAATCGTGCCTTGACATGGTTGCCATGAAGGATGTCATGAACTGAACCGGATCTTTGTCTCCTTGGTAGATTGGAAGCTTCAGCTTGACGTATTGTGTGGCTCGCGCTATTCGTTGGGTGAAGGGCGACTGCCGGGTCACTTCGACGATCCCGTCGATTTCTGGAGCCGTGCTAATGGCTCGATGGAGCAGCGTATTCATGCCACTAATCTGTGACCTGATTTCTTCGAGTTCGAAGCAAGGTCCGGAGTTCGCGTTTCGGGTGACCGGGATGGTTAAATTTTCGTGAATCCGTAGCCGGATTCGCCGGTCGAACGCTAGATATCGTTCGAGGGGAGGATTTCTCTGCTCGAGCTGTGCCTCAGAAGTCAAGACGGCGGGTGATACCATCCGCGCGAGGATTGCTCGGCAGAGCTCGCGACGGGGTTGCTTGAGTTACGACCGCGTCGACCCTGCGGTTAGTGTCGGAGATCATTTGGTAGATCTCTTTCGTCATGGTGCCGAACAGGATTCTGAAGTCCTCCATGGAAACGACCTGCGGATTCTGACCGGCGTGGCTTGAACGGGAGGTCTCCATTCGTGCACCGATTTGTTGCTCGCTGTACGAGCACCCGCCTATGGTTCTGTTCATTGGAAGGGTCCGAATCATGGTTGACTAGCTCTTCAAGAGTTCGTCCAGTACCTCGGCTGGCTTCCATCCGACCCCGACTGAGGCTCCAGCGGAGGTTCCGGCCAGATTTGTCGTTGTGTTGACGCTGGCGTGAGTACACGACAGCTGATAGGTCCGCCGACGTGCCACCCAGTGTCGTGGTGTCATCCCGAGAAGGAGTGATGCCTGCGAGTTCGGGTGTGAGGCTTGTTTCGGGCACTTCGTTGACGACGGAAGACATTATTGCGAGGTGTTCTTCTTGAGGAGAACTTCCTAGAGAGATTTTTCTAGAGACGATTTGCGTCCCCCAGACGGCGCCGTGTAGAAACTAGATTTCCACAATGAATTTGTTAAGGAGGGAAACAAATTCAGTAGAATTATCTCTCTAAAAAGTAGATCTAAACCTTGAGATTGAAGAAAAGAGAAGAACTAAGAATTAGGTTTATTGCAAGAGAACTTGATTATTGTATTAATTGCTCGATGCCTACAAAGAGAAGTCCCCCTTATTTATACATATTCAGAGATATTACAATATATTAACTTTCCTTAATCGACGAAGTGAAATATAGAAAACTGCCCATTCCCTGAGTCGGCCGCCGCACCGAAGTGAATGTCGATTCCTTCTTCTCCAGATTCTGTCTCGTTCGAACTAGTTCCCGATGACCTAATCGATCCCTTAACCGGATTCGGTTAAATACTCAATTAACGTTTCGGTTTAGCTCGGTATGTTGGCTAAATCCCGCACCAACAAAATAGCACAAAAAAAAAAAAAAAAAAACTTTTTCGTATGTGTAAGTTAAAGATTTGAATGGTTATGGCGGTGGTAGTATCACTACCATGCATGTAAGTCAAAATTCAAGCGGTCAACAATAATGAAATCAAAATAGATAAGTGGTATATATTGAATCATAATTGCGGTTGACCCAGGGGAAGAAAAACTCAAATCCTCTTTAGTCAAGCGATTTTTTGTGGTCATCAGTTTCCAGAGAAACATCTTCTATATCTACATGCCAATATCATATTTCTATAGAGTCTCTGGCAAGTATTTGTTAATCAGCCAAAGAGAAACCCCAAATAAATGTTTTAACTTGTAGAAAAACCCAAATATGGAGAACAGAGCCCTTAAAATGGTAACAAGCTCTTTAACTCTAACGACCAAATGTGTTGATATATTGTGAAGAATACATTGGTTTATCACAAAAGAATTAATATATTTCTAGTAATCAATCGACAAATATCTCTATATTAGTAAAAAAAGTACAAAATTATTTTCGGATTGGGTCATAACTAGAATTAACCCAAATTAACTATTTCAGATACAGGTTGAAAAATATCCGAAAACCATGTCTGGGTGATCCAAATTACACATCTATATTTTTATTCCTCGAACCAAATCCGAACAAATCCGAATATATTTCCCGAACCAAATCCGTAAAAATTAATCCTACAATTTATGCAACATTAAAATGAATTAGACGAGTTATGGCATATTAATTATAAATTCAAAATATATATGATTACGGGATCTCATAACTTTCTCCTAAGATCTCATATTCATACCAAATACATATGATTACCAGATTTATTATATTTATTATAAAAACAATACATTATATTTATTATATAAACAATTGTATATTGGACTGATATAATGTAGTCAAGAAACATAGGGTACACTATATTATTAACTTAATTTTATATGTATTTTATCCCCTCAATTTTATCTTACACTAATATAGAGATACAATCTTACTACACATTTGAGTTATTTAAAATGAACATGTATATAAAATTTTCCTCTACGCTGATCCTAATAACTTTATACATAATCTTACAAATATATAATAAAAGAGTAGACTAATCCCAAATATATAATAAAAGAGTAGAATTTAACAGAAATAAAAATTTAACTACTTAAATAACACTAGATTCTAAAGTAATTTAAAAACTAGTTAAAAATACTTAATCCAATAACAACATAATTTAAAAGACTTGATAAAATGTTTAATCGAATAATACTGAAATTCAGTTTTCTAGTAAACTCTTTCACATTCGCATGTCCAATGAAAGAGTCATTACCCTGCATGGAAGCATTCCTACGATAGGCCACTTAGTCAATAAGAAAAGTAGTCGGGTTGGGTTGGGTTTGCGTTTTCTACGAGCTTTACTTTCTTTTCCAATTGAATTGTAATGCAAAGTAACTATTCTCCATTTGCATAATATTACATAATTTTTTTCTTTCAACCAAACATTAAAATAAATTAAAAGGTGACTCCAAGATTGTAGCCCAATCTGGAGCAAAAAGTTTAAATATTACATAATTTTTGCATGATATTTGCATAAGTTTTGCATAATACATATTTTTATTGTTTGTTGTAATTCTCTTGTTTTTATGATAAACATCTATACCACAACTTAAATAAACAATCTTAGTAGAATGGATATATATATTTTTATCTTCATTAAATTTTTAAAATAGTAGTATTTTTCATTTTGCATCCTAGAAAATTTGTTTTAGATCTGCCACTGGATTATTACTATATCCTACTATATTAATTGGGAAGTACAAATATAAAATTAACCTCATAAAGTGTATATAAAAATTACGTTGTCATGCCATTGGTTTTAAAGGCAAATGTTTATTTTTTTTAGTAAAGAG